>CM054951.1:123658-251972 GCA_029168755.2 Tillandsia fasciculata | reverse complement strand
GAACTTTCATTTAGTAAAACAAGAAAAGAGCAGCAATACAAAATAAGGCCTAAAGTCGATGAAAATTGGGATCTACTGATTTTACCTACCACTAGGAAGATAATGACAACTAATCACCTATTGACCAGTCCTACAACTCTATTCATTATCTTAACAACCCCCTTTTTTCTCGAAAGTAGGATTTTACTACTCAAAATGAAAGCATGCAATACGTACTTATGGCATGTTTGGCTAGGCTGAAGCTGCTGTTGAAATGCTATTAAGCTATTTCGCAAAAGGTCCTAATAATCTTTTTCTAGCAAAATCTTCCGAACAACTTCCTGTTAAAAATTGAAAAAGAAATTTAAAATTGAAGTTTCAGCTTTAGGGGGCCCAAAGCTCAATTCAGCTTTCTTTTCTTTTGTTTGAGGGGAACATTTCAGCTTTCTCACCAGACTAGGAGCTCTACTTTTTGTTCATCAGACATATTGTAATATAAGTAGAAAGGTTTGCTGCACTTAATTTACAATTTGAAGCCTGCAGTAACTCAGATTATGGCATGAAAGAATTTTTTTAAAAAATCTGCACACTGATTGTTTGTTAGAGTCAGTGAAATATTGGTTCTCGTAGTTTGTTAGAGTCAGTGAATTTCTCAGTTAACACGGTTAGATTTGCTTTTCTACTAAGATCATCCACAACGAATTAAACTCTAGTAAATGATATAATCACAATCAAGCAAAAATATAGAGATTGGATTCACATGCTACAATATAATCACAAATGAGGCATCATAGATAGTGAATTTTGAAAAGAGAAAGAGAGAGAGCTCACTTTGCGATTCCGAGGCGATGGCGGAGACGATTGGGCCCTAGGCGAGGATCAATCTGTAGATCTCCATGAGCACCTTCCCGTCGTACTCCTTCCGCCGCTCACCTTCTCGTCGTACTCCTCTCGCAGAGGAAGAGGAGTGTTGTGCTTGAATCAGGAGAGAGGAAGAGGATGAGAGGGGTAGAGGGGGAGTAGGGAGAGAGAGCTAGAGAGAGAGAAGGGGGGAGGGTGGAGAGGAAATGAGTTTCCCTGTTTCAGATCAAGAGGGGGAATCAGATTTCGGGGAAAAGGGTTTGGGCTTTTGGGCCAAAGTTTGTGGGTGGTGTGTGGGCGTTGAGTAGGAATAGTGATTTTTTTTTGGGTTGGGTTTAAATTTGGGCCTTAATGGATTATAAATGGGACACTTGCATAAAAGTGTCCCAACAATGTGTCACTATAACCTTATTGTGTTGTAGTGTATATTGACCTAATAATTAAATGCTTTAACACGACCAAGTCCCCATAGCTTTGGACCATGTAATTTGGTTGAGTCCTACAAGCCAGGGGTAATGAATGTGACAAGTACCCAATTTCCCTCGACTTATATGGGGCTGGAGTAATGAAGCCAAGCAATAGCATTAATGTGATCGAGTAATTCGATCTACACCTCCTAACATTAATATTTTTAAGCTATATTCCAGAAGTCGAGTCTTTGGCTTCTCAAGTAATATGCAGCATACGCAGCACCAGCCAATGTAATTAAGAGACCTAATGTTATATGTCATAAAAATTATATCCAATCAATTCCATCGATCTTTCGATTAATCATATATATATATATATATATATATATATATATATTGGCATGCATGTAAATTCAATTATTTTTCTATAGAATAACAATTTTCATTCATATATATCTATATATATATATATATATATATATATATATATATATATATATAGGTGAAAGAACCCTGACGAAGCCCTTTGAGAACACACCATTCTCATGCATGGTCGTGCATGCATCTGTACTACTGCCAACGTAAAAATGTACGTACCCACAACATTTATTTATTATATTATTTAATTATCACACTTTCAAAGAGAAGTAACTTAATTACCAGAGGATAAAGTTGAAGTAGCAGGTGAAGTACACAAATTTGCACTATACCACTTTTGTTACCACTAGATAGCACTAGAACTTCTAATTTTGGCAATAAAACCCTAAACTTTATCAAATAGTTAAATAGAACCCTCTCCTCAATGGAAGTTACTAATTGCACAGCCAGTGTGATCATTATGTGTGGCACATAATTTTATAAGGTTTCAAAACACACACAAAAGCCAAGTTTTGAAGCAACAATATCATTCTAGCAACAAATTGTTGATATTCCTCACCCAGATCATTCTTTGCACAAATAACAAAATTGCTTAATATAGAAAGGAATTATCGAAGGAATTGTTTATGAAAGCAAAGACTTGTTACCTTATGAAGCTCTTAATCACACTGTTAATCCAAAAGGCCGCATGATGCTCGAAAAGCTTCAACCAGAGATTAGTTGTCAGTAGAATTAGGCAGAGAACAATACAGTAATATATCGGAATCAGCTGCTTGGACAGATTCATAAGAAATTGATAGTAGAAAACAAGATCTTCAAGACTATAAATGTTGTCAGTAAATACTCTTCAGCTAAAAATTAATGCAAACCAAGGAATAAAGTGCCGCCCCATGCCGCTCAGCACGGGGCGGCACGTACCGTGCCCCCAATATAGGGGCACGGTACAATGGGGGTGCCAAGGCATCCCCCGTGCCGCGATACCCTCGCGGGTATCGCGCGAGACGGGCGATACCCCACGCGGCCGCTCCTTTTTTTTTTTTGTTTTTTTTTTTTATGCAAATCCTTCTCTCTCTTTCTCTCCCACACAGTTAGTTTAGATTTTTTGTTAAGGTTGTTTTTTTTTTTCTCTCTCACAGTTAGTTTGATTTCTTTTATTGTGATTGTTTCTTTTTTTTTGGGGTGAGCTTTTGTACCTCTCATCCATTATTATTATTATTATTTTTTAATAATTTTTTTTGGTAGGTTCTTATGTCTTCCATCCAATTTTTTTTGGGATTCGCCTTTATATTTCCTACGTAATTTTTTTTTTAAAAAAATATTTTTAATTTGTAAATTTTTTTTAAAAAAAAATATAAAATTAGGCAATTTTTTTATTTATATTTTATAAAAGTTGAAAATAAATATATTGATTTAATTATTATATAGTCAAAATTTTAATTATTTTAGATAGATATTGTATTTTAGATGAGATTTGCGATAAAAATATTTTTAAATTTTTAAAAGATTGAAAATACTGATAAAATTAAAAGATAAATTAAATTAATTAATACTTAAATTTGTTTAATTTATTTGTTATATAATTTATTGCTAAGTTTTTATGAATAGATCTAATATTTTTTTAAAAATATTTTAATAAAAATTATTCTCCTTCAAATATTTAAAAAAATTAAATGAAAAAAAGTTATCTAAAGCAATTACGATCCTATTATGGTTAATCTAAATATCTAGCTGTCTCTCGTCAAATCAATATGCATCAATTCTGCAAATATACATTAAAATTTTGAAAAAAATTATTTTTCTAATTTTGTATATTATATTTTTTTTTAAATTTCAAGAAGAAAAGATAAAATCAAACTAATTTTAAAAGTTAAGCAATTCTCACAATTTTTTAAAATTTTTGAAAAATATATATTTCTTTAATTTAAAAATAGCTATATATAGTCAATATTTATAATTATTCAACTAAACTTTTCAAAATAGCATTATAGAAGCTTATTGGGAACCAAAAAAAAAAAAAAAAAAAAAAAAACTGTGCCAGAGCGTGCCACTGGGAGGTCATGCGTATCCATCGGCACGCAAGCGTGCCACGTGTCGGCATGCGAGCGTGCCGGTACCGTACCGTGCCAGGCGGCAAGCGGCACGCCCCCGTGCCACGGCACTTAATTCCTTGATGCAAACTCAGCATTACAATATGTTATCAACTCAACATTATCAAAAAATCTTTTGAACCTTTTGAATCAGCATTTTCCAGATGAGGCAGCAACTTTTGAAACTCAGCATATCTCGTTACAAGATGAGGCAGCAAACTCAGCATATCAACTCAACATTATCAAAAAAAAATTTGAAAAAAAGAATTGGAACTTGGTGCACAAATATGAGAGAGAGATAGCTAAGAGGGTGGGTATATAAATCTCAAATGAACATGAGGGCATTACATATGGCATGCACCAACAACTGAAAGATACTACACAGTACTGTTGCTGTTGTTTACCAGCCTTAACTGCGTGCTCTTAAACCACTTCCTCTTTTTGTTTCACTCTCTTGCAATATGCATTCACTTTTAGAGAGAGAGAGAGAGAGATGTAGAGAGAGACCTCAATTTGGCTGAGAAGGAATCTGATGTAGCCAATAGCTTCTAGTAGTACAGATGCAGTGTCAGTCTGCAGAAGGAAACCTAAATCAGATACTCCTTTATATATTAATTTGCACAATATGTTATCAACTCAGCATTCCTTTATATATTAATTTGCCACGGCACTTAATTCCTTGATGCAAACTCAGCATTACAATATGTTATCAACTCAACATTATCAAAAAATCTTTTGAACCTTTTGAATCAGCATTTTCCAGATGAGGCAGCAACTTTTGAAACTCAGCATATCTCGTTACAAGATGAGGCAGCAAACTCAGCATATCAACTCAACATTATCAAAAAAAATTTTGAAAAAAAGAATTGGAACTTGGTGCACAAATATGAGAGAGAGATAGCTAAGAGGGTGGGTATATAAATCTCAAATGAACATGAGGGCATTACATATGGCATGCACCAACAACTGAAAGATACTACACAGTACTGTTGCTGTTGTTTACCAGCCTTAACTGCGTGCTCTTAAACCACTTCCTCCTTTTGTTTCACTCTCTTGCAATATGCATTCACTTTTAGAGAGAGAGAGAGAGAGAGAGATGTAGAGAGAGACCTCAATTTGGCTGAGAAGGAATCTGATGTAGCCAATAGCTTCTAGTAGTATAGATGCAGTGTCAGTTTGCAGAAGGAAACCTAAATCAGATACTCCTTTATATATTAATTTGCACATCCAGGAGCAAATTAATCTAGGAGAGATGGCCATATATATATATATATATATATATATATATATATATATATATATATATATATATATATATATATATCTCGGTTTTAAGTATCCATCGGCACGGGCCGTATCTACCGTGCCAACAAGATACCGGCACGATACAGCTCCCGTGCCGATGACACAGTTCAAAACCTTTTTTTCTTAAAATTACTAAGTAATTTTCTTAATAAAGTTCAAAATATTTGATAAAGATACATAATAAGCAATTAAAAAATTTTGTTGCTAAACAAATTAAATATTTCATGCCATTATGTGTCGGCACGCATGTATTTTTTGTGACCGGCACTCATCGGCACGGCTCGGCACGCACCGTGCCGTACCGTGCCGGCAAGTTTTCGGCACGATCCCGTGCCACGACACTTAAATCCTTGATATATATATATATATATATATATATATATATATATATATATATATATGCACAGGACTGTGAGTTGCTTTAATTTCATCACTTGGATTGGACTGGCTCGATCTGTGTGGATATATGATGTCCTAAGTGAGAAATTATTCTTTACAAACCGAAAAAAAAAAGTGAGAAATTATTGCAAGTGCCCAAAATGCACCATGCTCTGCACTGTATATGCGATGATTACTAATTTAAAATTAAATTTATTTTTTTGAATGATCATATGATTTAGGATATCTAAAATGACGCATGTACGTGTTAAGAAAGAAAATTAAGCTTTGAAAACTAATCTTTCTATTTTGTCAGAGGGCTGTTCATCCAAACCCGATTCTTGTGTTTCACATCCAAAGTTCACAAGCGACAACACCTCAAACAGGGTGCCTATTGGCCAATTACACAAACTGATCACTTCATGGAAGGCATAAGCAATGACACCTCCTCAACAGAGAGCAAAAAAGATAAATTTAGGAACAGGCAAAGTAAGATTCTACAGAATTTTGCCCATGATGTAAATATAGCAAGACAGGCAAACCAATAGATCTTAATCAAAAGCACAATGAGTGAAAAAGTAGATGTCTTTCTGCAGAATGAAATACTAAAGAAATGTCAAGAAATGAATTATTAGTCATAATGCTTTGATCAACCAAAAGGACAATAAGACTATCCTGCGTCTGCAGTCAAAAGGCAAGCTCAAACTCCGGTGGATTTCTTTTAAAAAAAAAATCAAGCACCAGGCATCCCTGTCGGCTCTAATAAAATCTTTTAGACCGTGTTGCGTCACAACATTTTTCATAACAGTATCACAAATTTTTTCATCTCCAAGAATATTGGTATCTCCTCGGAAAGAAAATCATAACAGTATCACAACACTGTTCTTGGTGAAATGAATCTGTCTAGATCATAAAACTTGCAATCAACTTCTAAATTGACCTGTAACCCAGAGCACATAACAATTCCAACAAACTATCTCTGCCATCAACTAAACTTACATAGCTATAGCTTGAAGTTTGAGTTGTTACTTGCCGTTGAAAGAACTTAACCTCTGGATTTGTACTCCAGCAAGTATTGAACTACAAGATGTTACACTAGAAGCTAATATGCATCTAGTTTCCAGAGACCTTTTTAATTTCCTTGGTAGTATCATACCCTACCATGGCAGCTTTGAAATAGGCTTTTTGTGGTGTCATACCCTACAATGGCAGCTTTGAAAAGAATAGGAAACACAAAGAATAGAAAACACAAAGTAAACAGTATTGAACTACAAGTAAATGAACTCCAGCAAGTTTTGCCTTGGTAGTATAATACCCTACAATGGCAGCTTTGAAAAGAATAGGAAACACAAAGAATTTGGTTTCTAGAGCTCTTTTTAATTTCCTTATTCATGAAAAACTAGTTTTCGAATCTCATTTTACCACTTTACTCTAACGTCCGCCGTGAGAACAGCTGGATTTCATTTACTTCCCCTTATCTAAACTAATTCTAAATATGAACAAATGTCATGTTCATACTTCATGACGGCAAATGGTGCCCAATTACTGTATCCAGATCAAATACCGACTACAAGGATAAGGGTATCTGATTTATCCACAGCAACCGATTCATCCACAGCACCCCAAAATTTTGAAAAAAAAAAAAAACATAGCATTTTCTAGATGAATCAAGATCTGGAGAAATACAAATCAGATCTCGGCAAATCTCGTTAATAATTCGCGAAATTGAGGAGAGAGATTGAACCTTTTGAATGGTCGGCGAATCGAAATAATGAGAATCGAATCCGAGAGAGGCGCCGCGGCAGCGGAGCCGCAGTGCGGAACACGAACCCTAGATCGTCGGAGAAGGAGGAGGAGGAGGAGGAGGAGGAGGTGGGGGGGGGGGGGGGGATCGAGCTCGGAGAGGGGAGGAGGGGGATAAAGGGGAGAGCTCAACAGGAGCTCGAGTTCGCACAGAACGCGTGAGGTGGGGAGTTCGCGTGAGCTCGAGCTCGGAACGCGTGAGGTGCCCGTGGGGGAGGGGAGGCCAGGTTGGGTTTGCTTTGTTGTTAGAGTTAAAGTTTTGAATTTTAAAATTTAAAATTTAAAATTTAAAAATTTAAAACTTATAATTTAAAAATTAAAATATATAATTTTAAATTTTTAATTTTTAATTTTTAAATTTTATCTAAAAATTTAAAATTAAAATTTAAACTTTAAAATTTTAAATTTTAAATTTTAAATTTTTAAAATTTTTAATTTGAAATTTTTAAATTTTGATTTTAAAAATCAAAATCACTTCTTAAATGCTCTATTGAGCCAAATGCCCAAAACCATTTTTCAAATAATAGCCAAACACCCACATATTAAACATAAAATTATTTATCGGTAAAAAAATAATGTTTATAATAATTGCCGCTAAAGTATAATTAGATATTATTTAATAGCGGCAATTTCATAATTGCCGCTATTAAATTGCCACAAAAAGTTTATTTTGTTGTAGTGGCAGTATTTTTCTCTTCTTTTGTGCAGGCCCCATGTCCCCTCCTCTCTTCTCCCCCCTCTCTCTCTCCTGCACGCCGCTTTTGCAGTACGCCTCCGCCTCCTACGCACCGCTGCCACGTCCTTTCCACTTCCCTCTCTCTATCTCTCTCTCCCTCTCCTATGCGCCGCTTTTGCCTCCCCCTCCGCCTTCTACGCGCCATTTTTGCTGCGCTCCTCCGACTCCTACGAGCCGTTGAGGTGTACTCTCTCTCGATTAAGAAGTCAAGCTAAAGTTACAATTTTTCTGGTAGATGTCAAAAGTAGCTTCTGATCTGAGATGGATTTCTTAAAACAGATGCTCACTAGATAAAGAAATTGTCTTACCCTAATCTTAAAAAGAGTTTGATGATGGCCTAAGTGAAGATCGTTAGCTTTCTTAGTTTCCTGCTTTTGGGCCTACCCACTAACAACATCCATCAGTAGTTCTCAGTGGATACCGTCTCTAAGACAAACAGCCTACCAACTAAGTCCACTGGAGGCAAAAGTAGCAAATAAACTGAAAAAGGTATAAACCCGGGATAATAATATAGTAGTTACAATGCCTCTAACTAATATGCTCAAAGGGATAACCGAAAGGTGTAATAATAAGCAATGCTCACTGACTCAGAACAATCAAAAGGAACGACAGCATGCAGTCACTCGCTGCCTCAGAATACTCAAAAGAAGGAACACAATGTCCTCACTCACTCATAATAACCAAAGAAAATGACAATGTGCAATCACTCACTCATATAACTCTTAAATCGGCCCAATCTCAATGACTGCCACATTGGGTCCAGTCAAGTCTGCGCTCCCTACTATACCACATAGGGCGTCCCAACGGACAATCTCAATCTCAACCATCGCGCGAAACTGCCTCAACAGGCCAACCATCGCATCCGGAGCGGCATCTCATTGGGAACGACCAGACCGAGAAATCAGCACGGCATTATGTATCACAACAGTAGCACATGCAGGCTCTAGTCAAATCCAAGCTCTCACTCAATCAATTCTCACAAAGATCGGAGTATGCTCAACGAATCACATCTCAAATACTCAAGAGATCAAAGGAGAGTGATAAACTGGATCGATATATGCTCAATATAATCAAATCCATGATCTCTTAGATCGGGTAACTCACTATGCTCACATGATTCATGCAAAGGTCAGAGTACTCCCTATGACTCAAATCTCAAATACTCAAGAGATCAAGGAAGAATAATAACCTCGATGATCAAATCTACGGTCTCCCAGACTGGATAACTCACTATACATAATCAACTTACCCAAAGGTCAGGATCTGCACAGTGACTCGAGTCTCAAACGCTCACAAGAGCACAAGATAATAACAATAGACTCGACCGATAGAAGTATAATCAGTGTGACCCAGTCAACGATCCCTCAGATCGGAATACTCACAATATAGAACCAACTCCCTCAAAAAGGGTCCGAAAACTCTCAACGACACAAGAATCACAATGAACCTGACAGACTCCCGGTACAAGAAATGACTAGCCACGACCAACCAGGTCCATTCGGTCTCAACCCGAATATAATGCCATCTACACTACCCAGATTATCCAGACTCATCAACTGAACAAAAGTAGCTATCACAGCTGAAAAAGATATATATGTAGAGTAGAAAATCTCATATCAGATAAAATGCCAGAGTGGAGTGTTTTCTAAGGTCACTGGTCTGATATAAAATAAATATGTGACATGGGTGCTAATCATGTTCCAGATCTGTTTAACAAGTATACTGATCATATTGCTATATCTAGCAAGCTGCTATAAGAAAAGCAATAGACATAGAAGGGAGTCCGATGACTTTGGGGGAACGTGCAACCCACCTGGATCGCTAAACATCCAAGAAACCGATCCGCAGCTCCCACGGCAATCGCACCGTCGAAAATGGGACAACTAGATTATATGCTCATCATTCCAACTGCAAAATAGATGTCTAGAGTACGACAAAAAGAAGATTCAACAATTTAACAATGATATGGGTACAGTTGGCACATGCTAAAAGATAACTAATATATTGTATAATGGATGCAACAAGTGGAATCTATGCCATACTTCCCAATATTACTAGATCTCTTTTTGTAGGCTTACATTATCACCGCGGTATAGACCGGAGGATAAGGGTGTCAAGATTGAAACAGTTTTCAGCAGATAATCAACACATTGCACAGCAAACTAACTCAAAACTCAGAAGTAGATGCCCAACATAGTAAGCAGAGTAGAGAAAAAGGAAATATGATATGTCAAAGAACTAGCATACATACTAAACAAACTAACGAAAAATTAATGTCTAGAATGGCATACCAAAGGACAACATAGTTTGATTAGACAAATAACCAGCATATATAATCATCAATCGAAGTAAATAAGAGATGTCTAGCATGAAAACTAAGCTATCAAGAGAGCAACACAAGGTTAGTAAACAAACGGCACATATACTCATCAAACGAACAAAAAACGCTAATTATAAAACAAATTACTAGTTAATTTACTAATATTTAACTATTTAACGTGCTTATCTACTAATTAACATTATTGTTAAACTAATTAATGTTTAACAAGTTGACTAAGTAAATTATTAACTAATTATCAAACTGATTTACTAATTAACTAATTAGCATATTAACTTCTGTATTCTGCAGTTTCATTAATTAGAGCTTTACATAAAATTGTTATTTATTTAATAATTTAATTAATTATTCAATGCTAGTTCTGGAGAGATTTTAGGCTATCCTCTGTGTATCTATAATATTGCTTTCTAGTTCAGCCACCCTAGACCTAAGATTTTCTATGTCACCAACATCCAAATCTGCAACCATGGAGATTTCTTAACTAAGTCATCAATTAGAATACATGAACTATGCATGAAAGTAGATATCAAGGACAAGGTTCTAGAACCCATTACACATAAAAAGGAGAGAAAGGTTCACTCGTTTCGCACTTGCTGTCTATGATCTCCATATCTTGATTTGGTCCACCGATAATGATTATTCAAAGTTCAAAAATCTAAAATATTTAATCATGATACTTCATACGCTCTCCGATGAGTCTCGCCCGTACCTATGTACTAAATTAATAGAAAAAGTTGTTGAGTTGAATAATTTCATAAAATAACATCATAATCGCTAAAATGTTATGGATTCATCATTCCATGAGTACAAATACATTAAAGGGTGGCCTCAACCTTCTCTCCATGATTTCAAACCCGTTGGACCCCCAAAGCAGTATTTTTCTCTTCTTTAGGTTGCATTTTTTAGATACAATATCAAGTTTCTTTATAATTATTTTTTGGGTTTATTAGACATTGCTTACAAATTTGATTTGAATTGCTTATTTACATCTCTGTGGTTCCTATTTCGTCGAAGGTGAGAATTGGATTTGAAATAATATGTTTCTATTGATACTGAAATTTGAATTTTGTTGAGCAATTTGAATTATTTATTCTAGAAATACATCTTTTACTGAGAAAGAAATAATAGTAAACCCATTTTACCTTATTAATGAATAACTTAAATTTAACATTTTAATTGTTTATTAGTTTCTGTTTGTGTCCTAACCATGTCTTAGTTTGAATTAACAAATCATATTTAGTAAATAATTTTTTTTCCTTCTTTTACGTGATACTATCCCTCAGATTCATTTTGCTTCTAGAATAATGATTACTATTATTATTAATGCATCTATCTGTCTGTTTATTTTCTTACCAATTCCGATTGGCAATAATCTATGCTCACGTTAATTGCACGGTATTTTTGTCAAACTTTCTTTCTTCTTACCTAAATGCAATTAACATTCTAATCTCGCAGTTTTTTTTTTAAATGTACATAAGGTTACTCTATACATTTTTCCTTTTATTTTTATTATTTTTTTGGCCTTAAAATTTTAATAACTATATTCTTAATTAACTTAAATATTATCTAAGCATAATTAAATATTATCTATGCCACTGACCATGCTGCTAACATCCACGGAGATCCGGGTCATCACATTCTCCGTCGGTCAGTAGCTTTGAGGAGGTGCTTGTACTTTGCAGTAGTGGAGAAAAAGTCAACACCATTGCTGGTGTCTGGAATCATACTCTCGGGTAGGCTGCTGGGTAATACTTCTCCTAGGTGCATCAACAATAATGACCCTATCTCAGCTCGCACTGTGTTGGGGAGTGTAGTCTCTCCCCGCAAATAACACCACGATCCGATCGCCTCATCTGCTGTTGCTACGGCCGGCTCTGCTGCAAAGTTCTACCAGACCTCGACCTCAGCTGAAACCAAGACATCGACGAGGAAAACGTGGAGGTTGCTAGTAATGGGTCTGGCTTCCGTCAAACGGTGTTGGGCGTCTCTTGGGCGTCTCTATCCAAAGTGGCCCCTCGCACTAAGTCTCTCCCTATAAGGACAGTGGCTCCCGGCTCTAACATCCGATAAACTCCAACTACTAGGTGCTCCTGATCCAAAGTCATCCACGTGTCCAACCCTATCCAATGGGAGACTGACGGCGCAATCGGCTTCGTTCAATCAGGGACTGACACGTGGCACTCCTTATCCAATCCGCGGCGGCGCCGCTCCACCAATCCACCAAACAGAGGCTGCCACGTGGCGCCCGCACGCCTGCCTGCGCTCCGACGCCTGCCCGCGTTGTTGCCCGCGACTGCCCCACGCCTGCCCGTGGCTGCCCCGCCGCGCTCCGGCACCTGCTCGCAGCCGTCGGCGCCTTTCCGTCCTGCCCGAGCTATAGTAAAAGTGCCTGATTCTGTTTTTGGGCTTCCGAATCCAGAAAAAAACATCCAAATAGCCAATTTTGATCCTTTTTCCGCCCTGAATCCAAATCTGTTGTCCGTTTTGCGCGAAACCAATTCTATTTTTCGTCAAAGGCATCCACATAGGTGTTTGTTATTCATTTTTCGCGCTGAGTCCATTTCCCGCGTCCGCTTCACGCGCAAACACCTCCATCATACAAAATGGGCCTCCAGAAGCCACTGACCATGCTGCTAACATCCACGGAGATCCGGGTCATCACATTCTCCGTCGATCAGTAGCTTCAAGGAGGTGCCTGCACTTTGCAGTGGTGGAGAAAAAGTCAACACCGTTGCTGGTGTCTGGAATCACACTCTCGAGTAGGCTGCTGGGTAATACACTTCCTAGCTGCATCAACAATAATGACCCAATCTCAGCTCGCACTGTGGTGGGGAGTGTAGTCTCTCCCTACAAATAACACCATGATCCGATCGCCTCGTCTGCTGTTGCTACGGCTGCCTCTGCTGTAGAGTTCTACAAGACCTCAACCTAAGCTGAAACCATGACTTCGACTGTAGTGCACCGATTTCTGCGAAATAGCAAAACTCGGTAAAAATACTTGTAACGCGTTTCAAATGTGATTACAAGTGGGTTTGAAGCGTTTTGAATCAACGCAAAAGCCGTTGGGTCGAAAAGTGAGTTGTGGTTGAGAAACGAAGCCTCAAATTGCAAAATTGGGACTCGTGTTCGCCGAGTTCGCAAAATGGCAAAATTCGGCGAGAAGACTTGTAACGTGTTTTAAACATGATTACAGTCGAGTTCGGTGCGTTTCGGGCTGACGCGAAGGGCATCGGGTCGAAAAGTGACTTGAACCCGAGGACTTAGCCAAAATCTGAAATTCTGAAATTTTGATCACGAAGCATTTTCGGAGCCCTGTTTCGGAGGCTTAGAGTGCCCCAAAATTTTAAAAGAAATCGTGGGGTGTCTCACAAAAGTTTTCTTATTAAAAGGGGCGAAAAAACCTAGGTAGGTTATTAAGGAAAAATGGGAGAACGAAGCGAAGAAAAATGCTTCGTGAATGCTGAAACTGCAGTTTTGACAGCCCAAGTCAATCGCGAAGCATTTTCGGAGCTCTCTTTCGAGGGCTTAGAATAGTCCAAAAGTTTAAACAAAATCGTGGGAAGTTTAAGAAAAATTTGTAGATTAAAGGGGCGAAGAAAAATTACAATTTTGATTTCTCAGTTGACGGGAAAACGAGGTGAAAGAGGGCTATCCGATAAAGCTCGCTGCAGGGAAAAAACTGCAGGAAATGGGGCAGTTTTGGGATAATTTCGAAATTGAGGGGCACTTTAGTAAATCCCTTTCTTTTTCCCAACCACCCTCTGCAGAAGAATAAATGACCTCTCTCTCTATCCCTCTCCCTCTCACACGCACTCCCTCTCCTCCTCCCTCTGTTGAGCAGGAAACGAAAGGGAAGGGAAGAAGAAAGAAGAAGGAAGAAAAGAGAAAGAAGAAAGAAGAGAAAAAGGTACCTATCTCTCTATCTCTCTCTCTCTCTCTCTCTCTCTCTCTCCTCTCTCTCTCTCTCTCTCTTGGCAGGGAAGAAGAAGAAAACAAAAAAAAAAAAATGCATGCTGCAGCAGCCTGCTGCTGCTGCTGCCTGCCTTGCGCAGGCTGCTGCTTGGCTGCAGCCAAGCAGCAGCCTGCTGCTGCTGCCTATGCAGCTGGGCTGCAGCCTGCTGCTGCTGCATTAAGCAGCAGCAGCAGGTGCAAGCTCGCAGCTTGCTGCTGCTTATGCAGCAGCAGCTGCACCTTGCAGCCAGCTGCTGCGGCTGCTGGCTTGAGACAAGAAAAAAAAAAAAAAAAAAAAAAAAAAAGAAACATGGCAGCTGCTAGGCAGCTGCATTGGCAGCTGCCTTGGCAGCTGCACATGCTGCTGCTTGGGCAGCAGCTATGCATGCTGCTGCCCAGGCAGCAGGGGAACCCTGTACAAAAAAAAAGAGAAAAGAGAAAAAAAGAGAGAATAGGAAAGAAAGAAAGAAAAGAATGGAGGAGAAGAAAAAAAAAAAAAAAAGTAAAAACTTCTTCTCTTCTTTTTCTCCAATGCAAAATCCAAATTCCTCAATTTTTGGCAAAATGCAAAAATCGAGGAATTTGAGTGGGGAAATTGCTCAAATTGAGCTTTCCTCAAAATTGGAGGGCTTTTTGACCCCGGATCGAGTGGAGCAAGTTTCTTGTTGGCAATAGGCCATGGGATGATCATTTTTCTCCCATTCCGGTAAACCAATCAAAAAGTAGCCTTTTTGTGGAGAAAAGTGATCTAATAGGAATTGTTTCCCCTTTTCTTGCCAAAAAGGGGTTAATCTTACCATCTTGCTAAATTTGATAAATCACGTGAAAGCAATCGCTTTATTTTCCCTTCCTTACAATGTAGGGAAACCTCAGAGGCATAAAGAGCTAGACTTGTCTCCTCCGGGAACTCAGAAAGCATATCGAGGTGGGGGATTCTATCGAGCGAGGGTGACCTCTCCCCTTATCTTTTGCTTTTCTTAGAAGCATGTTAATAGAGTGGCTAGGATAGTATTTTCATGCTTATGTAGAAGTGGTTTGCGGTTTATGGAAATTTTGACTTAGGAGAAAACTTAGATTAGGCTCTAATGTGTGGCATTCACTATAGGACTTCACGAGTGGCATGGTTGTTGAGTCAATTAAGTGTGTGATGGAATTAGGGCCTAATTTAGGGTTATGTCTCTAAGGAAAACATAGTTTAGTTGAGGTTAAAATCCAAAGTATTTGAAATCCCTAGAGTTGTCATAGGGAGTTGGGTTAATATACCTACACTTTAACTTCAACTTGAGCATAATGAAAGTTAAGAATTGAGTCTAAGGGACTTATGTACCTTAAGGCATGGACCTAGGGTAAATGCATGAGTATATTAAAAGACAAGCTAAAAGCTTAATTGCAAAGAAAGAGAAAGGGCTAAGAGGCAATGTGAGCTATAAGCTCGATTGAGATGGAAGCTAAGTGCTAAAGAGCAAAAGAAAGGCAAAGGCTTAAAAGAGCAAAGAGGCTAAATGCAAAGCAATAAAAAAAATAATAAAACGAGCGTACCTACGGGGTGAAACGTGGCCCATGTTGGAGTAGCAGGCAGTGTCCCTCTCCCGGGTAGAGACCCGTTCGGGACGTTTCCCCGTAGGGCGGGGTAACACTTGCGGGTGTTATCGGCAACCTTAGAGGACTTGTCTTATGGCAGCATGTCTGCCGGGCTAGGGCCCGTTGGGCAAGCTTCTCTGAGGGTTTAGCAACTTGAATTGAAACACAAAGAAAGTTAATGAAAGTTATTTGACAAGGGACAGGTTGGTTAGTTTGGCATCCTACAGCGACATAGAGCTATGTCATGGCAAAGGTAAAAGTATTAAGCATGCTAGCTAAGATTTACAGCTTTTATTTACTGTATTTCGTTCTCTATTATATTGCTTCCATTAGACTAAGCGGTGCAGGGCATTTTCTCTCGGTGGTTGAACCCACTGGGAACTTGGTTGTAGTTCTCACACCCTTTGGGTGACATCCCCACAGGTCCAGGCACATCAGGCGAGGCACGCGATAGGGGCAAGGGCCCAGCAGAGTAGCGACCTAGCAGTCTAGAGTCGCCAGTACCATTTTGGAGTTTTACTTTCTTGAGCGAACTTATGTATGTGAGGAACAATGTAACTTTTAAATGTTTAAGTTTCAAGTTGGAAAAGAAAAAAAAAAAAAAAAATATGGATGTATTTTGGTATTGTAGTTTCATGCTAAAAGAGAGTTGTAATATTAAACAAAAGTGTATGTCTTCGCTCAAGTGTTTTACTTTCATTTCTTCTAACTACTTGTTGAATGATTGAAAGTTTAAATTTGTAGTTCTTTCCTCTGATTGCTTACTCTTCCGCTATATTGAAATGATATTGTTGGATTGAACCGTTCCTTTCGGGTCTTGAAAGGTCATGCCCGATTGGCGGGTCTGTTGGCGCGCCCGAACTGTTCAAATTGACGGTCTCGGGGCGTGACATCGACTAGGAAAACGTGGAGGTTGCTGGTAATGGGTCTGGCTTCCGTCAAACGGTGTTGGGCGTCTCTATCCAAAGTGGCCCCTGGCACTAAGTCCCTCCCTATCAGGACAGTGGCTCCCTGCTCTAACATCCTGCGGACACCAACTACAAGGTCCTCCTGATCCAAAGTCTCTCTCTCTCTGCTGCCAAAATGCCTCAAATAACCTACTAATCTAGGTTCATGTCTTTAGGACCTCATCCGGCCCAGTCTATCTATACACAATCGGTTCCAGCTCCTCAGTCGGTACACAGCGTGCCTGCGTCGATGCTCGACGTCTTGGAGGCAACGTGATCAGCTGCAACCAAAGAAGTAGGTCATCGAAACACAAAGCACTCGACCCACTCGAGCGAAAGTCTAAATCATACTCCCCACTCTAAAGCATTATGTTGTCTGCAGCCAACATAATCACTTTAGAATACAGGGCATGTAGATCACTCACCCCATTCCTTCGAGAGAGTTACAAAACCCAATCTGGACTCTCGCTACAGTTCTCGTATCTCACGTCAGTCATCCTAGGGTCCAACTATAAGCCTAGGGTTACTAAGTCCTCATTGACTTATAACCTAAGCTCTGATACCACGCTAATCTGTCACGCTCCGGAGTCAAAAATACGATCCGGACTCGCCGACAGATCCGCCGCCTATACAAGAATTCCCGTATAGACGAAGCGCCTAACATGCAAAAACATCTCTAGCAATAAATGTATCAAAGCTGAAAAGAAAATAAAACTACTATCATACCTGTCCATAGCAAAACTAAGTCCAAAAAGAGGGTACCTCTACCTGTCTCAGAAGCTCTGGTAGGGATCTATCACGCAACACCGGGTACCTCTACTTGTCTCAAAAGCTCTGGTAGGAATCTATCACGCAACACCGTTATCTCGATCAGAACTACCAACCAGGCAGACAGAAAAGTTGAGTATCTGAAAAACAATCAGCACAGCGGGTGTGAGAACTATATCCATTAGTAGTTCTCAGTAGATACCGTCTCTAAGACAAACGACCTACCCACTAAGTCCACTGTAGGCAAAAGTAGCAAATAAACTGAAAAAGGTATAAAACCGGGATAATAATACAGTAGCTAAAACGCCTCTAACTAATATGCTCAAAGGGATAACCGAAAGGTGTAATATAATAACCAATGCTCATTGACTCAGAATAACAACATAGAGTGATAGTACATAAACCACAGACTCAAAATAATCAAAAGGAACGACAGCATGCAGTCACTCGCTGCCTCAGAATACTCAAAAGAAGGAAATGACAATGTGCAATCACTCACTCATATAACTCTTAGAACGACCCAATCTCAATAACTGCCACATTGGGTCCAGTCAAGTCTGCGCCCCCTACTATACCACGTAGGGTGTCCCAACGGACAATCACAATCTCAACCAGGTCCACTCGGTTTCAACTTGAATATAATGCCATCTACACTACCCTGATTATCCAGACTCATCAACTGAATAAAAGTACCTATCACAGCTGAAAAAGAGATATTTGTAGTGTAGAAAATCTCATATCAGATAAAATGCCTGAGTGGAGTGTTTTCTAAGGACACTGGTCTGATATAAAATAAATATGTGCCATGGGTTCTAGTCAATGTTCCAGATCAGTTTAACAAGTATATTGATCATATTGCTATGTCTAACAGGCTGCGATAAAAAAAGCAATAGACATAGAAGGGAGTCCGATGACTTTGGGGGAACGTGCAACCCACCTGGATCGCTAAACATCCAAGAAATCGATTCTCAGCTCCCACGACAATCGCACCGTCGAAAAGGGGACAACCAGATTATATGCTCATCATTCCAACTCAAAAATAGATGTCTAGAGTACGACAAAAAGAAGATTCAACAATTTAACAATGATATAGGTACAGTTGGCACATGCTAAAAGATAACAAATATATTGTATAGTGGATGCAACAAGTGGAATCTATGCCATACTTCCCAATGTTACTAGATCTCTTTTTGTAGGCTTACATTATCACCGCGGTATAGACGGGAGGATAAGGGTGTCAAGATTGAAACAGTTTTCAGCAGATAATCAACACATTGCATAGCAAACTAACTCAAAACTCAGAAGTAGATGCCCAACATACTAAGCAGAGCGGAGACAAAGTAAATATGATACCTCAAAGAACTAGCATACATACTAAACAAACTAACGAAAAATTAATGTCTAGAATGGCATACCAAAGGACAACATAGTTTGATTAGACAAATAACCAGCATATAGAATCATCAATCTAAGTAAATAAGAGATGTCTAGCATTCAAACTGAGCTATCAAGAGAGCAACACAAGGTTAGTAAACAAACGACACATATACTTATCAAACAAACAAAAAAAACTAATTATCAAACAAATTACTAGTTAATTTACTAAAATTTAACTATTTAACGTGCTTATCTACTAATTAACATTATTGTTAAACTAATTAATGTTTAACAAGTTGAAAAAGTAAATGATTAACTAATTATCAAACTGATTTACTAATGAACTAATTAGTCATTATGTAACTTCGTTATTTCATCTTCATTGCCTTAGCTCTTTACATAAAATTCCTCAGTTATTATAATATTAATTAATTATTTCAACCCTAGTTAATTATGTAAAAAATCTATATTTTAAATTATACCAACTAAGTCATAATTACCTACAGATGCATGGAAGTAGATTAGTACAAGGTAAGAACCCACTTCACATAAAAAGGAGAAGTTCACTTATTCCGCACTTGCTGCCATACAATCTCCATATCTTGATTTGGTCACCGATAATGATTATCCGAAGTTCAAAAAGGTAAAATACTTAATCGAGACTTCAACGCTCTCCGAAGGTCGCGGCCATACCTATGTCCGAAATCACCCAAAAAATGTTGAGTTGAATAATTTCATCAAATAACATTATAATCGATCAGGCCCATTCCATCACCAAAAATACGGATACATTAAAGGGTACCTCAACCTTCTCTTCGTGATTTAAACATTGTGACCCTCAAAGCAGTATTTTTCTCTTCTTTTGTGTGGGCCCCACGCCCCCTCCTCTCTTCTCCCCCCCCCCCTCTCTCTCCTGCAGTTGCTTTTGCAGTACGCCTCCGCCTCCTACCACTCCCACATCCCTCTCTCTCTCTCTCTCTCTCTCTCTCTCTCTCTCTCTCTCTCTCTCTCTCTATCTCTTCTACGCGCCGCTTTTGCCTCCCCCTCTGCCTCCTACGCGCCACTTTTACTGCACTCCTCCGACTCCTATGCACCGTTGAGGCGTACTCTCTCTCGATTAAGAAGTCTAGCTAAAGTTACAATTTTTCTGGTAGATGTCAAAAGTAGCTTCTGATCTGAGATGGATTTCTTAAAACAGAGGCTCACTAGATAAAGAAATTGATTTACCCTAAGCTTAAAAAGAGTTTGATGATGGCCTAAGTGAAAATCGTTAGCTTTCTTAGTTTCTTCCTTTTGGACCTTAATAGTCAGAGTCATTTTGAAAGGCCTTCTATTGTTAACATTGGTATTGTTCTAACTTATGATTCTCTCTTTGGTGGAGTCACAAAGGCCACGATTGAGGCTGCGGTCAACGATACCAAAGCAAATAGGACTGTTCTTTGCGGAATTTGGCCGAATCTTATAATGCAGGACTCTAATTGTAGTGCATTTCTTGCATCCATTGAAGGTAAATCCATCTCAATCTATTTCTTTTTGTGCTTAATGAGAATTTGTAATTGCCTATATGTGTCAAGTTGGATTTTCTCATGGACAATTTTTTATGTATTTGTTAATCCATCTGAGTCTAAACCACTTCAACTTTTATAGTTATTAATCCATTTATTTGTTAATCCATCTCAGTCAATTTTTTATCTTTTAGGTTTTTGCTTCAGTTTGGAATGCTGTTCATTTATATTTTTACTAATTTTGAGCAATTTAGGTTTTATCTTTTAGATACAATATCAAGCTTCTTTATAATTATTTTTTGGGTTTATTAGACATTGCTTACAAATTTGATTTGAATTGCTGATTTACATCTCTGTGGTTCCTATTTCATTGAAGGTGAGAATTGGATTTGAAATTTTTTTATCAGTTGCTGAGTTTGGATGTGACATATTAATGAAATAATATGTTTCTATTGATATTGAAATTTAAATTGTTGTTGTGCAATTTGAGTTATTTATTCTAGAAATACATCTTTTACTGAGAAAGAAATAATAGTAACCTATTTTACCCTATTAATGAATAACTTAAATTTGACATTTTAATTGTTTATTAGTTTCTGTTTGTGACCTAACCATGTCTTAGTTTGAATTAACAAATCATAATTAGTAAATAAATTATTTTTCCTTCTTTTACGTGATATTATCCCTCATATTCATTTTGCTTCTAGAATAATGATTACTATTATTATTAATGCATCTATCTGTCTGCTTATTTTCTTACCAATTCCGATTGTCAATAATCTATGCTCACGTTAATTACACGATACTTTTGTCAAACTTTCTTTCTTCTTACCTAAATGCAATTAACATTCTAATCTCGCGGTATTTTTTTTTTTAAATGTACATAAGGCTACTCTATATATTTTCCCTTTTTTTTACTATAATTTTTTTGGCCTTAAAATTTTAATAATTATATATCTTAATTAACTGAATATTATGTACTCGCTGCGAAGCGCGGGCCCAACACTAGTTACTCAAAATAGGCAAACTAAATTACAAGAAATTATAAAGCAAGCATACCGAATTATCCAAAGCAGCTGGGCTGATCAAAATATCTTTTACAGCACTAGGAGCATCAAATACTTGATCAAGCCGGGAGTATATTCCAAGTTCTCGCATCTATCAAGCAAATTCAAAATTACATGTAAAATTTGCGCAATACATATAGAGTGTCATAGATTTTAAACACAAGTCGCAGTTAGTGATGATTACCTCAGGTTTGTTATTAAATGGCGCTCTTCTAGAGTCCTCTTTCAAGCACATAATTAAGGATCGGAATGTCATAGGATTTCAGATTTCTAACCAAGAAATCTCGATCAAGAACTATCCTGCGTAATAAAGGAATGCAACAAAAGCTAAGCACCTAGAAATGTTATAGATCATATAAAATAAATATCAGCATAGGATTGTGCCGAAAGCTACAAGACAATGGTTCAAATTTTAACATTATAAGTTGAATAACTACTAATATACGTTTTCTTTGATACCAATTTAGAAGTAATACAATATGCAGCAACTAAACTGACAAATACTATACCTTTCGAATGTAATTTGACACACGATTTTCCAAGTAAGCAGCATGACCCTGATCTTGAACCTTTACCTGAGAATATATATAGCCAAAGACATGAAATACCTCCAGAAGTTTTGCCTGAAAAGTAATGAAAAGAAAAATAGCACTGTAGCAGTTTTTATATTTTCTTTAATACAATTTTTTCGGCCTTAAAATTTTAATAGTTATATAACTTAATTAACTGAAATACCATCTACCCGCTACGAAGCGCGAGCCCGAAACTAGTTGCTCAAAATAGGTAAACTAAATTACAAGATATTATAAATCAAGCATACCGAATTATCCAAAGGAGCTTGGCTGATCAAAACATCTTTTACAGAAATAGGTGCATCAAATACTTGATCAAGCCGAAAGTATATTCCAAGTTCTCGCATCTATCAAACCAATTCAATATTACGTGCAAAATTTGTGCAATACATATTGAGCATCACAGATTTTAAACACAGATCGGCAGTTAATGATGATTACCTCATGTGTGATATCGAATGGTGCTCTTCTGGAGTCCTCTTTCAGGCACATAATTATGAATCGGAAAGTCGAAGGATTTTAGATTTCTAACCAAGAAATGCCGATCAGAACATTCTGAGTAATATAGGACTACAACAAAAGCAAAGCACTTCGAAATGATATAAGATCATATAAAGAGAATATCAGCATAGGATTGTGCCGAAAGCAAGAAGACAATGGTTCAAATTTTAACATTATAAGTTGAATAGCTCATAATATACATTAGCACATGATTTTTCAACAACTAAACAGACAAATACAATACCTTCCAAATGTAATTTAGCACATGATTTTCCAAGTAAGCAGCATGACCCTGATCTTGAACATTTACCTGAGAATATATATAACCAAAGACATGAAATACCTCCAAAACTTTTGCCTGAAAAGTAAAGAAAAGAAAAATATCGTTGTAGCAGTCACCACAATAAGGACAGGCCCGAATACTTCCTTTTTCAAATCACCACGATAATCCTGCAACCATTGGTAAGCTTCGAATATTTTGTCAGCACCAGAATTTTGTAATGCGAGAAGCAATTTATTATTCTTGCTTTTCATGTCCTTCAATCTGTAATAGAAACAACAGCCGGAAGTAACTTGTGCGACTGAACATCAAAGTCTCATGAAGAAATGAGTAAACTATTGCTAAAAACACCCTTACCTCTCCGAACTCTTTCTCAAGAGTCCTTTCACACTGAGTAAATGTGATTCCTTCTCCTTCCTTCGCATTTTCATTTGATATAATTCAAAATTTAGTTCCATAATTTGGGTACCAATTTTCTCCTAATAACAAGAAGAATTCAACAAGTGTGATAAACACAACTAGCAGTACCACTAAATACTATATAAGATGTGAGAAAAGTCTATCTAAAATAAACACCAGAATCATCATGTAGAGAATTTAACATTCAAATGAAAAAACAAGCTAACTGACATAATTAAAAGTAAGGAAATGAACCATTTCAACACTGGGAGGTTCAAAAATTGAAAGCTCTGCTAGTTCCCTTTCAGCAGCAACAAGATTTTCCTTAATCCATCATCAAGCTCCCAGCTACTGTCCAAATCCATCATCATATATTAGACGGTCACTAAGCTTAATTTCCAGTAGTCCTCTCATAATCCTAGTGAATCATCTTCTTCACAAGCAGCGCCAACGTACCTCATGGAAAAAATACTTAGCCTGAAAGATCCTTTACCTATTATATCTCACAACTGCACCCTTAGTTTTCTCAATTCAATCGGTGGCGTCCTGTAAGGTGCTTTGGAATTGGTTTAGTTCCAAGAACCAAGCTTTATCTCTTCATCTAGCGGTATCAAAGTCAACTCTGATGGAAACATCCATAAATCCGGGAACTTAGAAACTACAGGTATGTAATCATATTCTGGTACCGCCGTAGGCACCACTGCTCCAATCGTCAGGAACGCCACAATCCTTCAATGATGCTCCCCAAAGTCCAATCGTAGGAGATGATGAAAAAGCTCCCCAAAGTCCTTCAATGATGCTCAAGATGGTGAGGAAGGTGGAGAGGTGCTCTACTGAAGCTCCCAAAAATCTGAGTTCCAACAACTGTAAAATGAAAGAGAGGATCCCTTTTCATAGTCAAAGAAAATTCCAGTTTTCGAATTCTGGGTTCACTTTCGGACGCCCAAAACTCCTCACGGTCAACGTCCCAAGAACGCCCGAATAGACCTGGACCGTCCGATGCTGCCACGTGTCGCCCGATCCGCGCTGCACCCTCGGTCAACTGGCCAACCAATCACGTCGCGCCATGAGTCTCGCTCCAGCCAACCAGCGCCCGACCGCGCAATCCGCTCTGGCCAGCCAGAGGCCGCCACGTGTCCAACCCTATCCAATAGGAGACTGACAGCGCAATCGGCTTCGTTCAATCAGGGGCTGACACGTGGCACTCCTTATCCAATCCGCGGCGGCGCCGCTCCACCAATCCACCAATCCCACCAATCCAATCTTGCTAAACTCTGCGGTAGACTTCTACAAGACCTCGACCTCAGCTGAAACCATGACTTCGACGAGGAAAACGTGGAGGTTGCTGGTAATGGGTCCGGCAATGGTCAAACGGTGCTGTGCGTCTCTATCCAAAGTGGCCCCTGGCACTAAGTCCCTCCCTATCAGGACAGTGGCTCCCTGCTCTAACATCCTGCAGACTCCAACTACTAGGTCCTCCTGATCCAAAGCCTCTCTCTTTGCTGCCAAAATGCCTCAAATAACCTACTAATCTGGGCTCATGTCTTTAGGACCTCATCCTGCCCAGTCTATCTATACACAATCGGTTCCAGCTCCTCAGTCGGTACACAGCGTGCCTGCGTCGATGCTCGACGTCTCGGAGGCAACGTGATCAGCTGCAACCAAAGAAGTAGGTCATTGAAACACAAAGCACTCGACCCACTCGAGCGAAAGTCTAAATCACATCCCCCACTCTAAAGCATTACGTTGTCTGCAGCCAACATAATCACTTTAGGATACAGGACAAGTTGATCACTCACCCCATTCCTTCGAGAGAGTTACAAAACCCAATCTGGACTCTCGCTACAGTTCTCGTATCTCACGTCAGTCATCCTAGGGTCCAACCATGAGCCTAGGGTTACTAAGTCCTCATTGACTTATAACCTAAGCTCTGATACCACGCTAATCTGTCACGCTCCGGAGTCAAAAATACGATCCGGACTCGCCGACAGATCCGCCGCCTATACAGGAATTCCCGTATAGGCGAAGCGCCTAACATGCAAGAACATCTCTAGCAATAAATATATCAGAGCTGAAAAGAAAATAAAACTACTATCATACCTGTCCATAGCAAAACTAAGTCCAAAAATAGGGTACCTCTACCTGTCTCAGAAGCTCTGGTAGGGATCTATCACGCAACACCGGGTACCTCTACTTGTCTCAAAAGCTCTGGTAGGGATCTATCACGCAACACCTTTATCTCGATCAGAAGTACCAACCAGGCAGACAGAAAAGCTGAGTATCTGAAAAACAATCACCACAGCGGGTGTGAGAACTATATCCATTAGTAGTTCTCAGTGGATACCGTCTTTAAGACAAACGACCTACCCACTAAGTCCACTGTAGGCAAAAGTAGTAAATAAACTGAAAAAGGTATAAAACCGAGATAATAATACAGTAGCTACAATGCCTCCAACTAATATGCTCAAAGAGATAACCGAAAGGTGTAATAATAAGCAATGCTCATTGACTCAGAGTAACAACATAGAGTGATAGTACATAAACCACAGACTCAAAATAATCAAAAGGAACGACAGCATGCAGTCACACGCTACCTTAGAATACTCAAAAGAAGGAAATGACAATGTGCAATCACTCACTCATATAACTCTTAGATCGACCCAATCTCAATGACTGCCACATTGGGTCCAGTCAAGTCTGCGCTCCCTACTATACCACGTAGGGTGTCACAACGGACAATCACAATCTCAACCAGGTCCACTCGGTCTCAACTTGAATATAATGCCATCTACACTACCCTGATTATCCAGACTCATCAACTGAATAAAAGTAGCTATCACAGCTGAAAAAGAGATATTTGTAGTGTAGAAAATCTCATATCAGATAAAATGCCAGAGTGGAGTGTTTTCTAAGGTCACTGGTCTGATATAAAATAAATATGTGACATGGGTGCTAGTCAATGTTCTAGATCAGTTTAACAAGTATATTGATCATATTGCTATGTCTAACATGCTGCTATAAAAAAAGCAATAGACATAGAAGGGAGTCCGATGACTTTGGGGGAACATGCAATAACCCACCTGGATCGCTAAACATCCAAGAAATCGATCCGCAGCTCCCACGGCAATCGCACCGTCGAAAAGGGGACGACCAGATTATATGCTAATCATTCCAACTCAAAAATAGATGTCTAGAGTACGACAAAAAGAAGATTCAACAATTTAACAATGATATAGGTACAGTTGGCACATGCTAAAAGATAACCAATATATTGTATAGTGGATGCAACAAGTGGAATCTATGCCATACTTCCCAATGTTACTAGATCTCTTTTTGTAGGCTTACATTATCACCGCGGTATAGACCGGAGGATAAGGGTGACAAGATTGAAACAGTTTTCAGCAGATAATCAACACATTGCACAGCAAACTAACTCAAAACTCAGAAGTAGATGCCCAACATAGTAAGCAGAGCGGAGACAAAGGAAATATGATACGTCAAAGAACTAGCATACATACTAAACAAACTAACGAAAAATTAATGTCTAGAATGGCATACCAAAGGACAACATAGTTTGATTAGACAAATAACCAGCATATATAATCATCAATCTAAGTAAATAAGAGATGTCTAGCATTCAAACTGAGCTATCAAGAGAGCAACACAAGGTTAGTAAACAAACGGCACATATACTCATCAAACGAACAAAAAACACTAATTATCAAACAAATTACTAGTTAATTTACTAAAATTTAACTATTTAACGTGCTTATCTACTAATTAACATTATTGTTAAACTAATTAATGTTTAACAAGTTGACAAAGTAAATTATTAACTAATTATCAAACTGATTTACTAATTAACTAATTAGCATATTAACTTCGTTATTCTGCTGCTTCATTAATTAGATCTTTACATAAAATTGTCAGTTAATTAATAATTTAATTAATTATTTAATGCTAGTTAGTTAGGTAAAATATCTATATTTTAAAATTATACCAAGCGACCTGTAACACCTACAGATGCAGGAGACGGGATTAGTAAAGGTAAGGGCTGGGGACATAAGAAGGTAAGTGGACTTAGCTTTGGGTGGTGAGCGATGCCGAGGAAGCTGCAGGTTCTGGATAGGGCAGCCTGCTAGAAGAGGAAGAGGAAGAAGGTGGGATCACTGTAGCGAGAGGGAAGTGTGAGAAGGTGCGCAGGCCAGAGAAGAAGGCTCCAGAACTCACCCAAAAAATGGGCAATAGGTGGGTCGGGTCAGAGGCCCCGATCCGGCCCATTCCATCACTGATTCGACGGACCGGGCCAAGATATCCATTCCTTCTTTACAACCATTTAGCATTGTGAGTCCAATAGGAGTCGAAGTGTTCTTATACATTACAGCAGAGTCCAAACCCTACTACTATAAAAGGGGAATTGTAACAGAAACAGTTAGTTAAGCACAACACAACTTCATTTTTCCATCCACATCTCTCTCTCTCTCTCTCTCTCTCTCTCTCTCTCTCTCTCTCTCTCCATCACCTTCCTTCTCCCAAACCCTTTCTCCCCATTATATCTCAATTCCATCCCCACGATTGAGCTCGAATCATCATCGGCGCCGTCACACTCAGAATTGAGTCATCACGGTGTGTTGCATCTCCGATTCGACCCTTCAGTAGCAAGAATCATCATCGTCGCCATCCTGGGCTCGCGAGGGATCCTCCGAGCCGGTTGCAACTCAGACTCGAGCTTAACACGACCATTCCTATTATTCTAGTCCAACAATCCAAACTCTAAATCAGTTATTGAGAATAGATCTGACATGGTCGCTATAACCAATGCTCAATAGCAAAATCTAATGAACATATACGTTCATGTCAACCACAATTGCCATCATGGTCTTTTCGGTGTAATTCCACTTGAGATCTACAGTTTCAAAGAGCAAATTCTGGGAACAAAATAGACCCTATGAATACTTGGCACACAACCAATATAAAATCTGCTGACTCCAATTAAATAGATAATCATCTAATGGCATTACGAGATGCTAATGTGCTTCCCTTGATGCATCCTGACCTTCATTTTAATTGCCATTTGAAAGCGCTGCTCATTCAACTAGGTGGCTTGGTCAATAAGCCTTTTTGTGCTTAACTCGAGGTCTTCCTCCTTATTTATGTCTTCCAGTATCTTCTCCTCATATCTAGAGAAAAGAACAGAGCAGATAAGCCCTACCATACAACTCAACATAGAACACAAAGATGTGTAGGAAATAGGTTTGGCATGCACCGACACGCTTTCGTATTTCCTGGCACCTCTTTTTCTCAAACTTAGCATTTTCAGTAAATTCCTCCCAAAAGCAGAGAGAAAAATAAATGATAAAATCGTAAAAATAAAGAGAATCCCCTCCTTAATGAACAATAAAACGAACCCGTCTATTATGTATCTTCGTTATTTCATCTTCCAACTGCCTTTGCTCTTTCTGGAGCGATTTTAGGCTATCCTCCGTGTATCTATAATATTGCTTTTTAGTTCAGCCACCCTAGACCTGAGATTTTCTATGTCACCAACATCCAAATCTGTAACCATGGAGATTTCACAACTAAGTCATCAATTAGAATACATGAACTATGCATGGAAGTAGATATCAAGGACAATGTTCTAGAACCCACTTCACATAAAAAGACGAGAAAGGTTCACTCATTCCGCACTTGCTGCCATACAATCTCCATATCTTGATTTGGTCCACCGATAATGATTATCCGAAGTTCAAAAATCTAAAATATTTAATCATGATACTTCATACGCTCTCCGATGAGTCACGCCCATACCTATGTACTAAATCATTAGAAAAAGTTGTTGAGTTGAATAATTTCATAAAATAACATCATAATCGCTCAGATGTTATGGATTCATCATTCCAAAAATACAAATACATTAAAGGGTGACCTCAACCTTCTCTCCGTGATTTCAAACCCGTGGGACCCTCAAAGCAGTATTTTTCTCTTCTTTTGTGTGGGCCCCACGTCCCCTCCTCTCATCTCCCCCCCCTCTCTCTCTCTCTCCTGCGCGGTGCTTTTGCAGTACGCCACCGCCTCCTACGCACTACTGCCACGTCCCCTCCACTTTCCCCCCCTCTCTCTCTCTCTTTCTCTCTCTCTTCTACGCGCCGCTTTTGCCTCCCCCTCTGCCTCCTACGCGCCACTTTTACTGCACTCCTCCTACTCCTATGCGCCGTTGAGGCGTACTCTCTTTCAATTAAGAAGTCTAGCTAAAGTTACAATTTTTCTGGTAGATGTCAAAAGTAGCTTCTGATCTGAGATGGATTTCTTAAAACAGAGGCTCACTAGATAAAGAAATTGATTTACCCTAAGCTTAAAAAGAGTTTGATGATGGCCTAAGTGAAAATCGTTAGCTTTCTTAGTTTCCTGCTTTTGGACCTTAATAGTCAGAGTCATTTTGAAAGGCCTTCTATTGTTAACATTGGTATTGTTCTAACTTATGATTCTCTCTTTGGTGGAGTGACAAAGGCCACGATTGAGGCTGCGGTCAATGATACCAAAGCAAATGGGACTGTTCTTTGCGTAATTTGGCCGAATCTTATAATGCAGGACTCTAATTGTAGTGCATTTCTTGCATCCATTGAAGGTAAATCCATCTCAATCTATTTCTTTTTGTACTTAATGAGAATTTGTAATTGCCTATATGTGTTAAGTTGGATTTTCTCATTGACAATTTTTCATGTATTTGTTAATCCATCTGAGTCTAAACCACTTCAACTTTTATAGTTATTAATCCATTTATTTGTTAATCCATCTCAGTCAATTTTTTATCTTTTAGGTTTTTGCTTCAGTTTGGAATGTTGTTCATTTATATTTTTACTAATTTTGAGCAATTTAGGTTTTATCTTTTAGATACAATATCAAGCTTCTTTATAATTATTTTTTGGGTTTATTAGACATTGCTTACAAATTTGATTTGAATTGCTGATTTACATCTCTGTGGTTCCTATGTCATTGAAGGTGAGAATTGGATTTGATATTTTTTTATCAGTTGCTGAGTTTGGATGTGACATATTAATGAAATAATATGTTTCTATTGATACTGAAATTTAAATTGTTGTTGTGCAATTTGAGTTATTTATTCTAGAAATACATCTTTTACTGAGAAAGAAATAATAGTAACCTATTTTACCCTATTAATGAATAACTTAAATTTGACATTTTAATTGTTTATTAGTTTCTGTTTGTGACCTAACCATGTCTTAGTTTGAATTAACAAATCATAATTAGTAAATAAATTATTTTTCCTTCTTTTACGTGATACTATCCCTCAGATTTATTTTGCTTCTAGAATAATGATTACTATTATTATTAATGCATCTATCTGTCTGTTTATTTTCTTACCAATTCCGATTATCAATAATCTATGCTCACGCTAATTGCACGATATTTTTGTCAAACTTTCTTTCTTCTTACCTAAATGCAATTAACATTCTAATCTCGCGGTATTTTTTTTTTTTAAATGTACATAAGGCTACTCTATATATTTTCCCTTTTTTTTACTATAATTTTTTTGGCCTTAAAATTTTAATAATTATATATCTTAATTAACTGAATATTATGTACTCGCTGCGAAGCGCGGGCCCAACACTAGTTACTCAAAATAGGCAAACTAAATTACAAGAAATTATAAAGCAAGCATACCGAATTATCCAAAGCAGCTGGGCTGATCAAAATATCTTTTACAGCACTAGGAGCATCAAATACTTGATCAAGCCGGGAGTATATTCCAAGTTCTCGCATCTATCAAGCAAATTCAAAATTACATGTAAAATTTGCGCAATACATAGAGTGTCATAGATTTTAAACACAAGTCGCAGTTAGTGATAATTACCTCAGGTTTGATATTAAATGGCGCTCTTCTAGAGTCCTCTTTCAAGCACATAATTAAGGATCGGAATGTCATAGGATTTCAGATTTCTAACAAAGAAATCTCGATCAAGAACTATCCTGCGTAATAAAGGAATGCAACAAATGCTAAGCACCTAGAAATGATATAGATCATATAAAATAAATATCAGCATAGGATTGTGCCGAAAGCTACAAGACAATGGTTCAAATTTTAACATTATAAGTTGAATAACTACTAATATACGTTTTCTTTGATACCAATTTAGAAGTAATACAATATGCAGCAACTAAACTGACAAATACTATACCTTCTGAATGTAATTTGACACACGATTTTTCAAGTAAGCGGCATGACCCTGATCTTGAACCTTTACCTGAGAATATATATAACCAAAGACATGAAATACCTCCAAAAGTTTTGCCTGAAAAGTAACGAAAAGAAAAATATCACTGTCGCAGTTTTTATATTTTCTTTAATACAATTTTTCGGCCTTAAAATTTTAATAGTTATATAACTTAATTAACTGAAATACCATCTACCCGCTACGAAGCGCGAGCCCGAAACTAGTTGCTCAAAATAGGTAAACTAAATTACAAGATATTATAAATCAAGCATACCGAATTATCCAAAGGAGCTTGGCTGATCAAAACATCTTTTACAGCAATAGGTGCATCAAATACTTGATCAAGCCGGAAGTATATTCCAAGTTCTCGCATCTATCAAACGAATTCAATATTACGTGAAAAATTTGTGCAATACATATTGAGCGTCACAGATTTTAAACACAGATCGGCAGTTAATGATGATTACCTCATGTGTGATATTGAATGGTGCTCTTCTGGAGTCCTCTTTCAGGCACATAATTATGAATCGGAAAGTCGAAGGATTTTAGATTTCTAACCAAGAAATGCCGATCAGAACATCCTGAGTAATATAGGACTACAACAAAAGCAAAGCACTTCGAAATGATATAAGATCATATAAAGAGAATATCAGCATAGGATTGTGCCGAAAGCAAGAAGACAATGGTTCAAATTTTAACATTATAAGTTGAATAGCTCATAATATACATTGGCACATGATTTTTCAACAACTAAACAGACAAATACAATACCTTCCAAATGTAATTTGGCACATGATTTTCCAAGTAAGCAGCATGACCCTGATCTTGAACATTTACCTGAGAATATATATAACCAACGACATGAAATACCTCCAAAACTTTTGGCTGAAAAGTAAAGAAAAGAAAAATATCGTTGTAGCAGTTACCACAATAAAGACAGGCCCGAATACTTCCTTTTTCAAATCACCACGATAATCCTGCAACCATTGGTAAGCTTCGAATATTTTGTCAGCACCAGAATTTTGTAATGCGAGAAGCAATTTATTATTCTTGCTTTTCATGTCCTTCAATCTGTAATAGAAACAACAGCCGGAAGTAACTTGTGCTACTGAACATCAAAGTCTCATGAAGAAATGAGTAAACTTATTGCTAAAAACACTGTTACCTCTCCGAACTCTTTCTCAAGAGTCCTTTCACACTGAGTAAATGTGATTCCTTCTCCTTCCTTCGCATTTTCATTTGATATAATTCAAAATTTAGTTCCATAATTTGGGTACCAATTTTCTCCTAATAACAAGAATTCAACAAGTGTGATAAACACAACTAGCAGCACCACTAAATACTATATAAGATGTGAGAAAAGTCTATCTAAAATAAACACCAGAATCATCATGTAGAGAATTTAACATTCAAATGAAAAAACAAGCTAACTGACATAATTAAAAGTGAGGAAATGAACCATTTCAACACTGGGAGGTTCAAAAATTGAAAGCTCTGCTAGTTCCCTTTCAGCAGCAACAAGATTTTCCTTAATCCAACATCAAGCTCCCAGCTACTGTCCAAATCCATCATCATATATTAAACGGTCACTGAGCTTAATTTCCAGTAGTCCTCTCATAATCCTAGTGAATCATCTTCTTCACAAGCAGCGCCAACGTACCTCATGGAAAAAATACTTAGCCTGAAAGATCCTTTACCTATTATATCTCACAACTGCACCCTTAGTTTTCTCAATTCAACCGGTGGCGTCCTATAAGGTGCTTTGAAATTGGTTTAGTTCCAAGAACCAAGCTTTATCTCTCTATCTAGCGGTATCAAAGTCAACTCTAATGGAAACATCCATAAATCCGGGAACTTAGAAACTACAGGTATGTAATCATGTTCTGGTACCGCCGTAGGCACCACTGCTCCAATCGTCAGGAACGCCACAATCCTTCAATGATGCTCCCCAAAGTCCAATCGTAGGAGATGATGAAAAAGCTCCCCAAAGTCCTTCAATGATGCTCAAGAGGGTGAGGAAGGTGGAGAGGTGCTCTACTAAAGCTCCCAAAAATCTGAGTTCCAACAACTGTAAAATGAAAGAGAGGATCCCTTTTCATAGTCAAAGAAAATTCCAGTTTTCGAATTCTGGGTACACTTTCGGACGCCCAAAACTCCTCACGGTCAACGTCCCAAGAACGCCCGAATCAACCTGGACCGTCCGATGCTGCCACGTGTCGCCCGATCCGCGCCGCACCCTCGGTCAACTGGCCAACCAATCACGTCGCGCCACGAGTCCCGCTCCAGCCAACCAGCGCCCGACCGGGCAATCCGCTCTGGCCAGCCAGAAGCCGCCACGTGTCCAACCCTATCCAATAGGAGACTGACAGCGCAATCGGCTTCGTTCAATCAGGGGCTGACACGTGGCACTCCTTATCCAATCCGCGGCGGCGCCGCTCCACCAATCCACCAATCAGAGGCTGCCACGTGGCGCCCGCTTGCCCGCACGCCTGCCTGCGCTCCGACGCCTGCCCATGTTGTTGCCCGCGACTGCCCCACGCCTGCCCGTGGCTGCCCCACCGCGCTCCGGCACCTGCCGGCGCCCGCCGGCGCCTTCCTGGCCTGCCCGAGCTATAGTAAAAGTGCCTGATTCTGTTTTTGGGCTTCCGAGTCCAGAAAAATACATCCAAATAACCAATTTTGATCCTTTTTCCGCGCTGAATCCAAATCTGTCGTCCCTTTTGCGCGAAACCACTTCTATTTTTCGTCAAAGGCATCCACATAGGTGTTTGTTATTCATTTTTCGCGCTGAGTCCATTTCCCGCGTCCGCTTCGCGCGCAAACACCTCCATCACACAAAATAGGCCTCAAGAAGCCACTGACCATGCTGCTAACATCCACGAAGATCCGGGTCATCACATTCTCCGTCGGTCAATAGCTTCGAGGAGGTGCTTGCACTTTGCAGTGGTGGAGAAAAAGTCAACACCGTTGCTGGTGTCTGGAATTAAACTCTCGAGTAGGCTGCTGGGTGTAGCCTGTGGTGGGGAGTGTAGTCTCTCCCAACAAATAACACGGGGAGTGTAGTCTCTCCCAACAAATAACACCAAGATCCGATCGCCTCATCTGCTGTTGCTACGGCTGCCTCTGCTGTAGAGTTCTACAAGACCTCGACCTCAGCTGAAACCATGACTTCGACGAGGAAAACGTGGAGGTTGCTGGTAATGGGTCTGGCATCCGTCAAACGGTGCAGTGCGTCTCTATCCAAAGTGGCCCCTGGCACTAAGTCCCTCCCTATCAGGACAGTGGCTCCCTGCTCTAACATCCTGCAGACTCCAACTACTAGGTCCTCCTCATCCAAAGTCTCTCTTTCTGCTGCCAAAATGCCTCAAATAACCTGCTAATCTGGGCTCATGTCTTTAGGACCTCATCCTGCCCAGTCTATCTATACACAATCGGTTCCAGCTCCTCAGTCGGTACACAGCGTGCCTGCGTCGATGCTCGACGTCTCGGAGGCAACGTGATCAGCTGCAACCAAAGAAGTAGGTCATCGAAACACAAAGCACTCGACCCACTCGAGCGAAAGTCTAAATCACATCCCCCACTCTAAAGCATTATGTTGTCTGCAGCCAACATAATCCCTTTAGGATACAGGACATGTTGATCACTCACCCCATTCCTTCGAGAGAGTTACAAAACCCAATCTGGACTCTCGCTACAGTTCTCGTATCTCACGTCAGTCATCCTAGGGTCCAACCATGAGCCTAGGGTTACTAAGTCCTCATTGACTTATAACCTAAGCTCTGATACCACGCTAATCTGTCACGCTCCGGAGTCAAAAATACGATCCGGACTCGCCGACAGATCCGCCGCCTATACAGGAATTCCCGTATAGGCGAAGCGCCTAACATGCAAGAACATCTCTAGCAATAAATATATCAGAGCTGAAAAGAAAATAAAACTACTATCATACCTGTCCATAGCAAAACTAAGTCCAAAAATAGGGTACCTCTACCTGTCTCAGAAGCTCTGGTAGGGATCTATCATGCAACACCGGGTACCTCTACTTGTCTCAAAAGCTCTGGTAGGGATCTATCACGCAACACCTTTATCTCGATCAGAAGTACCAACCAGGCAGACAGAAAAGCTGAGTATCTGAAAAACAATCACCACAGCGGGTGTGAGAACTATATCCATTAGTAGTTCTCAGTGGATACCGTCTTTAAGACAAACGACCTACCCACTAAGTCCACTGTAGGCAAAAGTAGCAAATAAACTGAAAAAGGTATAAAACCGGGATAATAATACAGTAGCTACAATGCCTCCAACTAATATGCTCAAAGAGATAACCGAAAGGTGTAATAATAAGCAATGCTCATTGACTCAGAGTAACAACATAGAGTGATAGTACATAAACCACAGACTCAAAATAATCAAAAGGAACGACAGCATGCAGTCACTCGCTGCCTCAGAATACTCAAAAGAAGGAAATGACAATGTGCAATCACTCACTCATATAACTCTTAGATCGACCCAATCTCAATGACTGCCACATTGGGTCCAGTCAAGTCTGCGCTCCCTACTATACCACGTAGGGTGTCACAACGGACAATCACAATCTCAACCAGGTCCACTCGGTCTCAACTTGAATATAATGCCATCTACACTACCCTGATTATCCAGACTCATCAACTGAATAAAAGTAGCTATCACAGCTGAAAAAGAGATATTTGTAGTGTAGAAAATCTCATATCAGATAAAATGCCAGAGTGGAGTGTTTTCTAAGGTCACTGGTCTGATATAAAATAAATATGTGACATGGGTGCTAGTCAATGTTCTAGATCAGTTTAACAAGTATATTGATCATATTGCTATGTCTACCATGCTGCTATAAAAAAAGCAATAGACATAGAAGGGAGTCCGATGACTTTGGGGGAACATGCAATAACCCACCTGGATCGCTAAACATCCAAGAAATCGATCCGCACCTCCCACGGCAATCGCACCGTCGAAAAGGGGACGACCAGATTATATGCTAATCATTCCAACTCAAAAATAAATGTCTAGAGTACGACAAAAAGAAGATTCAACAATTTAACAATGATATAGGTACAGTTGGCACATGCTAAAAGATAACCAATATATTGTATAGTGGATGCAACAAGTGGAATCTATGCCATACTTCCCAATGTTACTAGATCTCTTTTTGTAGGCTTACATTATCACCGCGGTATAGACCGGAGGATAAGGGTGACAAGATTGAAACAGTTTTCAGCAGATAATCAACACATTGCACAGCAAACTAACTCAAAACTCAGAAGTAGATGCCCAACATAGTAAGCAGAGCGGAGACAAAGGAAATATGATACGTCAAAGAACTAGCATACATACTAAACAAACTAACGAAAAATTAATGTCTAGAATGGCATACCAAAGGACAACATAGTTTGATTAGACAAATAACCAGCATATATAATCATCAATCTAAGTAAATAAGAGATGTCTAGCATTCAAACTGAGCTATCAAGAGAGCAACACAAGGTTAGTAAACAAACGGCACATATACTCATCAAACGAACAAAAAACACTAATTATCAAACAAATTACTAGTTAATTTACTAAAATTTAACTATTTAACGTGCTTATCTACTAATTAACATTATTGTTAAACTAATTAATGTTTAACAAGTTGACTAAGTAAATTATTAACTAATTATCAAACTGATTTACTAATTAACTAATTAGCATATTAACTTCTTTATTCTGTTGCTTCATTAATTAGATCTTTACATAAAATTGTCAGTTAATTAATAATTTAATTAATTATTTAATGCTAGTTAGTTAGGTAAAATATCTATATTTTAAAATTATACCAAGTGACCTGTAACACCTACAGATGCAGGAGACGGGATTAGTAAAGGTAAGGGCTGGGGACATAAGAAGGTAAGTGGACTTAGCTTTGGGTTGTGAGCGATGCCGAGGAAGCTGCAGGTTCTGGATAGGGCAGCCTGCTAGAAGAGGAAGAGGAAGAAGGTGGGATCACTGTAGTAAGAGGGAAGTGTGAGAAGGTGCGCAGGCCAGAGAAGAAGGCTCCAGAACTCACCCAAAAAATGGGCAATAGTGGGTCGGGTCAGAGGCCCCGATCCGGCCCATTCCATCACCAATTCGACGGACCGGGCCAAGATATCCATTCCTTCTTTACAACCATTTAGCATCACGGTGTGTTGCATCTCCGATTCGACCCTTCAGTTGCAAGAATCATCATCGTCGCCATCCTGGGCTCGCGAGGGATCCTTCGAGCCAGTTGCAACTCAGACTCGAGCTTAACACGACCATTCCTATTATTCTAGTCCAACAATCCAAACTCTAAATCAGTTATTGAGAATAGATCTGACATGGTCGCTATAACCAATGCTCAATAGCAAAATCTAATGAACATATACGTTCATGTCAACCACAATTGCCATCTGGTCTTTTCGGTGTAATTCCACTTGAGATCTACAGTTTCAAAGAGCAAATTCTGGGAACAAAATAGACCCTATGAATACTTGGCACACAACCAATATAAAATCTGCTGACTCCAATTAAATAGATAATCATCTAATGGCATTACGAGATGCTAATGTGCTTCCCTTGATGCATCCTGACCTTTATTTTAATTGCCATTTGAAAGCGCTGCTCATTCAACTAGGTGGCTTGGTCAATAAGCCTTTTTGTGCTTAACTCGAGGTCTTCCTCCTTATTTATGTCTTCCGGCATCTTCTCTTCATATCTAGAGAAAAGAACAGAGCAGATAAGCCCTACCATACAACTCAACATAGAACACAAAGATGTGTAGGAAATAGGTTTGGCATGCACCGACACGCTTTTGTATTTCCTGGCACCTCTTTTTCTCAAACTTAACATTTTCAGTAATTTCCTCCTAAAAGCAGAGAGAGAAAAATAAATGGTAAAATCGTAAAAAATAAAGAGAATCCCCTCCTTAATGAACAATAAAACGAACCCGTCTATTATGTATCTTCGCTATTTCATCTTCCAACTGCCTTTGCTCTTTCTGGAGCGATTTTAGGCTATCCTCCGTGTATCTATAATATTGCTTTTTAGTTCAGCCACCCTAGACCTGAGATTTTCTATGTCACCAACATCCAAATCTGTAACCATGGAGATTTCACAACTAAGTCATCAATTAGAATACATGAACTATGCATGGAAGTAGATATCAAGGACAATGTTCTAGAACCCACTTCACATAAAAAGACGAGAAAGGTTCACTCATTCCGCACTTGCTGCCATACAATCTCCATATCTTGATTTGGTCCACCGATAATGATTATCCGAAGTTCAAAAATCTAAAATATTTAATCATGATACTTCATACGCTCTCCGATGAGTCACGCCCATACCTATGTACTAAATCATTAGAAAAAGTTGTTGAGTTGAATAATTTCATAAAATAACATCATAATCGCTCAGATGTTATGGATTCATCATTCCAAAAATACAAATACATTAAAGGGTGACCTCAACCTTCTCTCCGTGATTTCAAACCCGTGGGACCCTCAAAGCAGTATTTTTCTCTTCTTTTGTGTGGGCCCCACGTCCCCTCCTCTCTTCTCCCCCCCCTCTCTCTCTCTCCTGCGCGCTGCTTTTGCAGTACGCCTCCGCCTCCTACGCACTGCTGCCACATCCCCTCCACTCCCCCCCCCCTCTCTCTCTCTCTCTCTCTCTCTCTCTCTCTCTTCTACGCGCCGCTTTTGCCTCCCCCTCTGCCTCCTACACGCCACTTTTACTGCACTCCTCCGACTCCTATGCGCCGTTGAGGCGTACTCTCTCTCGATTAAGAAGTCAAGCTAAAGTTACAATTTTTCTGGTAGATGTCAAAAGTAGCTTCTGATCTGAGATGGATTTCTTAAAACAGAGGCTCACTAGATAAAGAAATTGATTTACCCTAAGCTTAAAAAGAGTTTGATGATGGCCTAAGTGAAAATCGTTAGCTTTCTTAGTTTCCTGCTTTTGGACCTTAATAGTCAGAGTCATTTTGAAAGGCCTTCTATTGTTAACATTGGTATTGTTCTAACTTATGATTCTCTCTTTGGTGGAGTCGCAAAGGCCACAATTGAGGCTGCGGCCAACGATACCAAAGCAAATGGGACTGTTCTTTGCGGAATTTGGCCGAATCTTATAATGCAGGACTCTAATTGTAGTGCATTTCTTGCATCCATTGAAGGTAAATCCATCTCAATCTATTTCTTTTTGTGCTTGATGAGAATTTCTAATTGCCTATATAAGTCAAGTTGGATTTTCTCATTGACAAATTTTCAGGTATTTGTTAATCATCTAAGTCTAAACCACTTCAATTTTACAATAGTTAATCTATTTATTTGTTAATCCATCTCAGTCAATTTTTGATCTTTTAGGTTTTTGCTTCGGTTTGGATTGTTGCTCATTTAGATTTTTACTAATTTTGAGCAATTTAGGTTTTATCTTTTAGATACAATATCAAGTTTCTTTATAATTATTTTTTGGGTTTATTAGACATTGCTTACAAATTTGATTTGAATTACTTATTTAAATTTCTGTGGTACCTATTTCGTCGAAGGTGAGAATTTGATTTAATTATCTCTATTGGGTTGTGCTCAAAATTTGATATTTTTTTAACTGTTGCTGAGTTTGGATGTGACATATTAATGAAATAATATGTTTCTATAGATGCTGAATTTTTGAATTGTTGTTGTGCAATTTGAGTTAGTTATTCTAGAAATTCATCTTTTACTGAGAAAGAAATAATAGAATATCAGCATAGGATTGTGCCGAAAGCAAGAAGACAATGGTTCAAATTTTAACATTATAAATTGAATAGCTCATAATATACATTGGCACATGATTTTCCAACAACTAAACAGACAAATATAATACCTTCCGAATGTAATTTGGCACAAGATTTTCCAAGTAAGTAGCATGACCCTGATCTTGAACATTTACCTGAGAATATATATAACCAAAGACATGAAATACCTCCAGAACTTTTGCCTGAAAAGTAAAAAAAAGAAAAATATCGTTGTAGCAATTACCACAATAAGGACAGGCTCGTATACTTCCTTTTTCAAATCACCACGATGATCCTACAACCATTAGCACGCTTCAAATATTTTGTCAGCACCAAAATTTTGTAATGCGAGAAGCAATTTATTATTCTTGCTTTTCATGTCCTTCAATCTGTAATAGAAACAACAGCCGGAAGTAACTTGTGCGACTGAACATCAAAGTCTCATGTAGTAATGAGTAAACTTATTGCTAAAAACACCCTTACCTCTCCGAGCTCTTCCTCAAGAGTCCTTTCTCACTGAGTAAATACGATTCCTTCTCCTTCATTCACATTTTCATTTGATTTAATTCAAAATTTAGTTCCATAATTTGGGTACCAAGTTTCTCCTAATAACAAGAAGAATTCAACAAGTGTGATAAACACAACTAGCAGTACCACTACATACTATATAAGATGTGAGAAAAGTCTATCTAAAACAAACACCAGAATCATCATGTAGAGAATTTAACATTCAAATGAAGTAACAAGCTAACTGACAGAATTAAAAATGAGGAAATGAACCATTTCAACACTGGGTGGTTCAAAAATTGGAAGCTCTGCCCCTTTCAGCAGCAACAAGATCTTCCTTAACCTTCAAATCCTTTTCTGGTGAGATTCTTCACCTTTTCAGGTCTTCCATTTCAGCATATTTAGCTCGTACTTGCACACCCAAGAAAATAAAAATAATTGATAGTCAAAATATACTACATCAAAATATAAATAGAACTCTGAGCATTGATTACTTAAGTAAAAGACGAGAATACAAGTTGGCACTCCTCTATAATATCTCTGTGAGAACTGGCATTTTGGTTTATCCGGTTGTTTATGCTCTCGCTATTCTATTCATGCATTTTTTTTTCACCTTCTTCTGCTCCCTACAGAAGGAGACAGGTACAAAAAATCAAAAAAAGATAATGAAATTCCACACTTATTAACACTTTTCATCACTACTATCTGATAAACTCAAACATCATAAAAAAGCATTAAAAAATATTTCTCCGAAATTTTATGACGCTGAACCTGTAGCCTTTTATCTCAACCTTACTATATTTGACAGCCATGAACAACTTACTTAATAGGACTTATGAGATCAGTCAAAATTTAAGCTGCATCTTCTATTTTATTCTTAGCAAGAATCTCCTGTTTCCAATTTTCTTGTATTCCACTTTCTTCATGTCATACTTAAGCCATAGTACTTTCTTCCTCATCAAATCAACCTATGGTTAGACAATAGCATCAATGCTGGATAGTTGATAGATCAACAAAGAAATATCAAGGTTAGAAAAAATACCTATACCAAAAGTTTCTCCTTCTAACGAACACGCTCTACATCTCTTTCTTGCTCAGTGTTAAGAGCTTTCAGCTGATTTAATGTTTCTCCATTTAGGCTGACAGCCTAAGAGGATCCACATAGAATTGCTTATGACATATGAGAATGTGAAAGGAAATGCTTTTATTGTCGCATAGTAATTGACATGAACAGTTAACGTTAGAAGGCTAAGTTTCAGAATCTTTCAAATAAGCAGAAACTAAAAACAAAAAACTAAAATTGTCTTTAAAAACTACCAATCACTGCAGAGAAGATGCAAAAGGATGGACCGACTCGAGCCTCTTTATTTCTTTACTTTTCTCAACAAGTGCACGATGTTGAACTGGCAACTCAGGATTACCAACAGCTTTTGCAGTCTCCTCCAGAAGTTGAATTAGAGTTAGCTAAGCAAATTCACATACCCGATCTTGTGGCAGGAACTAGAAGGACAATACTGAAGATGTCACAACAATCCAACAATCCAAAAACAAGTAGACTGAAAGAAAAAATGCAATAGAATGACTAGATGAGAAAATGAAAGATTACAGCATCATATATTCTAAAAGGATCCATGTTAGCCACATTTCATGTGAAGTTTAACAAGTTAGAAACTAAGTTAGTTCAAAAACTATTAGGTATAATTAGAAAAGCAAACAAAAAAAAAAAGGTACACAATGAACATTAAGTAGTATATGCGAGCACAACCACAACACCGTCAAAAATCAAAGTAATGCAGTTAAAACCAATATGAACCCAAAATCAATTTCATCGAAAAAAAGGTCGAACGAGCAGCTCTCTGGTAAGCCCTAGAGAGATGGCGCACACGAGAGAGCTCTTCCCGAAACCATTGGGGCCGATGACGAGATTGAAGTGCGAAACGAGCTTGCACTTGAGGCGATCGTAGGTCACGAAGTTGTGGATTTCGATCTCTACTATTCTCCTCGGCACGTAATCGCCCTCCCCTCTAAATCCATGTAAAATCTCGTTAGAATTTGAGAGAGAGAGAGAGAGAGAGAGAGAGAGAGAGAGAGAGAGAGAGAGAGAGAGAGAAAGAGATGAGGGTTGAGGGTTGAAGAGAACCTTTGATTGAGCTTGGGGCACTTCGCTCCGCGATGCGTCATTGCTCGACCTCGTCCCCTTTTTACGAAGCTCAAAGATCTTCGGCTTTGCTCTAATGGCGATGCGAGAGATCGACTCTCGGCATCCTTCTGATACCATAAGATAAAACTTTCATCCTCCAAAACCTAAATTAATCACATTCCCAAAATTTCCGATACCAAAGTTCATTCCATTAATCCCGTTCCAAATATTAAAACTCACACATATACCTACATAGGAAATTGTATCCAAACTCTCCAAAAAAAGCAACTAAATTCTTAACACTCATTGTCCTCTCTAAGAGAATACTCAATGAAGACATTTTTATCGATAAACAAGTTTTTAATTCACTTATACAGGGGCGCCTAAAAAAAAATCAGTACTTGCAGATATTTTGGGCAAGATTTTGTGTCAAATTAAATGCCATCAAGTCTATTCTCATTGCTTTGTGTAATGTTAATTATCAAATCAACCCACTAAAGGCACGTGCTATTTAAAAAAAAGAAACTTATCTTCATGATGCGCCATGTGGTTTCTACTTCTAAACTCCATAATTTAAAAATCACAAGGCCGCCAAGGATGATCTTTAGAAACATGTAGCATATTATCAGCACAACATCAGTAGTTTGTTGATTTAGTGCACTTTTCTTACTACCAAAAGTAAAAAATATCATCCAAGTCTCAAATTTGAATTTTTCAAAATTATTGAACTCGTAAAACATAGAAATAAATATTATAAGTACTTATACATTATATCTTCACACCAGATGCTTCAAAATCATTCCAATTTCACAAAAACTATAAATTTTAATCCAAAAACATCAAGCTTCCAAATAAAAATTGTAAAAATACTTAAAACCAACATACATCATACTCACGTCATCAAAAAGCAATCCAGAGGTACAAAAACTATCAAAATGTAATGGATCATGAAGTTAAATAATGAAGATTGCTATATAACATAAACTTAACAAATAAACTCTAAAATTAGAAGATTGCATAATTTAAGTACCAGGGGTGGCTCTTCGAGCATCTTTTAACTATATCCAACCGTATATCACCATATACCTTTCTTTTTTTTAAAATGCATCAAAAACATGTGGTAGCTTCACACACTTACCGGACGACCGGAGTGGTAGCTCTTTCCTACATGTGGTGGTAGTTTTCACACTCCCTTTGGGATGTAACTCTTTCCACATCTTTTTATGCATACAATATTTTATTTTTCATAATCACTTCCCCCCTAAATGTGCAATCTCTAATTAGAAGATTGCGTAATTTAAGTACCAGGGGTGGCTCTTTGAGCATCTTTTAATCATATCCAACCTTATATCACCAGATATTTTTTTTTTTTTAGATGCATCATAAACATGTGGTAGCTTCACACACTTACCGGACGGCCGGGGTGGTAGCTCTTTCCTACATGTGGTGGTAGTTTTCACACTCCCTTTGGGATGTAACTCTTTCCACATCTTTTTATGCATATAACATTTCATTTTTCATAATCTCTCCCCCTAAATGTGCAATCCCTAATTAAAAAGTGTATAAACTAAGTTATGTCATATAGATAATTTTCATTTATTATCTTCAACAGCACACAACCAAGATAGTATAAGTACCTAGAGATTACTACAAGATTAACGAAAGTTGATAGAGACAAAAAAATATGTATAAATTATATCTCAATATGTAGTGTATTCAATCAAAAATTATAACTAAAATAAAATCAATTATGAATTAAAACAACTAAAGCTACTATCTTGCTTAAAATACTAATTAATGTTGAAACCCAAAAAAGAAAACAAATATGGAAACAAATTTATAATATAAAACAAGTAATTCAACGATTAAAAAGAAAATAAAACCGATCAATGCACTACTAAGACCCCGAGAACAAGTTCTAATCCTTACTTGACATGTTAAAACGTTTAGTATCGAATTTCATAGATTTTTAAATTTTGCATATCCTAAAAAGTATACATTAACTGCTTTTTTGTTAAAATCTCCAAAAAAATTTCCTCTGTAGAAGAAACAAAAGCTCCGAATTAAAGTTTCTGCTTCAAAGGATCCTAAGCTCCAAACTACAGCAAAAGATTCAAACTTTTCCTTTCAAAATGCTCTAGTAGAGGTTCTTGTAATTGAAAGTATATGCAAAATTCAAGTCTCACACTACACCAAATAGGCACTAGACCAACTTTCACCGATCTAGAAAACAATGCCTTGACTGACATTGCAAAAACGGACCGAATCAAGTTAGCACTTAGTACCCCTTCAGTCTAGCTTTTGCTTCAACTTTCATCTACAATAACCTACACTAAATCATTTAAAAAATGAAAAAGGTTGGAGCTTTTGCAATGTTTGGAAGTTGCAATGTGCATGCGAGCCACAAAAGCAGAAAATATTCTTAGAAGGATTTTAATAGAAATCAAGGGAGTTTTAGCAACAAAGCATTTAATGCTTCTTCAAATAGTACAGCTAAACAACACTTCAACAAAATGCACTACACCATATAACCAACCAGAATAAAAGTATAAGGTACATTTAGAGGGTAAAACTGACCATATATAATTACACTACATAGAGCAATGAGAAAAGACGTACTGTCTTAGAAAGGTTTTCACTTAGTTGACCCTGTATAGTTGAATCAAAATGCTTGTTTATTGATAAAGACGTATTACTCGAGCACTCTCGTAACGCGGACAATTGAGTTTTTAGTATTAAGTATTTTAATTTATAGAATTTTTAATATAATTTCCTATGTAGGTGTATACATGAATTTTTATATTTAAAATGAGTTTAACATAACTAAGTTAGAAGTACGAAAAATTAAACAACTCTTATTGAAAACTTTTAGAGATGTAATTTATTTTTTGTTTCGAGGATGAAAAATTGATTGGATGTTCAAGAACTTGATTGGTGGTATGTAAATTATGTAATGCATAATTTAATCAATTGAGATTGTGGCATAATGTTTGTGCAAATTTATCTAAAGAGAGTTTGTATAATGATTATGGCAGGAAGAATATTTAGAAGCCGATTCAGGGAATTTATGTCAATTGATGTTTAGAGGAGCCTAATTTGGATGGTTAAGAATTTGATTGTTGGTATGTAAACTATGTTATGCACGGAAAGCGTACTAAAGAATTTTGAAATTGAGAAAAAAATAAAAATTGCTTACAAGGAATAGTTCCATCTAAGTAGTGAGGTGCTTGATCAATTGAATTTGAGGATGAAACTTACTTTGGTGTGTGTAGGTGATTAGTGATGTGGTACTATGTACTTAATGCTGGTGATAAAATTTTCCTTCTAAATGAAGCTGTGAATTTTTGTTCATTAATTGAACAGATTGAATAGTAAATTTGATCGACAACAAATATGTTTCTAACAAATTTATTGTATATTTCACACTAGGAAAAGTATAGGAAAGTTGATTGGGCCAATTTCTTTTCTAGAGGAGCCTAGTTCATATGTTCAAGAATTTGCTTGCCGATATGTTAATTATGTTATCATCCAAAAACATGATCATGAGTTCTTGGACAATTGAGATAATAAAAAATTACTTCTAATGGATATTTTCACCTAACTATTGAGGACTTCAATCAATTGAATTTGAGGATGAAATTTACTTTAGGATAGGTAGGTAACCCACAATGTGATACCATGTAACGATGTCGATAATCAATTCTTTTCAAGTTGAACTATAGGATTATTTAATTGACCCAAATATGTGGGTCGGACCATGCATTGAATCAATTGATATTGTGCCATGATATTCCGTGTTGAGAATATTTGTATGATATTAGGGTTTATATGTAGAAGCTTATCCATGAATTCTATTTCAATCGATGTTTAGAAAAACCTTTGGGTTGTTGAATTAATGCACGACGATTAATATTTCCATTCACGGAATTTTAAAATAATTTCCTAATAGGTGCATGTGTGAAATATAATATTCGAAGTGGGTTTAACACAAATGAATTTAAGTATGCAAATCTAAGATATTTAGAGCATCTACAATATAAGTACTTTTCTTTTGTCAACAAAAAAAATTCATCGACAAAATACTTAGTAGGAATTCCTTTGCATTCTGCTCTTCCACTATACCTCTACTTGGTAATTACATGCTCTCTACACAAAAGAAAACCCTCCATCCCTAATTCAACTCTAAGGTAAATTTCTCAATCATCCTAAAATTTAACCCAACTTTCATTTTCCTTTATATGCATTTTTATTCTCAATATCATCCCCGGTGTCTTAAATCAAGTTTTCGCCCGGTTTGGAAATATAAAATTTATTTTTTAACAAATCAATCAATGCTAGCTATTACTCATTTTCTAATTTATTTCATCCTAGATTCTACCAATGACAAATAATTTACAAACTCTAAAATTTACTAAATGTCTACAACTAGTTATCTATAGTTACATGCGAGTTGTACAATACTAAATTCAGTACATGTAAGGAAAAAAAAAACTATTGAACTTTACAGATGGCAACAACAACAACAATAATAAAAACTTTTAGTCAAAAAGGTGTGTAGTAGAAGAACGAAGTAAAGACAGCAACATCACCTGTCGGAAAGGGTAGCTCCTTCAGTTGCAAGCTTCCCATTGTCTTCCCATACAAATAGCAAGTTAGGGACGGATGGTTTCCTTCTTGCTCTACCGCTAGGACTACTGATTTTCTTCCAGATAATTATAAATTGTTATTCACTAATGCATTATATATTGATTGTATATACTAATTATCCAACAAACTACTGGTTAATTTACTAAGTATTACCTATTGGATTTACTAATATACACAAAGACATATTTTTGGAAGATAAAACAAGTTCGCATGCATGTTTTTTCATCTTCATAACACCTTTTTACTTGATCAGTTGTAACTAACTAGATCTCGTATGGATGCTAGAATTCCAATTCATGAATAGATTCAGGATTAACCAACCAAAAAAAATTCCAAATAAATATAGCGAAAATGGCATATCTCTATCAAACACCAAACAAACCATTATTGCGCAAATCACATAAATATTCTACAACACCATTACAAATTTGCAATTGGTCTTGCACATTTCAACTTTCTTTTTTCAGTTTTCACGAGGAAAACGAGTATGAACACTAATCAACTTGACTTCTTGACATTTTTTTCTATATTTTCTTGGGCTTGTACAGATAAGAAAATAACATAAAATGGTTAGATACAACAACGAACAAAAAAAATAAGAGGAAAACATCACCTGTCGCAGAGATTGATCCTTTGGGAGAAAGCTTCCAAAAGCCTTCCTGTACACCTTGCAAGAAGAGGAGTGAATGAGCCGCTTGCTATTTTCAGAGCGATACTCAACCTGCATTGTGATGCCACGGCACAATGACAGTGGAAAATTAGGGACAGTAGGCAGAGATTCGGATATGCACGAAACACACAAAACTTACGTAAGGAATCCATCGAAACAACGCTATAGATACAAGGAACAAAGAAGAAGTAGAAGGCAAAAGAAACCAGAAAGACAGCAGGAGGGAAGAAACAAGGTAGAGGTGAGGAAGCTAATAAAAAGAAGGCATCCGGAGAAAGGGGATAAGCGAATCTGATAGGAGCTCACCAGATCCGAAATCTTGATGAGGCCCTCGAGTCGGTAGTCGTTCTTGATGTTGAGTCGGTGGAACTGGATCCGGCCGTGCTCCAAGCGGGGACTCTAAGAGGTGCTTGATCTTCCCGGCGGAGAGGCGGATCTGCAGAAAAGGGGGGGACAATGGGAGCTGCAGAGGAGGGACCTGTCGGCGGAGGATCCAGTGTGAGAGAGAGAGAGAGAGAGAGAGAGAGAGAGAGAGAGAGAGAGAGAGAGAGGAAGGAGGGCGAAAAGCTCACCAGATCGGACATCTTGATGAGGCCTTCGAGTCGGGAGTCGTTCTTGATGTTGAGTCGATGGAACTGGATCCGGCCGTGCTCCGGCGGGGGCTGGAGGAGGTTCTTGATCTTGTCGCTGTAGACGTCGACGGCGAGCACCTTGTGGGGGTCTCCGCCAAAAGCTTCTCAAACAGGTGGGATCTGATGAACCCACCCGCCCCACTCATGCAAATCCTCAGCGGCCGGATTGGGTCCCCGTCCAGATCCAGCCTCGTCGCACCAGTCGCCGACGCCAGTCCGATCCGCTTCCTCTTCTTGAGATCGACGGGCGGAGCAGCCTGCCAGGACCCTCGGCTGAAGATTGAAAATATAAATGGCAATGGCGATGGAAGGGGGAACGGGAGAAAGAAGACGAGCAGGGTGCGGAGTGGGATAGAGGAACGTAGGGCGGGCGACGGTCGTGTGGAAGAGAGAAGAAGAGCGGGGGTTCGTAGAGGAGATAGAGAAAAAAAAACTGACCGTTTGAGATGATTTAAAGATGCCCGGATACGATTAGAATCTGATCCGATTCCGACTAGGACCAGATATGCCTTGTATGCAAGGATGGTAAGAATTAATAATTTAAAAATCAAAGTTGAGTTGACGATTTGATTTTAATTATAATCTAGTTTATTAAACGATTTGATTTAATTTTTTAAATTAACTAAGTTTAAAAAAAACATTGAATCGCTCGAATCAGTTCAAATAAGTAAAAATCTTGTGAAAATATTCTGTGACTTAAATTCAACTGTTAGTGAAATTTTATTCCAATTTCCACTAAGACTCGAAGAAACTTTCGATGAAAATTTTTTAAATCTGACCGTTAGCATGACTCTAGTCTGAATCCGGCTGGGACTCGAATTTTTTATGTGCGGGATGGAATGTTTTATTAATTTACAATAATTTAGTAAATTGCACTACTAGTACTAAAATTTTTAAATCAAAAATTTCAAAGAAACTTTTTTTTTTTTTTTATTCCAGTCGAACTTAAATTGTGAATATAAATTTATGATTTAAATTTTCAATTGAATTTAACTCTTTAATATTTTATTTACAATTTAAATTTTGTAAGGTTAGGGTATAGGGTATAGGGTTCAGGGTTTTAGGGTTCAGGGTTTCAGAGTTTTAGGCTCCGTTTCGTTCGGATATAAATTTAAGAGGTATATATTTTTTTTATATTTGGGATAGCTTGCTATTCCGGGATAATCAAGTATAAAAGTTAAATTCCGTTTGGTTCAAAAGTTGATATTTTCTGGAATAAAAAAAAAATTTGTGTTTGGTTAAAATTATAGAATATTAGAGAATAGTAAAAAAAGATGATAGATTTTTTATCAACATACCAACTTTACCCCTTACTTCTATATATATAAATTAATTTTAATTATTATAAATTAATTAAAATGATAATTTAATTATATATAATAAATTATATCTTACCTAAGCAAAATAATTTTTTATATTCTATAGTATATTTTAATAAATAACAATTAGTAAAAAAAAAATAGTTAACATAATTAGTAAACAAAATATAAAATAATTTTTTATATTTTATAGTATATTTTAGTAAACATAATTAGTAAATAGTATATTTAGTAAATATAGTTTTAGACGGGAAGGTAAGCTGAAGTAAAAAAAAAAAAAAATCCACTCATTGTCCCTAGGTATAAACCTTATTCCGGGGAGAGGTGGAATAGAGCTTAATAGGTTATTTTGGAATAACCCGTTAAGCTGGAAATATTTTAAACCTTTATCCCTAGGTTTTTTTCTCTGTTGTTTGGAAAGAATTGACGGATAAAGAGGGTTATTCCACCTTTATCCCCGAACCAAACAGAGCCTTAGGTTTTAGAGTTTTAGGTACCGTTTGGTTCGAGAATTATGAGCTTGGGAATAAATTTTTTTATCCCTGAAATAGCTTGCTATTCCAGAATAGTCAGAGATAAAAGAAAATTAGTGTTTGATTTGTAAAATTGTTATTCTTAGAATTGGCTAAAATTGTGTTTGACTCATTTCTTAGAATAAGCGAGAATAGTAAAAAAAAATAAGAGTAATTATAATTTTAAAATAATAATATTTTTATCAAATTAATTAATATAAAATATTAATTAAATAATAATTAATATTTGTATAAATTAAAGTTTATATTTTAGTAAATAATACCATTTAATTTTTTAAAAATTAACTTTAAAAATTTTAAAATTTGTATGAATTTTAAAATTTTAAAATTTATTAAATTTATAAATTTATTAAAAATTAAAGTTATAAATTTAAAAAGTTATAAAATTTAAAATTTCTTTAAATTTAAAAATTTTAATTTTAATTATCTCGAAAAAATATATAAAAGATGATGCAAAAATTTTAATTTTTAAATTTGTATAAATTAAAATATTTCTATAAAAAATTTAAAAATTTATATATATATAATTTGTATAAATTTTAAATTTTTAAATTTTTTATATTTATAAAAAATTAAAGTTAAAAATTTATAAAATAAAGAAATAAATTTAAAATTTTATAAATTTTAATTTAAATAAAAAAAAATGGAAACAAAGTTGTTTCCGGGTGGGAACAACCTTATTCCCACAAATAGGGGGAATTGTTATCCTCATTTCTTAACAGGCTATTCTAGAATAACCCGTTAAAGGGGATAACAAATCCCCCAATTTTTTTGTTGTGTTTGGAGGATAAAGGAGGATAAAGGAGTTATCCCCCCTTTATCCCCAACCAAACATAGCCTTAGACTGCGTTTGGTTCGGGTATAAGAAAAATTTGGTTATAACGGAGATAGGTTTAAGTAATGGTATTAGCAGGAACTAATGTTAATTTATATTTGGGTGGGTATAAGAGTTATACCGGGTATAAAGAAATTGTGTTTGGTAAATTAAAAAGGAATAATAAGGTTAGAGGAGATATAAATTTTTATTGACTATTTTACCCTTTATGATAGAAATACCTTCTCATGTTAATACAAACCATAGGACATGCTCTTTTGCCCATCTATCACTTGGTCTAATGGAAGCAACATAATAGAGAATAAATAAAATATTGAATGCTGTAAATTCTAACTAATATGCTCAACAAATTTTACCTTTGCCATAACACGACACTATGTCGTTCCAAGGTACCACTCTAGCCATACCTCTTACTTGACCAATCACTTTCTTTGTTTTCTTTGTGCTTTAATTAAAGTTGCTAAACTCTCGGAGAATCTTACCCAAAGGGCCCCAGCACGACAGACACTATACCATAAGACAAGATCTCTAAGGTTGACGATAACACCTCAAAGTATTACACCATCCAACGGGAGAAACGTGCCATACGGGTCACTGCCCGGGAGAGGGACACTGCCCTAACTCCAATAAGAGCTACGTTTCACCCCCGAAGGTACGCCCGTTTTATATATAAATATATATATTATTCTTTTCTTTCCTTTCTTTTACCTTGGCTTTTAGCCTTTCTTGCACATTGTGCCCTTTTTCTTTCTTTCTCATTTGAGCCTCTAGCTCATATTGCCCCTTGGTTGCCCCTTGGCGATTTCTTTCTCTTTTCATTTAAGATTTTAGCTTATCTTTTATTTAATAATTTTCGTACCTTAGGTCTATGCCTCAAGGTAACCAAAGTCCCTTGGACTTAATTCTTTTACTTTCATTCTTGCTCAAGTTGAAGTTAAAGTGAAGGTACATTGACCTAACTCCCTAAGACAACTCTAGGGATTTTACTCACTTTGCATTTTAACCTCAACCATACTATGTTTCCCTTCGGGACTTGACTCTAAGTTAAGGTTTAACTCCATATACACTCTTAGTTGACTCAAGCATAATGCCACTCGTGAAGTCCTAAGGTGAATGACACTCATAAACCTTAATCTAGGTTTCTCCTATGTCATATATCCATCATGCAACATTAATATTCTCATGCCAACATGTAGTATGCCATCAACATAACTTTATACTCTTTACTTTTCTACACATGTAATAATCCATTTCCATGTTTCTTAGCTCAAGAATATGCACATGCACTTGTTCATACTTCATACAAACCCTAGCTCTACTAACATGCTTCTGGTTAAAAAGCAAAAGACAAAGGGTAGAGGTCACCTTCGTTCGCTAAAATCCCCCACCTCGATGTTTTTCTTTATTCTTGAAAGAGACAAAAATTTGCTCTTTTGATTTCCAAGGTTTTTCTAAAAGAAAAGAAAAATCATGAAGCAATGACTCTTATGATCTAAAAATTTCATAGAAATTCAAAACTAGAAACCTCTTTTTAACATAAAGGGGGAAAAGCATTAATTTGGTTACTTTTCTCCAAAAGAGTCTCTTTTTGGATTAATTTACAAGAATGGGAGAAAATAATCCCATCTTGACATATTGCCAACGATAAATTTTTGATCTCTTTGGCCAAGGACAAAATGTTCCAAAAATTTGAGAGAAACACAATTTGAGCAATTTTCTCTAAATTGATGATTTTGCTCATTGGCAAAATCCTAAAATTTTGTTTGAATTTTTTTCTCCTTTCTTTTTTCTTTCTTTTTTTTTTTCTTTCCCAAATTCTGCAGCTGGGCAGCAGCTTGCACAGCTGCTGCCCAGGCAGCAGCTTCCTGCAGCTGCTTTATGCAGCTAATTCAGCTGCATAAGCAGCTGAATCCTGCTGCTTCTGCTGCTTCCCCTCAGCTGCCCAAGGCAGCTCCTTTTTATTTTCCCCCTTTTTTTTTTTCTTTTTTTTTTGTTGCTCAGCTGCCCAAGGCAGCTGCCAATGCAGCCGCCTTGCAGCTGCACATTGCAGCTGCCAAAGCTGCATGCGCAGCTTTCTTGCTGCTCAGCTGCTGCTGCTGCTCTGCAGCAGCTGAGCAGCAGCATTTGCGCAGCTGCTGCTGCATTGGAGCAGCAGCAGCTGCAGCATATTTTGCTGCTGCTAGCAGCAGCTGCATCTGCAGCTGTAGCAGCAGCTGCATCTGCAGCTGCTGCTGGCAGCAGCAAGCTGCCCTTCCTCTCTTTTCTTCTTTTTTTTTTGTTTTCCTTTTCCCTGCGCAAGAAAGAATAGAAAAGAGGGTAGTACCTTTTTTTTTTGAAGAATCTGAGAGAAGACTCTTCTTCTCTACTTCCTTCTTCTTTTTCTTCTTCTTCTTTCTTTCTTCTTTGCCCTTCTAGCTTCCTGCTCCAGCAGAAAATAGAAGAGAGAGAGAGTGTGTGTGAAATTAAGAGGGAGAGGGAGAGAATTTAATTCTCTGCAGGTGGGTAGTTGGGGAGAATATTGATTTTACTAAAATGCCCCAACTACCCAATTTATCGGCACTTCATCCCTTTTTATCAACAAACTTTTCTGAAACACCCCACGATTTCTTTCTAATTTTTTGACAGCTCTAAGCCCGTGGAATAGGGCTCCGAAAAAGCTTGCCGATAACAGAATTCAGGATTCCTAAATTTTGCTAAGTCCTTGAGCTTCAACTCACTTTTCGACCCGATGCTCTTCACGTCGGTCCGAAACGCACCGAACTCGACTATAATCATATTTAAAATATGTTACAAGCCTTTTCGCCGCATTTCGCCATTTTGCGAATTCGGCGAACGAGGACTTAAGCTATACAATTTGAAGCTACAAATTCTCAACTACAACTCACTTTTCAACCCGACGGCTTTTGTGTTGATTCGAAATGCTTCCAACCCACTTATAATCACATTTGAAATGTGTTACAAGTATTTTTATCGAGTTTCGCCATTTCGCAGAATTCGGTGCATTACAAACACATTTTTGACGAGGGCAAGAAATTTTTCCATCGATGGAATTATTTTCAAATGCAAAATTAAGAAAGGCCTCTACTCCATCCAAATATTCTTTACTCACTCTGCTATAGTCCACCCATCTCTTAGCCTTGCTACTACTATCCATGAGAAAACACTGAAAAAGAATATAAAAGTAGCTAAATTTAACATATACTACAAAAGCAAAAGAAAGTTAATATAACTTTCAAACAAATGTGAATTTTCTTCACAAAAGAGAATACAATATCACTGTAATTGTACTTGCAAACACTGACGCAAAAGATGTAGCCTCATTACTTGTTGTATGCCAATTATTTTTTTCTCTTAAAATAGAAAAAAGATCCTGGGAAATATTCACGAGGCAGATAAGCTTCTCACCCTAAAAATCTTCCGCTTCTACCCCTAGTGAGAGTTGTTGGAAATTAAAATTTTTATTTTGAAAAAAGAAAAAAAAAATTACTACTGCTTCTATTTTTCATATATATATATATATATATATCAAAGTAAATAGGACCCTGATTAGTTGTGAAATGGTGGCATAGACTCTATCCTAACTGTAAATTTGATTCATTCTCATATTTAATATGCTTGCAAAGTAAATAGGACCCTGATTAGTTGTGAACTGGTGGCATAGACTCTATCCTAACTGTAAATTTGATTCATTCTCATATTTAATATGCTTGCAAAATAGTTGTAAATGTATCATACTGTTAAATGCTCTGGGGTTTTTTTAACTAGTCACATTTTTCTGCTCCATTTTCTATGTAGAACCCAGACTCTGAAATACAGACACTCTGAACTCTCTTTCAATTCTCAGGGAGAGAAGTAGCAGTGTAACAATCTCAAAACTTTTCTGCATGAAGATTAACAGAATGAAACAGAAGGTTTACACTAGACATTTTAGGTGTCTAATCGCAGTTACCAACCAGAAAAAGAATGAATACAAAAACAAATACTCACGAGCGAGAAAAAATTGATAGCCTTAAAAGAAATTGTTGCATACTTGATTTAATAGAAAAACAACTTTGATTGGCTGTGCCAATGCCTCACATGCTGGCCAGCATGAGCAGGTGCATATCAATTTACAGTTTGAAAAAGGTGAAGTCGGTATATGCGTGAAAGTGATTAGCTAAATTTACACCTTCTGGTAGCACTCCGCGAAAATAGATGACATATGATGTAACTAAATGGCCCTGAATGGAGAAAAAATAGCCTCTAATTTGACAAGATAGCCATCCTAGATCACTTAAATATTGTAAGTTATTTGGCAGAAATAGAAAAATGCAGAACAACTAGTGCCACATGCTTCAATTAAGCACTCATAGGATCATATGACTTCAGATACTCTGTAACGCATCCTGTACAGACTATTCAATCATCATAATTTTGTAATTATGCCAAAAGTATCTTACATTTTGAAGTCTTTCATAGTCTTCCTGGGTATTCTTGGCAATTTCAGTTTGTTCTTCCAGGACAACTTGCAGTCTTGAAACCTAACATTTGAAAAAAAAAAAGCAGAGTAAAGAAAGAAAATATCGCGATGAATAATACATCACATTGGACACAAATAATTAATGTTGACAACATCATATGACATCCTCCTCATCCTAAAAAAACACCCCCTAACATCATCAAACATATATAGAGAGAGATATATATATACCGATAAAACTGGAAGAATTTAAGAAACAACAAAATGCAGATAAAAAACTGACTTTAACTCTACAATGGTAGAGGCAGAAATGGATCAAGTTATATACCCCCTAACATCATCAAACATATAGAGAGAGAGATATATATATACCGATAAAACTGGAAGAATTTAAGAAACAACAAAATGCAGATAAAAAACTGACTTTAACGCTACAATGGTAGAGGCAGAAATGGATCAAGTTATACACTAATCAAAATAATGAGCTGGGCTGAAATTTTCGATCTTGGTCGAAGAGGCCCAACGTCCGCACAGGGCTGAAATAAGATTTTGAACCTTAATGGCATGACTTCACAGTAAGAGTGTCAGTCTGAAATAAAATTATGAGTCTTAAATGCATGACCTCACACTAGGAGTTTCTGATTCTAAAGAGACAACTTCCTTTATTTTTCTTGCTCTTTATTGTTTATGAAAGCCTAAAATTATTAATATGTTTAAGTGAATTATTCTGTTTCTATCATAAGAAGACTTGTTATGAACTGGAAGTGTGAATCCAGGATAATAGCTTCAATTTCTGCATCAACAACAAAGTAATAAAACATACAAAATATGACTATGGTACACAAAAAACAAATTGATACACGCCCAAAAAAAAAAAAAAGAAAAAAAAAAAAGATAACAATAGTAAAAGGATAATGGCCATGTTTCCAACCTGGCCAAAGCATAAACAATTCCAGCTTCAAATGTATTCCCTATTCTACTATTGAAGCTCCACAAGAAGGGCCAAAATTGCAGGGAGTCAACAAATCCTTGCCATATCATTCTACACATCTCAATTACAGTCAGCTAAGAGGCAACTTTAAGGAAGCACGAGTTTGGCTCATCTATCAGTTGTGTTTTTTTGGTTTTTTTTTGTTTTTTGATGCCTTTCGAGTAATGAAAGGTTCTTTGCTAACTATTTTTTTTTTGTATAAATATAGAATATTGTAATAAAGAACTCATTATATATGCATGTTCAAAAATTAGCCAAGAAGCCTCAAATTTGTAATTTAAAGGGGTTTAATTAATTAGAAGTTTGATTGGTTGGTGTGCATTCATACATAAGAGCATAAAAAATCGACCAACAAGTGCGCAGTTAGTATATACCGCGTCGCAATCTAATTCCTTGTGATTTCAACATTAGATCATGGAATATTATTTCTTAAGGACCCCATCACTCATTGTGTTAGCGGGGGGTAGTTAACCTAAAACCCATGCATACGTAGGAAGAGCATAAAAAATATATAAATTCCCAACTCTTAACCGCAAACTTAATACATACCAACTATTTCTAATGTTAAAACATTTCTCCCAATAAGTCTCCTATTGTATGTGACACTTCACCCACAACCATAAAATTGAAAAAAAAGAAAAAGAAAAAGAAAAGATCACTTAAACAACTCCTTTTCCTCCTCATTCTTTTTGTGCTCTAGTATTATACTAGCTTAGTACTATACTAAATAATGCAATCCTCATGGATACGCCTATGTGGAGGGATATAGAGTATGGACAAAGATAGTTAATTATAGCTAGGGGGAGTATGCATCTCCTTTACCAAACATTTTTGTGATATCTTCTCAGTGATCATTAGTTGTATATGCTGCTACAGCCAAATATAATCAAAATTCTTCCATAGTAAAGAGGTAGTGGCGGCCCGCCCCACATGGAACTTTCATTTAGTAAAACAAGAAAAGAGCAGCAATACAAAATAAGGCCTAAAGTCGATGAAAATTGGGATCTACTGATTTTACCTACCACTAGGAAGATAATGACAACTAATCACCTATTGACCAGTCCTACAACTCTATTCATTATCTTAACAACCCCCTTTTTTCTCGAAAGTAGGATATTTACTACTCAAAATGAAAGCATGCAATACGTACTTATGGCATGTTTGGCTAGGCTGAAGCTGCTGTTGAAATGCTATTAAGCTATTTCGCAAAAGGTCCTAATAATCTTTTTCTAGCAAAATCTTCCGAACAACTTCCTGTTAAAAATTGAAAAAGAAATTTAAAATTGAAGTTTCAGCTTTAGGGGGCCCAAAGCTCAATTCAGCTTTCTTTTCTTTTGTTTGAGGGGAACATTTCAGCTTTCTCACCAGACTAGGAGCTCTACTTTTTGTTCATCAGACATATTGTAATATAAGTAGAAAGGTTTGCTGCACTTAATTTACAATTTGAAGCCTGCAGTAACTCAGATTATGGCATGAAAGAATTTTTTTAAAAAATCTGCACACTGATTGTTTGTTAGAGTCAGTGAAATATTGGTTCTCGTAGTTTGTTAGAGTCAGTGAATTTCTCAGTTAACACGGTTAGATTTGCTTTTCTACTAAGATCATCCACAACGAATTAAACTCTAGTAAATGATATAATCACAATCAAGCAAAAATATAGAGATTGGATTCACATGCTACAACATAATCACAAATGAGGCATCATAGATAGTGAATTTTGAAAAGAGAAAGAGAGAGAGCTCACTTTGCGATTCCGAGGCGATGGCGGAGACGATTGGGCCCTAGGCGAGGATCAATCTGTAGATCTCCATGAGCACCTTCCCGTCGTACTCCTTCCGCCGCTCACCTTCTCGTCGTACTCCTCTCGCAGAGGAAGAGGAGTGTTGTGCTTGAATCAGGAGAGAGGAAGAGGATGAGAGGGGTAGAGGGGGAGTAGGGAGAGAGAGCTAGAGAGAGAGAAGGGGGGAGAGGGTGGAGAGGAAATGAGTTTCCCTGTTTCAGATCAAGAGGGGGAATCAGATTTCGGGGGAAAAGGGTTTGGGCTTTTGGGCCAAAGTTTGTGGGTGGTGTGTGGTGCGTTGAGTAGGAATAGTGATTTTTTTTTGGGTTGGGTTTAAATTTGGGCCTTAATGGATTATAAATGGGACACTTGCATAAAAGTGTCCCAACAATGTGTCACTATAACCTTATTGTGTTGTAGTGTATATTGACCTAATAATTAAATGCTTTAACACGACCAAGTCCCCATAGCTTTGGACCATGTAATTTGGTTGAGTCCTACAAGCCAGGGGTAATGAATGTGACAAGTACCCAATTTCCCTCGACTTATATGGGGCTGGAGTAATGAAGCCAAGCAATAGCATTAATGTGATCGAGTAATTCGATCTACACCTCCTAACATTAATATTTTTAAGCTATATTCCAGAAGTCGAGTCTTTGGCTTCTCAAGTAATATGCAGCATACGCAGCACCAGCCAATGTAATTAAGAGACCTAATGTTATATGTCATATAAAATTATATCCAATCAATTCCATCGATCTTTCGATTAATCATATATATATATATATATATATATATATATATATATATATATATATATTGGCATGCATGTAAATTCAATTATTTTTCTATAGAATAACAATTTTCACATTCACCATATATATATATATATATATATATATATGGTGAAAGAACCCTGACGAAGCCCTTTGAGAACACACCATTCTCATGCATGGTCGTGCATGCATCTGTACTACTGCCAACGTAAAAATGTACGTACCCACAACATTTATTTATTATATTATTTAATTATCACACTTTCAAAGAGAAGTAACTTAATTACCAGAGGATAAAGTTGAAGTAGCAGGTGAAGTACACAAATTTGCACTATACCACTTTTGTTACCACTAGATAGCACTAGAACTTCTAATTTTGGCAATAAAACCCTAAACTTTATCAAATAGTTAAATAGAACCCTCTCCTCAATGGAAGTTACTAATTGCACAGCCAGTGTGATCATTATGTGTGGCACATAATTTTATAAGGTTTCAAAACACACACAAAAGCCAAGTTTTGAAGCAACAATATCATTCTAGCAACAAATTGTTGATATTCCTCACCCAGATCATTCTTTGCACAAATAACAAAATTGCTTAATATAGAAAGGAATTATCGAAGGAATTGTTTATGAAAGCAAAGACTTGTTACCTTATGAAGCTCTTAATCACACTGTTAATCCAAAAGGCCGCATGATGCTCGAAAAGCTTCAACCAGAGATTAGTTGTCAGTAGAATTAGGCAGAGAACAATACAATAATATATCAGAATTAGCTGCTTGGACAGATTCATAAGAAATTGATAGTAGAAAACAAGATCTTCAAGACTATAAATGTTGTCAGTAAATACTCTTCAGCTAAAAATTAATGCAAACCAAGGAATAAAGTGCCGCTCCATGCCGCTCAGCACGAGGCGGCACGTACCGTGCCCCCAATATAAAGGCACGGTACAACGGGGTTGCCAAGGCACCCCCCGTGCCGCGATACCCTCGCGGGTATCGCGCGAGACGGGCGATACCCCACGTGGCCACTCCTTTTTTTTTCTGTTTTTTTTTTATGCAAATCCTTCTCTCTCTTTCTCTCCCACACAGTTAGTTTAGATTTTTTGTTAAGGTTGTTTTTTTTTTCTCTCTCACAGTTAGTTTTGATTTTTTTTATTGTGATTGTTTCTTTTTTTTTGGGGTGAGCTTTTGTACCTCTCATCCATTATTATTATTATTATTATTATTATTATTTAATAATTTTTTTTTGGTAGGTTCTTATGTCTTCCATCCAATTTTTTTTGGGATTCGCCTATATATTTCCTACGTAATTTTTTTTAAAAAAAATATTTTTAATTTGTAATTTTTTTTAAAAAAAAATATAAAATTAGGTAATTTTTTTATTTATATTTTATAAAAGTTGAAAATAAATATAATTGATTTAATTATTATATAGTCAAAATTTTAATTATTTTAGATAGATATTGTATTTTAGATGAGATTTGCGATAAAAATATTTTTAACTTTTTAAAAGATTGAAAATACTGATAAAATTAAAAGATAAATTAAATTAATTAATACTTAAATTTGTTTAATTTATTTGTTATATAATTTATTGCTAAGTTTTTATGAATAGATCTAATATTTTTTTAAAAATATTTTAATAAAAATTATTCTCCTTCAAATATTAAAAAAAATTAAATGAAAAAAAGTTATCTCAAGCAATTACGATCCTATTATGGTTAATCTAAATATCTAGCTGTCTCTCGTCAAATCAATATGCATCAATTCTGCAAATATACATTAAAATTTTGAAAAAAATTATTTTTCTAATTTTGTATATTATATTTTTTTAAAATTTCAAGAAGAAAAGATAAAATCAAACTAATTTTAAAAGTTAAGCAATTCTCACAATTTTTTTAAAATTTTTGGAAAATATATATTTCATTAATTTAAAAATAGCTATATATAGTCAATATTTATAATTATTTAACTAAAGTTTTCAAAATAGCATTATAGAAGCTTATTAGGAACAAAAAAAAAAAAAAAAAAAAAAAAAAAAAAATCGTGCCAGAGCGTGCCACTGGGAGGTCATGCGTATCCATCGGCATGCAAGCGTGCCATGTGTCGGCATGCGAGCGTGCCGGTACCGTACCGTGCCAGGCGGCGAGCGGCACGCCCCCGTGCCACGGCACTTAATTCCTTGATGCAAACTCAGCATTACAATATGTTATCAACTCAACATTATCAAAAAATCTTTTGAACCTTTTGAATCAGCATTTTCCAGATGAGGCAGCAACTTTTGAAACTCAGCATATCTCGTTACAAGATGAGGCAGCAAACTCAGCATATCAACTCAACATTATCAAAAAAAATTTTGAAAAAAAGAATTGGAACTTGGTGCACAAATATGAGAGAGAGATAGCTAAGAGGGTGGGTATATAAATCTCAAATGAACATGAGGGCATTACATATGGCATGCACCAACAACTGAAAGATACTACACAGTACTGTTGTTGTTGTTTACCAGCCTTAACTGCGTGCTCTTAAACCACTTCCTCCCTTTGTTTCACTCTCTTGCAATATGCATTCACTTTTAGAGAGAGAGAGAGAGAGATGTAGAGAGAGACCTCAATTTGGCTGAGAAGGAATCTGATGTAGCCAATAGCTTCTAGTAGTACAGATGCAGTGTCAGTTTGCAGAAGGAAACCTAAATCAGATACTCCTTTATATATTAATTTGCACATCCAGGAGCAAATTATTCTAGCAGAGATGGCCATATATATATATATATATATATATATATATATATATATATATATATATATATATATATATATATATATATATATATATATATATATATCTCGGTTTTAAGTATCCATCGGCACGGGCCGTATCTACCGTGCCAACAAGATACCGGCACGATACAGCTCCCGTGCCGATGACACAGTTCAAAACCCTTTTTTCTTAAAATTACTAAGTAATTTTCTTAATAAAGTTCAAAATATTTGATAAAGATACATAATAATATATATATATATATAAAACCGATGGATACTTAAAACCGATATATATATATATATATATATATATATATATATATATATATATATATATATATATATATATATATATGCACAGGACTGTGAGTTGCTTTAATTTCATCACTTGGATTGGACTGGCTCGATCTGTGTGGATATATGATGTCCTAAGTGAGAAATTATTCTTTACAAACCGAAAAAAAAAAGTGAGAAATTATTGCAAGTGCCCAAAGTGCACCATGCTCTGCACTGTATATGCTATGATTACTAATTTAAAATTAAATTTATTTTTTTGAATGATCATATGATTTAGGATATCTAAAATGACGCATGTACGTGTTAAGAAAGAAAATTAAGCTTTGAAAACTAATCTTTCTATTTTGTCAGAGGGCTGTTCATCCAAACCCGATTCTTGTGTTTCACATCCAAAGTTCACAAGCGACAACACCTCAAACAGGGTGCCTATTGGCCAATTACACAAACTGATCACTTCATGGAAGGCATAAGCAATGACACCTCCTCAACAGAGAGCAAAAAAGATAAATTTAGGAACAGGCAAAGTAAGATTCTACAGAATTTTGCCCATGATGTAAATATAGCAAGACAGGCAAACCAATAGATCTTAATCAAAAGCACAATGAGTGAAAAAGTAGATGTCTTTCTGCAGAATGAAATACTAAAGAAATGTCAAGAAATGAATTATTAGTCATAATGCTTTGATCAACCAAAAGGACAATAAGACTATCCTGCGTCTGCAGTCAAAAGGCAAGCTCAAACTCCGGTGGATTTCTTTTAAAAAAAAAATCAAGCACCAGGCATCCCTGTCGGCTCTAATAAAATCTTTTAGGCCGTGTTGCGTCACAACATTTTTCATAACAGTATCACAATTTTTTTCATCTCCAAGAATATTGGTATCTCCTCGGAAAGAAAATCATAACAGTATCACAACACTGTTCTTGGTGAAATGAATCTGTCTAGATCATAAAACTTGCAATCAACTTCTAAATTGACCTGTAACCCAGAGCACATAACAATTCCAACAAACTATCTCTGCCATCAACTAAACTTACATAGCTATAGCTTGAAGTTTGAGTTGTTACTTGCCGTCGAAAGAACTTAACCTCTGGATTTGTACTCCAGCAAGTATTGAACTACAAGATGTTACACTAGAAGCTAATATGCTGTAAGGCCTACAAGAAAATGGAGAAGAAGAAGAATCAGAACATAGATGCGAATGGGTAGGAAGTAGTGAATAGAAGAAAAGTCGGCAGTACTTAGCTTATGAGTTGAGTAAGAAATCTGCGGACTCGACCTTCTTCACGGATCTGCGGCTGTGAGGCATCTCTGGTGTAGCGTAGATGGTACTGGAGGCTCGGCTAGGGTGATGTCGTAAGGGGAAGCCGAAGAACCTTCACGAGAGGTGGTGGTAGATGGTAACCCAAGTGGGTAACCAGGGTGAATGTGAGGAGGTGAGGACGGAGCCAGCTGGAAGGAGATGCTCTGGAAGCTTGTGGAAGCCGCGCCACGGAGCGGATCTTCAGAGGAGACCCGAACCACTACGCTCAATCGAAGTCGGCCCAGGCCCAGGCGGTGAAGGCCCATCCCATGGGTTATGGAAACAGTAACTCCACCAACAAGTAGTTATACATAATTACATTCCAGTCCCGGTTATACAAGTAATAGCATATTAGCCCAAAGCGTAGACTATAAATAGTTAGTTACAACAGAACTATGACGGTTAATGAATCAGTTGAATCATCTTCTCCAAACTCTCTCTTCTCTATCTTCTCCTTCTCCTGCTCTTTCTCTCTCTACAATCATCTTCTTCTCTTCTTCTTCTTCTTCCTCAAACTCCCACCTTACCCGGATCATCATCACTGAGACCCCTCAGAGGAATTTCATCATCGGGGCGTCAGCTCCGATCCAGATACGAGCTTCAGATCTTCATCGTCGCCGTCCTAGCTCCAGCTCTCCAAATCTGGGCGGTTGCGACTCGGATCAAGCTCTCCAACTGTTGCAAATCGACGTCGTCGCCTTCCAGGCTAAAGATCGATAGATCCAAGCGGTTGCGACGCGGATCTACCTTACAATTGGTATCAGAGCAGTTCCATCCCAGGGACTGTGGAGTTGGAGAGATCCAGTGAGGTACTCTTCTCCATTACTCTTTAGGTAATCGGGAGTTTTTTTACTGCCTAGATCTGCATGTAGTAAAAGGAAATTGTGAGATCTAGCATAAAATTGTTGCATAATATACAAGATTGGGAAGAAGCATCACAATCGATTTAGGTTTATAACTGAACCTGTTCCAATGGCTGAGGGTACTCGACTCAAGGATCTTAATGAACACATGTTAACTCTGGAATCTCGAATGCATAAACTCACCACGGATTATCAGGAAAAAATAGTAGAATTATCTGCACAGATCAAGGATGTAAGCGACATTGGGCAGAGACACTATGAGTCAATGCAAGCTGAGGCCTTGCGTAGGCATGATGAACTGCTAAAACTGCTAGCGGTACACAAACCGCAAGGAATTCCTGTGGAAAAGGGTTACGCAGCTCAGAGTTCTAAACAAGATCAGCAGGTTCTGAATGGAAATACATGTGTTAAAACAGAATTTAGAGAAAGTAAAGGAAAAGGGTTATTACCAAGCCCGGGAAGAGGTTTTGATGCCAGAGAAGAAGATTATGGTGGCGCAGCAACAGGCAAAGGCTATCATTCTCAACATATTCCACACCCTCGCTTGGAATTTCCCACATTTAATGGTGATGAACCCAGGAATTGGGTGGAGAATTGCGAGCAGTACTTTGAGGTATATCAGATTCCTCAGCAACAATGGCTGAATATTGCAACTATGCACATGTGTGGTCGAGCTAGAACATGGAAGCAAAGCTATTTGGTCCATAGACAGTTAGTCAGTTGGGAGGAGTTTGTGGAGTCCCTTTTTCGCAGATTCGCACAAACGGGAGAAAGATACTTAATCAGGGAGTTTAATAACCTCAAGCAGTTAACAACAGTGGAGAGGTACCAAGAAAAGTTTGAAGAGCTCAAAACCCAATTACTATATTACAATCCCCAATTGACCGAGGAACATTTCATTTCTTGTTACATAAATGGGTTGCGAGAAGATTTAGTGCCATTTTTAGATATTGCGCATCCTAGCACCTTGGAGGAGGCATATGAGCAAGCAAAATTGCATGAGAGAGCTTTGGCAGTGATCAGCAGGAAGTACAAGACTGCACCTAGGACTTCTATTGGGGGGTATCAATCCAGTACTACTTTTAAGCCTCAAGCACCAACAGTTCATAACTCCAGTTCCATGAATTCTCAGAGGGGAGGAGGTAGCCAAATACCTTATAATAAGTCACTACTGGAACAGAGAAGGGCAGCTGGGCAGTGTTTTAAGTGTGGTGAGAGGTATCATCCTGGACATGTCTGTACTAGCAAGGCCCTCAACTATATGCAATGTCAGGATAATATTCTGGAAATTTATGATGAGGATAGTATTCTGGAGGAAACATTGGAGGTAGAAGGTGAGATTGGCAGTCAGGAGGAGGAATCATACTCCAGCCATGAAGAAGGCATCTCAGTATATGCCTTAAGTGGAGTTAAGCCTCAAGATACTATCAAGTTGCAGGGGGAAGTAAAAGGGTACTCCTTAACAATATTAATTGATACAGGAAGCACACACAGCTTTATGGATTTACAAGTGGCCAAGGATATCAAGGCTCAGATAACAGCTGCAAGCCCTTTAGTTGTCACAGTGGCTAATGGCCAAAAGGTTCTCAGTAAACTACAGTGCTTGGGTTTCAATTGGACTATGCAGGGGCAAACATTCCAAGCTGATCTTAGGATCATTAGGCTGGAAGGATCAGGAATAATATTGGGAATCGATTGGTTGAGGTCATATGGACAGGTCACATTCGATTTTCATCAGAATGCTATAACAATAACTAAGGAGGGTCACCCAATAATTCTGAAAGGCATGGGAGAAAAAGCTAAACTGAGGGTAATTACAGCCAACCAATTATATCAAGAACTGCCTTATGGGAAGTGTTGTGTCATACAGCATTGTACCCCAGTTAACAGTGAGGAAGAAGACATGATCAGTCCAGAACTAAGTAAGGTATTAGATCAATACCAAGATGTCTTTGCAGAACCAAAAGGGTTACCACCACAAAGAAAGGAAGATCACAGGATACCCCTTCAGCCAGGGACCACTCCTGTTAATCTCAGACCATATAGGCATTCATATGATCAAAAGGGAGAAGTGGAGAGACAAGTAACAGAGATGTTGGAAGCATCCATAATACAAGAAAGTAATAGTCCATTTGCAGCACCAGTATTATTGGTAAAGAAAAAAGATGGAAGTTGGAGGATGTGTGTGGACTATAGGCAGCTAAACAGGGCCACTGTCAAGGATAAATTTCCAATTCCTGTTATCGATGATTTACTTGATGAACTGGAGGGTTCCAAATTATTTTCTAAGTTAGACTTGAGATCAGGTTATCACCAGATCAGGGTCTACACTGAGGATATACCCAAAACCGCATTCCGCACGCATCAAGGCCATTATGAATTTAAGGTTATGCCCTTCGGGCTAACCAATGCTCCAGCAACCTTTCAATCCTTAATGAACACAGTTTTTAAAGCCCACTTGAGGAAATTTGTGTTAGTGTTTTTCGATGATATCCTAGTTTACAGCAAGTCTCTAGAGGAGCATGTGAGACACTTAACAGCAGTCCTGGAACTTATGAGAACTAATCAGCTGTTTGCAAAGAGGAGCAAGTGTGCATTTGGGAAGAAACAAATTGAGTATTTGGGACACCTCATATCAGCTAAAGGTGTAGCTACAGATCCGACTAAAATTGAAGCCATGGTGCACTGGCCTGTGCCTAAAACCATAAAAGAATTGCGGGGGTTCTTGGGACTGACGGGGTACTACAGGAAATTTGTTAAACATTATGGAGCTATTAGTAGGCCACTTACTGAACTCTTAAAAAAGGATCAGTTCCATTGGTCTTCTGAAGCTCAACAGGCATTCGAGGCACTTAAGGTGGCTATGACTACAGCTCCAGTTCTAAGGCTACCCGACTTTGAAAAACCTTTTGTTTTAGAGGTGGATGCTAGTGGAGGGGGCATTGGGGCTGTGTTGTCTCAAGAAGGGAGACCCATAGCTTTCCTCAGCAAGGCTATACAGGGCAGGAATCTGAGTCTCTCTACTTATGAAAAAGAATTTTTAGCCATTTTGATGGCTACTCAGAAATGGAAACATTATTTGATGAATGGTTGTTTTGTTATAAAAACAGATCATGAAAGCTTAAAGTACTTATTGGAGCAGAAAATTGTAACCCAAATGCAACAGAAGGGTATGATGAAGCTCATGGGGTTCAATTACACTATTGTCTATAGGAAGGGAAGGGAGAATAAGGCTGCAGATGCACTGTCAAGGCTCAATTGTGATACAGCTCAAACTATGGCCATCACTTCCATAGCCCCGGGATGGACTTATGAATTGGAAGATAGTTATCAAGGTGATCTTTATACCCAATCAATCATTGAAAAGGTTAAAGTGCAACCTGAGGGTTGTCCACTCTATACCTACAACCAAGGGATCCTCAGATATAAAGGCAAGGTATATGTTGGCAGTGCAGGTGATCTAAGGAACAAACTAATTAGACACTTCCATCATTCAGTGTCAGGGGGTCATTCAGGATTGTTACATACCTATCAGAGGGCTAAGGGCCATTTCTACTGGAAGGGTATGAAGAAACAAATTGAGGAGCAGTTACAAAACTGTGAGATATGTGCACAAAACAAAATAGTCACTCAATCCACTCCGGGATTACTACAACCTCTACCTATACCTACACAAATCTGGGTGGACATCAGTATGGACTTTATAGAATCTCTACCAAGATCTGAAGGGAAAGACACAATTTTGGTTGTGGTAGACAGGTTGACTAAGTATTCTCATTTCATACCATTAAAGCATCCCTTCACAGCTCAAGAGATAGCTAAAATTTTTCTGGATTCAATATATAAGCTACATGGATGTCCTAGAAGCATAGTCACTGACAGGGACAAGGTGTTCACAAGTTCATTTTGGAGAGAGCTATTCCACTTACTGGGGACACAACTAAAAATGAGTACATCTTATCATCCAGAGACGGATGGGCAGACTGAGAGAGTAAATCAATGTCTAGAGACCTATCTAAGATGTATGTGTTCCCAGCACCCACAGAAATGGAGTAAATATCTGTCCTTGGCGGAGTGGTGGTACAACACCAAATTCCATTCGTCTATAGGCACTACCCCTTACAAAGCTTTGTATGGGGTGGACCCCCCTTCTACCTTGGCAGCCGCTGTGGACACAGCTACTCACCCAGAGGTAAAAGAGTGGGCCCTGGAGAGGGAGAAGCTTACCAGTGAACTAAGAGACCGTCTACAAATTGCCCAGAACCGCATGAAGCAACAGACAGATAAGCATAGAAGGGAGAAGGTATATACAGTGGGAAGCTGGGTATACCTGAAGCTTCAGCCATATCGACAAATCTCTGTAGCCGCGAGGAGGAGTCCAAAGCTCGCAGCCCGTTATTACGGACCCTTCGAGGTATTGGCTCGAGTAGGGGAGGTGGCGTACCGATTAAACTTACCTTCCGATTCGCAGATTCATCCAGTATTTCATGTATCCCAGCTTAAGCCGGGGTTTCCGCCAAGTGAACCAGCAGTTCCCACAGCACCATCCACTGGTAATGATGGTGAACCCCTGGTTGGGCCCGAGAAGGTGTTAGACCGACGTGTAAGCCAACGTAGAAGGAGGACAGGGGAAGAGGTGTTAGTGAAATGGTTCAATCTCCCTGAAGAAGCTGCGACATGGGAAGACGTACGCGTCCTGCGGATCAAGTATCCAGATTTCCTTCCCTGAGGACAGGTAATGACTCAAGAGGGAGGGATTGTAAGGCCTACAAGAAAATGGAGAAGAAGAAGAATCAGAACATAGATGCGAATGGGTAGGAAGTAGTGAATAGAAGAAAAGTCGGCAGTACTTAGCTTATGAGTTGAGTAAGAAATCTGCGGACTCGACCTTCTTCACGGATCTGCGGCTGTGAGGCATCTCTGGTGTAGCGTAGATGGTACTGGAGGCTCGGCTAGGGTGATGTCGTAAGGGGAAGCCGAAGAACCTTCACGAGAGGTGGTGGTAGATGGTAACCCAAGTGGGTAACCAGGGTGAATGTGAGGAGGTGAGGACGGAGCCAGCTGGAAGGAGATGCTCTGGAAGCTTGTGGAAGCCGCGCCACGGAGCGGATCTTCAGAGGAGACCCGAACCACTACGCTCAATCGAAGTCGGCCCAGGCCCAGGCGGTGAAGGCCCATCCCATGGGTTATGGAAACAGTAACTCCACCAACAAGTAGTTATGCATAATTACATTCCAGTCCCGGTTATACAAGTAATAGCATATTAGCCCAAAGCGTAGACTATAAATAGTTAGTTACAACAGAACTATGACGGTTAAGGAATCAGTTGAATCATCTTCTCCAAACTCTCTCTTCTCTATCTTCTCCTTCTCCTGCTCTTTCTCTCTCTACAATCATCTTCTTCTTCTTCTTCTTCCTCAAACTCCCACCTTACCCGGATCATCATCACTGAGACCCCTCAGAGGAATTTCATCATCGGGGCGTCAGCTCCGATCCAGATACGAGCTTCAGATCTTCATCGTCGCCGTCCTAGCTCCAGCTCTCCAAATCTGGGCGGTTGCGACTCGGATCAAGCTCTCCAACTGTTGCAAATCGACGTCGTCGCCTTCCAGGCTAAAGATCGACAGATCCAAGCGGTTGCGACGCGGATCTACCTTACATATGCATCTAGTTTCCAGAGACCTTTTTAATTTCCTTGGTAGTATCATACCCTACCATGGCAGCTTTGAAATAGGCTTTTTGTGGTGTCATACCCTACAATGGCAGCTTTGAAAAGAATAGGAAACACAAAGAATAGAAAACACAAAGTAAACAGTATTGAACTACAAGTAAATGAACTCCAGCAAGTTTTGCCTTGGTAGTATCATACCCTACAATGGCAGCTTTGAAAAGAATAGGAAACATAAAGAATTTGGTTTCTAGAGCTCTTTTTAATTTCCTTATTCATGAAAAACTAGTTTTCGAATCTCATTTTACCACTTTACTCTAACGTCCGCCGTGAGAACAGCTGGATTTCATTTACTTCCCCTTATCTAAACTAATTCTAAATATGAACAAATGTCATGTTCATACTTCATGACGGCAAATGGTGCCCAATTACTGTATCCAGATCAAATACCGACTACAAGGATAAGGGTATCTGATTTATCCACAGCAACCGATTCATCCACAGCACCCCAAAATTTTGAAAAAAAAAAAAAACATAGCATTTTCTAGATGAATCAAGATCTGGAGAAATACAAATCAGATCTCGGCAAATCTCGTTAATAATTCGCGAAATTGAGGAGAGAGATTGAACCTTTTGAATGGTCGGCGAATCGAAATAATGAGAATCGAATCCGAGAGAGGCGCCGCGGCAGCGGAGCCGCAGTGCGGAACACGAACCCTAGATCGTCGGAGGAGGAGGAGGAGGAGGTGGGGGGGGGGATCGAGCTCGGAGAGGGGGAGGAGGGGGATAAAGGGGAGAGCTCAAAAGGAGCTCGAGTTCGCACAGAACGCGTGAGGTGGGGAGTTCGCGTGAGCTCGAGCTCGGAACGCGTGAGGTGCCAGTGGGGGAGGGGAGGCCAGGTTGGGTTTGCTTTGTTGTTAGAGTTAAAGTTTTGAATTTTAAAATTTAAAATTTAAAATTTAAAAATTTAAAACTTATAATTTAAAAATTAAAATATATAATTTTAAATTTTTAATTTTAAATTTTTAAATTTTATCTAAAAATTTAAAATTAAAATTTAAACTTTAAAATTTTAAATTTTAAATTTTAAATTTTTAAAATTTTTAATTTGAAATTTTTAAATTTTGATTTTAAAAATCAAAATCACTTCTTAAATGCTCTATTGAGCCAAATGCCCAAAACCATTTTTCAAATAATAGCCAAACACCCACATATTAAACATAAAATTATTTATCGGTAAAAAAATAATGTTTATAATAATTGCCGCTAAAGTATAATTAGATACTATTTAATAGCGGCAATTTCAGAATTGCCACTATTAAATTGCCACAAAAAGTTTATTTTGTTGTAGTGGCAGTATTTTTCTCTTCTTTTGTGCAGGCCCCATGTCCCCTCCTCTCTTCTCCCCCCTCTCTCTCTCCTGCACGCCGCTTTTGCAGTACGCCTCCGACTCCTACGCACCGCTGCCACGTCCTTTCCACTTCGCTCTCTCTATCTCTCTCTCCCTCTCCTATGCGCCACTTTTGCCTCCCCCTCCGCCTTCTACGCGCCATTTTTGCTGCGCTCCTCCGACTCCTACGAGCCGTTGAGGTGTACTCTCTCTCGATTAAGAAGTCAAGCTAAAGTTACAATTTTTCTGGTAGATGTCAAAAGTAGCTTCTGATCTGAGATGGATTTCTTAAAACAGATGCTCACTAGATAAAGAAATTGTCTTACCCTAATCTTAAAAAGAGTTTGATGATGGCCTAAGTGAAGATCGTTAGCTTTCTTAGTTTCCTGCTTTTGGGCCTACCCACTAACAACATCCATCAGTAGTTCTCAGTGGATACCGTCTCTAAGACAAACAGCCTACCAACTAAGTCCACTGGAGGCAAAAGTAGCAAATAAACTGAAAAAGGTATAAACCCGGGATAATAATATAGTAGTTACAATGCCTCTAACTAATATGCTCAAAGGGATAACCAAAAGGTGTAATAATAAGCAATGCTCACTGACTCAGAACAATCAAAAGGAACGACAGCATGCAGTCACTCGCTGCCTCAGAATACTCAAAAGAAGGAACACAATGTCCTCACTCACTCATAATAACCAAAGAAAATGACAATGTGCAATCACTCACTCATATAACTCTTAAATCGGCCCAATCTCAATGACTGCCACATTGGGTCCAGTCAAGTCTGCGCTCCCTACTATACCACATAGGGCGTCCCAACGGACAATCTCAATCTCAACCATCGCGCGAAACTGCCTCAACAGGCCAACCATCGCATCCGGAGCGGCATCTCATTGGGAACGACCAGACCGAGAAATCAGCACGGCATTATGTATCACAACAGTAGCACATGCAGGCTCTAGTCAAATCCAAGCTCTCACTCAATCAATTCTCACAAAGATCGGAGTATGCTCAACGAATCACATCTCAAATACTCAAGAGATCAAAGGAGAGTGATAAACTGGATCGATATATGCTCAATATAATCAAATCCATGATCTCTTAGATCGGGTAACTCACTATGCTCACATTATTCATGCAAAGGTCAGAGTACTCCCTATGACTCAAATCTCAAATACTCAAGAGATCAAGGAAGAATAATAACCTCGATGATCAAATCTACGGTCTCCCAGACTGGATAACTCACTATACATAATCAACTTACCCAAAGGTCAGGATCTGCACAGTGACTCGAGTCTCAAACGCTCACAAGAGCACAAGATAATAACAATAGACTCGACCGATAGAAGTATAATCAGTGTGACCCAGTCAACGATCCCTCAGATCGGAATACTCACAATATAGAACCAACTCCCTCAAAAAGGGTCCGAAAACTCTCAACGACACAAGAATCACAATGAACCTGACAGACTCCCGGTACAAGAAATGACTAGCCACGACCAACCAGGTCCATTCGGTCTCAACCCGAATATAATGCCATCTACACTACCCAGATTATCCAGACTCATCAACTGAACAAAAGTAGCTATCACAGCTGAAAAAGATATATATGTAGAGTAGAAAATCTCATATCAGATAAAATGCCAGAGTGGAGTGTTTTCTAAGGTCACTGGTCTGATATAAAATAAATATGTGACATGGGTGCTAATCATGTTCCAGATCTGTTTAACAAGTATATTGATCATATTGCTATATCTAGCATGCTGCTATAAGAAAAGCAATAGACATAGAAGGGAGTCCGATGACTTTGGGGGAACGTGCAACCCACCTGGATCGCTAAACATCCAAGAAACCGATCCGCAGCTCCCACGGCAATCGCACCGTCGAAAATGGGACAACTAGATTATATGCTCATCATTCCAACTGCAAAATAGATGTCTAGAGTACGACAAAAAGAAGATTCAACAATTTAACAATGATATGGGTACAGTTGGCACATGCTAAAAGATAACTAATATATTGTATAATGGATGCAACAAGTGGAATCTATGCCATACTTCCCAATATTACTAGATCTCTTTTTGTAGGCTTACATTATCACCGCGGTATAGACCGGAGGATAAGGGTGTCAAGATTGAAACAGTTTTCAGCAGATAATCAACACATTGCACAGCAAACTAACTCAAAACTCAGAAGTAGATGCCCAACATAGTAAGCAGAGTAGAGAAAAAGGAAATATGATATGTCAAAGAACTAGCATACATACTAAACAAACTAACGAAAAATTAATGTCTAGAATGGCATACCAAAGGACAACATAGTTTGATTAGACAAATAACCAGCATATATAATCATCAATTGAAGTAAATAAGAGATGTCTAGCATGCAAACTGAGCTATCAAGAGAGCAACACAAGGTTAGTAAACAAACCGCACATATACTCATCAAACAAACAAAAAACACTAATTATCAAACAAATTACTAGTTAATTTACTAAAATTTAACTATTTAACGTGCTTATCTACTAATTAACATTATTGTTAAACTAATTAATGTTTAACAAGTTGACTAAGTAAATTATTAACTAATTATCAAACTGATTTACTAATTAACTAATTAGCATATTAACTTCGTTATTCTGCTGCTTCATTAATTAGATCTTTACATAAAATTATCAGTTAATTAATAATTTAATTAATTATTTAATGCTAGTTAATTAGGTAAAAAATCTATATTTTAAAATTACACCAAGCGACCAGTAACACCTACAGATGCAGGAGACGGGATTAGTAAAGGTAAGGGCTGGGGACATAAGAAGGTAAGTGGACTTAGCTTTGGGTGGTGAGCGATGCCGAGGAAGCTGCAGGTTCTGGATAGGGCAGCCTGCTAGAAGAGGAAGAGGAAGAAGGTGGGATCACTGTAGCGAGAGGGAAGTGTGAGAAGGTGCGCAGGCCAGAGAAGAAGGCTCCGAAACTCACCCAAAAAATGGGCAATAGAGCGAAGGGAAGTGTGAGAAGGTGCGCAGGCCAGAGAAGAAGGCTCCGAAACTCACCCAAAAAATGGGCAATAGGTGGGTCAGGTCAGAGGCCCCGATCCGGCCCATTCCATCACCGATTCGACGGACCGGGACAAGATATCCATTCCTTCCTTACAACCATTTAGCATTGTGAGTCCAATAGGAGTCGAAGTGTTCTCATACATTACAGCAGAGTCCAAACCCTACTACTATAAAAGGGGAATTGTAACAGAAACAGTTAGTTAAGCACAACACAACTTCATTTTTCCATCCACATCTCTCTCTCTCTCTCTCTCTCTCTCTCTCTCTCTCCACACCTTCCTTCTCCCAAACCCTTTCTCCCCATTATATCTCAATTCCATCCCCACGATTGAGCTCGAATCATCATCGGCGCCGTCACACTCAGAATTGAGTCATCACGGTGTGTTGCATCTCCGATTCGACCTTTCAGTAGCAAGAATCATCATCGTCGCCATCCTGGGCTCGCGAGGGATCCTCCGAGCCGGTTGCAACTCAGACTCGAGCTTAACACGACCATTCCTATTATTCTAGTCCAACAATCCAAACTCTAAATCAGTTATTGAGAATAAATCTGACATGGTCGCTATAACCAATGCTCAATAGCAAAATCTAATGAACATATACGTTCATGTCAACCACAATTGCCATCATGGTCTTTTCGGTGTAATTCCACTTGAGATCTACAGTTTCAAAGAGCAAATTCTGGGAACAAAATAGACCCTATGAATACTTGGCACACAACCAATATAAAATCTGCTGACTCCAATTAAATAGATAATCATCTAATGGCATTACGAGATGCTAATGTGCTTCCCTTGATGCATCCTGACCTTCATTTTAATTGCCATTTGAAAGCGCTGCTCATTCAACTAGGTGGCTTGGTCAATAAGCCTTTTTGTGCTTAACTCGAGGTCTTCCTCCTTATTTATGTCTTCCAGCATCTTCTCCTCATATCTAGAGAAAAGAACAGAGCAGATAAGCCCTACCATACAACTCAGCATAGAACACAAAGATGTGTAGGAAATAGGTTTGGCATGCACCGACACGTTTTTGTATTTCCTGGCATCTCTTTTTCTCAAACTTAGCATTTTCAGTAATTTCCTCCCAAAAGCAGAGAGAAAAATAAATGATAAAATCGTAAAAAATAAAGAGAATCCCCTCCTTAATGAACAATAAAACGAACCCGTCTATTATGTATCTTCGTTATTTCATCTTCCAACTGCCTTTGCTCTTTCTGGAGCGATTTTAGGCTATCCTCCGTGTATCTATAATATTGCTTTTTAGTTCAGCCACCCTAGACCTGAGATTTTCTATGTCACCAACATCCAAATCTGTAACCATGGAGATTTCACAACTAAGTCATCAATTAGAATACATGAACTATGCATGGAAGTAGATATCAAGGACAATGTTCTAGAACCCACTTCACATAAAAAGACGAGAAAGGTTCACTCATTCCGCACTTGCTGCCATACAATCTCCATATCTTGATTTGGTCCACCGATAATGATTATCCGAAGTTCAAAAATCTAAAATATTTAATCATGATACTTCATACGCTCTCCGATTAGTCACGACCATACCTATGTACTAAATCATTAGAAAAAGTTGTTGAGTTGAATAATTTCATAAAATAACATTATAATCGCTCAGATGTTATGGATTCATCATTCCAAAAATACAAATACATTAAAGGGTGACCTCAACCTTCTCTTCGTGATTTCAAACCCGTGGGACCCTCAAAGCAGTATTTTTCTCTTCTTTTGTGTGGGCCCCACGCCCCCTCCTCTCTTCTCCCCCCCCCCCCTCTCTCTCCTGCGCGCTGCTTTTGCAGTACGCCTCCGCCTCCTACGCACTACTGCCACATCCCCTCCACTTCTCCCCTCTCTCTCTCTCTCTCTCTCTCTCTCTCTCTCTCTATATCTATCTTCTACGCGCCGCTTTTGCCTCCCCCTCTGCCTCCTACGCGCCACTTTTACTGCACTCCTCCGACTCCTATGCACCGTTGAGGCGTACTCTCTCTCGATTAAGAAGTCTAGCTAAAGTTACAATTTTTCTGGTAGATGTCAAAAGTAGCTTCTGATCAGAGATGGATTTCTTAAAACAGAGGCTCACTAGATAAAGAAATTGATTTACCCTAAGCTTAAAAAGAGTTTGATGATGGCCTAAGTGAAAATCGTTAGCTTTCTTAGTTTCTTCCTTTTGGACCTTAATAGTCAGAGTCATTTTGAAAGGCCTTCTATTGTTAACATTGGTATTGTTCTAACTTATGATTCTCTCTTTGGTGGAGTCACAAAGGCCACGATTGAGGCTGCGGTCAACGATACCAAAGCAAATAGGACTGTTCTTTGCGGAATTTGGCCGAATCTTATAATGCAGGACTCTAATTGTAGTGCATTTCTTGCATCCATTGAAGGTAAATCCATCTCAATCTATTTCTTTTTGTGCTTAATGAGAATTTGTAATTGCCTATATGTGTCAAGTTGGATTTTCTCATGGACAATTTTTTATGTATTTGTTAATCCATCTGAGTCTAAACCACTTCAACTTTTATAGTTATTAATCCATTTATTTGTTAATCCATCTCAGTCAATTTTTTATCTTTTAGGTTTTTGCTTCAGTTTGGAATGCAGTTCATTTATATTTTTACTAATTTTGAGCAATTTAGGTTTTATCTTTTAGATACAATATCAAACTTCTTTATAATTATTTTTTGGGTTTATTAGACATTGCTTACAAATTTGATTTGAATTGCTGATTTACATCTCTGTGGTTCCTATTTCATTGAAGGTGAGAATTGGATTTGAAATTTTTTTATCAGTTGCTGAGTTTGGATGTGACATATTAATGAAATAATATGTTTCTATTGATATTGAAATTTAAATTGTTGTTGTGCAATTTGAGTTATTTATTCTACAAATACATCTTTTACTGAGAAAGAAATAATAGTAACCTATTTTACCCTATTAATGAATAACTTAAATTTGACATTTTAATTGTTTATTTGTTTCTGTTTGTGACCTAACCATGTCTTAGTTTGAATTAACAAGTCATAATTAGTAAATAAATTATTTTTCCTTCTTTTACGTGATACTATCCCTCAGATTCATTTTGCTTCTAGAATAATGATTACTATTATTATTAATGCATCTATCTGTCTGCTTATTTTCTTACCAATTTCGATTGTCAATAATCTATGCTCACGTTAATTACACGATACTTTTGTCAAACTTTCTTTCTTCTTACCTAAATGCAATTAACATTCTAATCTCGCGGTATTTTTTTTTTTTAAATGTACATAAGGCTACTCTATATATTTTCCCTTTTTTTTACTATAATTTTTTTGGCCTTAAAATTTTAATAATTATATATCTTAATTAACTGAATATTATGTACTCGCTGCGAAGCGCGGGCCCAACACTAGTTACTCAAAATAGGCAAACTAAATTACAAGAAATTATAAAGCAAGCATACCGAATTATCCAAAGCAGCTGGGCTGATCAAAATATCTTTTACAGCACTAGGAGCATCAAATACTTGATCAAGCCGGGAGTATATTCCAAGTTCTCGCATCTATCGAGCAAATTCAAAATTACATGTAAAATTTGCGCAATACATATAGAGTGTCATAGATTTTAAACACAAGTCGCAGTTAGTGATAATTACCTCAGGTTTGTTATTAAATGGCGCTCTTCTAGAGTCCTCTTTCAAGCACATAATTAAGGATCGGAATGTCATAGGATTTCAGATTTCTAACCAAGAAATCTCGATCAAGAACTATCCTGCGTAATAAAGGAATGCAACAAAAGTTAAGCACCTAGAAATGTTATAGATCATATAAAATAAATATCAGCATAGGATTGTGCCGAAAGCTACAAGACAATGGTTCAAATTTTAACATTATAAGTTGAATAACTACTAATATACGTTTTCTTTGATACCAATTTAGAAGTAATACAATATGCAGCAACTAAACTGACAAATACTATACCTTTCGAATGTAATTTGACACACGATTTCCCAAGTAAGCAGCATGACCCTGATCTTGAACCTTTGCCTGAGAATATATATAGCCAAAGACATGAAATACCTCCAGAAGTTTTGCCTGAAAAGTAATGAAAAGAAAAATAGCACTATAGCAGTTTTTATATTTTCTTTAATACAATTTTTTCGGCCTTAAAATTTTAATAGTTATATAACTTAATTAACTGAAATACCATCTACCCGCTACGAAGCGCGAGCCCGAAACTAGTTGCTCAAAATAGGTAAACTAAATTACAAGATATTATAAATCAAGCATACCGAATTATCCAAAGGAGCTTGGCTGATCAAAACATCTTTTACAGAAATAGGTGCATCAAATACTTGATCAAGCCAAAAGTATATTCCAAGTTCTCGCATCTATCAAACCAATTCAATATTACGTGCAAAATTTGTGCAATACATATTGAGCGTCACAGATTTTAAACACAGATCGGCAGTTAATGATGATTACCTCATGTGTGATATTGAATGGTGCTCTTCTGGAGTCCTCTTTCAGGCACATAATTATGAATCGGAAAGTCGAAGGATTTTAGATTTCTAACCAAGAAATGCCGATCAGAACATCCTGAGTAATATAGGACTACAACAAAAGCAAAGCACTTCGAAATGATATAAGATCATATAAAGAGAATATCAGCATAGGATTGTGCCGAAAGCAAGAAGACAATGGTTCAAATTTTAACATTATAAGTTGAATAGCTCATAATATACATTAGCACATGATTTTTCAACAACTAAACAGACAAATACAATACCTTCCAAATGTAATTTGGCACATGATTTTCCAAGTAAGCAGCATGACCCTGATCTTGAACATTTACCTGAGAATATATATAACCAAAGACATGAAATACCTCCAAAACTTTTGCCTGAAAAGTAAAGAAAAGAAAAATATCGTTGTAGCAGTCACCACAATAAGGACAGGCCCGAATACTTCCTTTTTCAAATCACCACGATAATCCTGCAACCATTGGTAAGCTTCGAATATTTTGTCAGCACCAGAATTTTGTAATGCGAGAAGCAATTTATTATTCTTGCTTTTCATGTCCTTCAATCTGTAATAGAAACAACAGCCGGAAGTAACTTGTGCGACTGAACATCAAAGTCTCATGAAGAAATGAGTAAACTATTGCTAAAAACACCCTTACCTCTCCGAACTCTTTCTCAAGAGTCCTTTCACACTGAGTAAATGTGATTCCTTCTCCTTCCTTCGCATTTTCATTTGATATAATTCAAAATTTAGTTCCATAATTTGGGTACCAATTTTCTCCTAATAACAAGAAGAATTCAACAAGTGTGATAAACACAACTAGCAGTACCACTAAATACTATATAAGATGTGAGAAAAGTCTATCTAAAATAAACACCAGAATCATCATGTAGAGAATTTAACATTCAAATGAAAAAACAAGCTAACTGACATAATTAAAAGTAAGGAAATGAACCATTTCAACACTGGGAGGTTCAAAAATTGAAAGCTCTGCTAGTTCCCTTTCAGCAGCAACAAGATTTTCCTTAATCCATCATCAAGCTCCCAGCTACTGTCCAAATCCATCATCATATATTAGACGGTCACTAAGCTTAATTTCCAGTAGTCCTCTCATAATCCTAGTGAATCATCTTCTTCACAAGCAGCGCCAACGTACCTCATGGAAAAAATACTTAGCCTGAAAGATCCTTTACCTATTATATCTCACAACTGCACCCTTAGTTTTCTCAATTCAATCGGTGGCGTCCTGTAAGGTGCTTTGGAATTGGTTTAGTTCCAAGAACCAAGCTTTATCTCTTCATCTAGCGGTATCAAAGTCAACTCTGATGGAAACATCCATAAATCCGGGAACTTAGAAACTACAGGTATGTAATCATATTCTGGTACCGCCGTAGGCACCACTGCTCCAATCGTCAGGAACGCCACAATCCTTCAATGATGCTCCCCAAAGTCCAATCGTAGGAGATGATGAAAAAGCTCCCCAAAGTCCTTCAATGATGCTCAAGATGGTGAGGAAGGTGGAGAGGTGCTCTACTGAAGCTCCCAAAAATCTGAGTTCCAACAACTGTAAAATGAAAGAGAGGATCCCTTTTCATAGTCAAAGAAAATTCCAGTTTTCGAATTCTGGGTACACTTTCGGACGCCCAAAACTCCTCACGGTCAACGTCCCAAGAACGCCCGAATAACCTGGACCGTCCGATGCTGCCACGTGTCGCCCGATCCGCGCCGCACCCTCGGTCAACTGGCCAACCAATCACGTCGCGCCATGAGTCTCGCTCCAGCCAACCAGCGCCCGACCGCGCAATCCGCTCTGGCCAGCCAGAGGCCGCCACGTGTCCAACCCTATCCAATAGGAGACTGACAGCGCAATCGGCTTCGTTCAATCAGGGGCTGACACGTGGCACTCCTTATCCAATCCGCGGCGGCGCCGCTCCACCAATCCACCAATCCACCAATCCAATCTGCTGTTGCTACGGCTGCCTCTGCGGTAGACTTCTACAAGACCTCGACCTCAGCTGAAACCATGACTTCGACGAGGAAAACGTGGAGGTTGCTGGTAATGGGTCCGGCAATGGTCAAACGGTGCTGTGCGTCTCTATCCAAAGTGGCCCCTGGCACTAAGTCCCTCCCTATCAGGACAGTGGCTCCCTGCTCTAACATCCTGCAGACTCCAACTACTAGGTCCTCCTGATCCAAAGCCTCTCTCTTTGCTGCCAAAATGCCTCAAATAACCTACTAATCTGGGCTCATGTCTTTAGGACCTCATCCTGCCCAGTCTATCTATACACAATCGGTTCCAGCTCCTCAGTCGGTACACAGCGTGCCTGCGTCGATGCTCGACGTCTCGGAGGCAACGTGATCAGCTGCAACCAAAGAAGTAGGTCATTGAAACACAAAGCACTCGACCCACTCGAGCGAAAGTCTAAATCACATCCCCCACTCTAAAGCATTACGTTGTCTGCAGCCAACATAATCACTTTAGGATACAGGACAAGTTGATCACTCACCCCATTCCTTCGAGAGAGTTACAAAACCCAATCTGGACTCTCGCTACAGTTCTCGTATCTCACGTCAGTCATCCTAGGGTCCAACCATGAGCCTAGGGTTACTAAGTCCTCATTGACTTATAACCTAAGCTCTGATACCACGCTAATCTGTCACGCTCCGGAGTCAAAAATACGATCCGGACTCGCCGACAGATCCGCCGCCTATACAGGAATTCCCGTATAGGCGAAGCGCCTAACATGCAAGAACATCTCTAGCAATAAATATATCAGAGCTGAAAAGAAAATAAAACTACTATCATACCTGTCCATAGCAAAACTAAGTCCAAAAATAGGGTACCTCTACCTGTCTCAGAAGCTCTGGTAGGGATCTATCACGCAACACCGGGTACCTCTACTTGTCTCAAAAGCTCTGGTAGGGATCTATCACGCAACACCTTTATCTCGATCAGAAGTACCAACCAGGCAGACAGAAAAGCTGAGTATCTGAAAAACAATCACCACAGCGGGTGTGAGAACTATATCCATTAGTAGTTCTCAGTGGATACCGTCTTTAAGACAAACGACCTACCCACTAAGTCCACTGTAGGCAAAAGTAGTAAATAAACTGAAAAAGGTATAAAACCGAGATAATAATACAGTAGCTACAATGCCTCCAACTAATATGCTCAAAGAGATAACCGAAAGGTGTAATAATAAGCAATGCTCATTGACTCAGAGTAACAACATAGAGTGATAGTACATAAACCACAGACTCAAAATAATCAAAAGGAACGACAGCATGCAGTCACACGCTACCTTAGAATACTCAAAAGAAGGAAATGACAATGTGCAATCACTTACTCATATAACTCTTAGATCGACCCAATCTCAATGACTGCCACATTGGGTCCAGTCAAGTCTGCGCTCCCTACTATACCACGTAGGGTGTCACAACGGACAATCACAATCTCAACCAGGTCCACTCGGTCTCAACTTGAATATAATGCCATCTACACTACCCTGATTATCCAGACTCATCAACTGAATAAAAGTAGCTATCACAGCTGAAAAAGAGATATTTGTAGTGTAGAAAATCTCATATCAGATAAAATGCCAGAGTGGAGTGTTTTCTAAGGTCACTGGTCTGATATAAAATAAATATGTGACATGGGTGCTAGTCAATGTTCTAGATCAGTTTAACAAGTATATTGATCATATTGCTATGTCTAACATGCTGCTATAAAAAAAGCAATAGACATAGAAGGGAGTCCGATGACTTTGGGGGAACATGCAATAACCCACCTGGATCGCTAAACATCCAAGAAATCGATCCGCAGCTCCCACGGCAATCGCACCGTCGAAAAGGGGACGACCAGATTATATGCTAATCATTCCAACTCAAAAATAGATGTCTAGAGTACGACAAAAAGAAGATTCAACAATTTAACAATGATATAGGTACAGTTGGCACATGCTAAAAGATAACCAATATATTGTATAGTGGATGCAACAAGTGGAATCTATGCCATACTTCCCAATGTTACTAGATCTCTTTTTGTAGGCTTACATTATCACCGCGGTATAGACCGGAGGATAAGGGTGACAAGATTGAAACAGTTTTCAGCAGATAATCAACACATTGCACAGCAAACTAACTCAAAACTCAGAAGTAGATGCCCAACATAGTAAGCAGAGCGGAGACAAAGGAAATATGATACGTCAAAGAACTAGCATACATACTAAACAAACTAACGAAAAATTAATGTCTAGAATGGCATACCAAAGGACAACATAGTTTGATTAGACAAATAACCAGCATATATAATCATCAATCTAAGTAAATAAGAGATGTCTAGCATTCAAACTGAGCTATCAAGAGAGCAACACAAGGTTAGTAAACAAACGGCACATATACTCATCAAACGAACAAAAAACACTAATTATCAAACAAATTACTAGTTAATTTACTAAAATTTAACTATTTAACGTGCTTATCTACTAATTAACATTATTGTTAAACTAATTAATGTTTAACAAGTTGACAAAGTAAATTATTAACTAATTATCAAACTGATTTACTAATTAACTAATTAGCATATTAACTTCGTTATTCTGCTGCTTCATTAATTAGATCTTTACATAAAATTGTCAGTTAATTAATAATTTAATTAATTATTTAATGCTAGTTAGTTAGGTAAAATATCTATATTTTAAAATTATACCAAGCGACCTGTAACACCTACAGATGCAGGAGACGGGATTAGTAAAGGTAAGGGCTGGGGACATAAGAAGGTAAGTGGACTTAGCTTTGGGTGGTGAGCGATGCCGAGGAAGCTGCAGGTTCTGGATAGGGCAGCCTGCTAGAAGAGGAAGAGGAAGAAGGTGGGATCACTGTAGCGAGAGGGAAGTGTGAGAAGGTGCGCAGGCCAGAGAAGAAGGCTCCAGAACTCACCCAAAAAATAGGCAATAGATGGGTCGGGTCAGAGGCCCCGATCCGGCCCATTCCATCACTGATTCGACGGACCGGGCCAAGATATCCATTCCTTCTTTACAACCATTTAGCATTGTGAGTCCAATAGGAGTCGAAGTGTTCTTATACATTACAGCAGAGTCCAAACCCTACTACTATAAAAGGGGAATTGTAACAGAAACAGTTAGTTAAGCACAACACAACTTCATTTTTCCATCCACATCTCTCTCTCTCTCTCTCTCTCTCTCTCTCTCTCTCTCTCTCTCTCTCTCTCTCCATCACCTTCCTTCTCCCAAACCCTTTCTCCCCATTATATCTCAATTCCATCCCCACGATTGAGCTCGAATCATCATCGGCGCCGTCACACTCAGAATTGAGTCATCACGGTGTGTTGCATCTCCGATTCGACCTTTCAGTAGCAAGAATCATCATCGTCGCCATCCTGGGCTCGCGAGGGATCCTCCGAGCCGGTTGCAACTCAGACTCGAGCTTAACACGACCATTCCTATTATTCCAGTCCAACAATCCAAACTCTAAATCAGTTATTGAGAATAGATCCGACATGGTCGCTATAACCAATACTCAATAGCAAAATCTAATGAACATATACGTTCATGTCAACCACAATTGCCATCATGGTCTTTTCGGTGTAATTCCACTTGAGATCTACAGTTTCAAAGAGCAAATTCTGGGAACAAAATAGACCCTATGAATACTTGGCACACAACCAATATAAAATCTGCTGACTCCAATTAAATAGATAATCATCTAATGGCATTACGAGATGCTAATGTGCTTCCCTTGATGCATCCTGACCTTCATTTTAATTGCCATTTGAAAGCGCTGCTCATTCAACTAGGTGGCTTGGTCAATAAGCCTTTTTGTGCTTAACTCGAGGTCTTCCTCCTTATTTATGTCTTCCAGTATCTTCTCCTCATATCTAGAGAAAAGAACAGAGCAGATAAGCCCTACCATACAACTCAACATAGAACACAAAGATGTGTAGGAAATAGGTTTGGCATGCACCGACACGCTTTCGTATTTCCTGGCACCTCTTTTTCTCAAACTTAGCATTTTCAGTAATTTCCTCCCAAAAGCAGAGAGAGAAAAATAAATGATAAAATCGTAAAAATAAAGAGAATCCCCTCCTTAATGAACAATAAAACGAACCCGTCTATTATGTATCTTCGTTATTTCATCTTCCAACTGCCTTTGCTCTTTCTGGAGCGATTTTAGGCTATCCTCCGTGTATCTATAATATTGCTTTTTAGTTCAGCCACCCTAGACCTGAGATTTTCTATGTCACCAACATCCAAATCTGTAACCATGGAGATTTCACAACTAAGTCATCAATTAGAATACATGAACTATGCATGGAAGTAGATATCAAGGACAATGTTCTAGAACCCACTTCACATAAAAAGACGAGAAAGGTTCACTCATTCCGCACTTGCTGCCATACAATCTCCATATCTTGATTTGGTCCACCGATAATGATTATCCGAAGTTCAAAAATCTAAAATATTTAATCATGATACTTCATACGCTCTCCGATGAGTCACGCCCATACCTATGTACTAAATCATTAGAAAAAGTTGTTGAGTTGAATAATTTCATAAAATAACATCATAATCGCTCAGATGTTATGGATTCATCATTCCAAAAATACAAATACATTAAAGGGTGACCTCAACCTTCTCTCCGTGATTTCAAACCCGTGGGACCCTCAAAGCAGTATTTTTCTCTTCTTTTGTGTGGGCCCCACGTCCCCTCCTCTCATCTCCCCCCCTCTCTCTCTCTCTCCTGCGCGGTGCTTTTGCAGTACGCCACCGCCTCCTACGCACTACTGCCACGTCCCCTCCACTTTCCCCCCCTCTCTCTCTCTCTTTCTCTCTCTCTTCTACGCGCCGCTTTTGCCTTCCCCCTCTGCCTCCTACGCGCCACTTTTACTGCACTCCTCCTACTCCTATGCGCCGTTGAGGCGTACTCTCTTTCAATTAAGAAGTCTAGCTAAAGTTACAATTTTTCTGGTAGATGTCAAAAGTAGCTTCTGATCTGAGATGGATTTCTTAAAACAGAGGCTCACTAGATAAAGAAATTGATTTACCCTAAGCTTAAAAAGAGTTTGATGATGGCCTAAGTGAAAATCGTTAGCTTTCTTAGTTTCCTGCTTTTGGACCTTAATAGTCAGAGTCATTTTGAAAGGCCTTCTATTGTTAACATTGGTATTGTTCTAACTTATGATTCTCTCTTTGGTGGAGTGACAAAGGCCACGATTGAGGCTGCGGTCAATGATACCAAAGCAAATGGGACTGTTCTTTGCGTAATTTGGCCGAATCTTATAATGCAGGACTCTAATTGTAGTGCATTTCTTGCATCCATTGAAGGTAAATCCATCTCAATCTATTTCTTTTTGTACTTAATGAGAATTTGTAATTGCCTATATGTGTTAAGTTGGATTTTCTCATTGACAATTTTTCATGTATTTGTTAATCCATCTGAGTCTAAACCACTTCAACTTTTATAGTTATTAATCCATTTATTTGTTAATCCATCTCAGTCAATTTTTTATCTTTTAGGTTTTTGCTTCAGTTTGGAATGTTGTTCATTTATATTTTTACTAATTTTGAGCAATTTAGGTTTTATCTTTTAGATACAATATCAAGCTTCTTTATAATTATTTTTTGGGTTTATTAGACATTGCTTACAAATTTGATTTGAATTGCTGATTTACATCTCTGTGGTTCCTATGTCATTGAAGGTGAGAATTGGATTTGATATTTTTTTATCAGTTGCTGAGTTTGGATGTGACATATTAATGAAATAATATGTTTCTATTGATACTGAAATTTAAATTGTTGTTGTGCAATTTGAGTTATTTATTCTAGAAATACATCTTTTACTGAGAAAGAAATAATAGTAACCTATTTTACCCTATTAATGAATAACTTAAATTTGACATTTTAATTGTTTATTAGTTTCTGTTTGTGACCTAACCATGTCTTAGTTTGAATTAACAAATCATAATTAGTAAATAAATTATTTTTCCTTCTTTTACGTGATACTATCCCTCAGATTTATTTTGCTTCTAGAATAATGATTACTATTATTATTAATGCATCTATCTGTCTGTTTATTTTCTTACCAATTCCGATTATCAATAATCTATGCTCACGCTAATTGCACGATATTTTTGTCAAACTTTCTTTCTTCTTACCTAAATGCAATTAACATTCTAATCTCGCGGTATTTTTTTTTTTTAAATGTACATAAGGCTACTCTATATATTTTCCCTTTTTTTTACTATAATTTTTTTGGCCTTAAAATTTTAATAATTATATATCTTAATTAACTGAATATTATGTACTCGCTGCGAAGCGCGGGCCCAACACTAGTTACTCAAAATAGGCAAACTAAATTACAAGAAATTATAAAGCAAGCATACCGAATTATCCAAAGCAGCTGGGCTGATCAAAATATCTTTTACAGCACTAGGAGCATCAAATACTTGATCAAGCCGGGAGTATATTCCAAGTTCTCGCATCTATCGAGCAAATTCAAAATTACATGTAAAATTTGCGCAATACATATAGAGTGTCATAGATTTTAAACACAAGTCGCAGTTAGTGATAATTACCTCAGGTTTGATATTAAATGGCGCTCTTCTAGAGTCCTCTTTCAAGCACATAATTAAGGATCGGAATGTCATAGGATTTCAGATTTCTAACAAAGAAATCTCGATCAAGAACTATCCTGCGTAATAAAGGAATGCAACAAAAGTTAAGCACCTAGAAATGATATAGATCATATAAAATAAATATCAGCATAGGATTGTGCCGAAAGCTACAAGACAATGGTTCAAATTTTAACATTATAAGTTGAATAACTACTAATATACGTTTTCTTTGATACCAATTTAGAAGTAATACAATATGCAGCAACTAAACTGACAAATACTATACCTTCTGAATGTAATTTGACACACGATTTTTCAAGTAAGCGGCATAACCCTGATCTTGAACCTTTACCTGAGAATATATATAACCAAAGACATGAAATACCTCCAAAAGTTTTGCCTGAAAAGTAACGAAAAGAAAAATATCACTGTCGCAGTTTTTATATTTTCTTTAATACAATTTTTCGGCCTTAAAATTTTAATAGTTATATAACTTAATTAACTGAAATACCATCTACCCGCTACGAAGCGCGAGCCCGAAACTAGTTGCTCAAAATAGGTAAACTAAATTACAAGATATTATAAATCAAGCATACCGAATTATCCAAAGGAGCTTGGCTGATCAAAACATCTTTTACAGCAATAGGTGCATCAAATACTTGATCAAGCCGGAAGTATATTCCAAGTTCTCGCATCTATCAAACGAATTCAATATTACGTGAAAAATTTGTGCAATACATATTGAGCGTCACAGATTTTAAACACAGATCGGCAGTTAATGATGATTACCTCATGTGTGATATTGAATGGTGCTCTTCTGGAGTCCTCTTTCAGGCACATAATTATGAATCGGAAAGTCGAAGGATTTTAGATTTCTAACCAAGAAATGCCGATCAGAACATCCTGAGTAATATAGGACTACAACAAAAGCAAAGCACTTCGAAATGATATAAGATCATATAAAGAGAATATCAGCATAGGATTGTGCCGAAAGCAAGAAGACAATGGTTCAAATTTTAACATTATAAGTTGAATAGCTCATAATATACATTGGCACATGATTTTTCAACAACTAAACAGACAAATACAATACCTTCCAAATGTAATTTGGCACATGATTTTCCATGTAAGCAGCATGACCCTGATCTTGAACATTTACCTGAGAATATATATAACCAACGACATGAAATACCTCCAAAACTTTTGGCTGAAAAGTAAAGAAAAGAAAAATATCGTTGTAGCAGTTACCACAATAAAGACAGGCCCGAATACTTCCTTTTTCAAATCACCACGATAATCCTGCAACCATTGGTAAGCTTCGAATATTTTGTCAGCACCAGAATTTTGTAATGCGAGAAGCAATTTATTATTCTTGCTTTTCATGTCCTTCAATCTGTAATAGAAACAACAGCCGGAAGTAACTTGTGCTACTGAACATCAAAGTCTCATGAAGAAATGAGTAAACTTATTGCTAAAAACACTGTTACCTCTTCGAACTCTTTCTCAAGAGTCCTTTCACACTGAGTAAATGTGATTCCTTCTCCTTCCTTCGCATTTTCATTTGATATAATTCAAAATTTAGTTCCATAATTTGGGTACCAATTTTCTCCTAATAACAAGAATTCAACAAGTGTGATAAACACAACTAGCAGCACCACTAAATACTATATAAGATGTGAGAAAAGTCTATCTAAAATAAACACCAGAATCATCATGTAGAGAATTTAACATTCAAATGAAAAAACAAGCTAACTGACATAATTAAAAGTGAGGAAATGAACCATTTCAACACTGGGAGGTTCAAAAATTGAAAGCTCTGCTAGTTCCCTTTCAGCAGCAACAAGATTTTCCTTAATCCAACATCAAGCTCCCAGCTACTGTCCAAATCCATCATCATATATTAAACGGTCACTGAGCTTAATTTCCAGTAGTCCTCTCATAATCCTAGTGAATCATCTTCTTCACAAGCAGCGCCAACGTACCTCATGGAAAAAATACTTAGCCTGAAAGATCCTTTACCTATTATATCTCACAACTGCACCCTTAGTTTTCTCAATTCAACCGGTGGCGTCCTATAAGGTGCTTTGAATTGGTTTAGTTCCAAGAACCAAGCTTTATCTCTCTATCTAGCGGTATCAAAGTCAACTCTAATGGAAACATCCATAAATCCGGGAACTTAGAAACTACAGGTATGTAATCATGTTCTGGTACCGCCGTAGGCACCACTGCTCCAATCGTCAGGAACGCCACAATCCTTCAATGATGCTCCCCAAAGTCCAATCGTAGGAGATGATGAAAAAGCTCCCCAAAGTCCTTCAATGATGCTCAAGAGGGTGAGGAAGGTGGAGAGGTGCTCTACTAAAGCTCCCAAAAATCTGAGTTCCAACAACTGTAAAATGAAAGAGAGGATCCCTTTTCATAGTCAAAGAAAATTCCAGTTTTCGAATTCTGGGTACACTTTCTGTCACGCCCCGGGGGTAACCAGAACCCGGGCCCGCCAACAGATCCGCCGTGTACACAGAATTTTCCATGTACACGAAGCGCTGGTAACCTGCTCAGATAGATAATATACAATAGAAGAGCATAACAGAGCTGAACTAATAGAACTAACAGTAATCTCAGACTGAAATAAACTGTAAACTGAAATAAAAGTACAATATACTCCCAGCTCACCATAAATAATACAACCAGCTGGCCACAGCCAGACCCAAAAGTAAACTAATAAAGTCTGAGATACAAAAGGGGAGTACAGTAATAGTCTAACTAAACTCACGCTCGGGGTAGACGATCTAGCTAGTCGGCGATCCTCTTACCTCGATCTGCTGCCGAAGGCCCAGCAGCTCCCACAGTCGACTCTGCAAAACAAAGGGGGAAAAAGAACAAGGAACAACAATGGGGGTGAGAACTACTAGATAAACCAGTAGCCTCCCCTAGTGGGTAAAACCTCTAATGCTGACGCACCCACTAGGAATAAAGAGGCAAAAGGAAAGAACAGTGGTATGCAATAAAGACTGCTGAAAAGAAACTACCACTACTATGCCTCTAAATGCAGTGCCAAAAGATGACTGTATATATGCAACTATAAAGCTGACTGCCCAAAGAAACCCAATCAGAGGGCCAGAAAATACTGGCACTGCCTGCTCTGTCATCACTCACAACTCACCAAAAAACCCAGCATGGTGCCCGGCGCTCTGCACCGTGGAAAGCCTACTCCGGAGTGGCACTCGAGGGGAGCGACCCACACGAGTAAAGTATCTCTGTATCAATCATCACTGTAACCGATGTCTCACAATAGCAGGACTGGATCATGACCATGATCAAAGTGGGAATACTCCATCCACTAATGCAACCCCAATCCCCAATCTGATGTGATAATAACATCCGGTCAACCGCCCAAAATCCGCGGTCACCGCTGAACCCATAGACCCCAATCTGATAAGGTAAAATCATCTGGTCAACCGCCTAACATCCGCGGTAGCCACTATACCCCACAATCCCCAAGAAGAGTCTAAACTGTCCCAGACTCAAGATCCAATTACACTATCTCAAGATCCCGATCAGACTCGATCATCATGCATCGATAGAGAGAATAACAATAAAGCATGTTTTCTCCTAAGTCAGATCCCATAATATAGTGCTGCAGTAAAATAGTGGCTTAACTAGTTGTCCAAATAAGCATGCAAGTGTTCTCTTTTAAAAGCATTTAAAAAGTGACCAAGGTTTCATATGAAGGATCATTTTAAAATAATATTAGGTTACTTGTTTGCATGCGGTTTAGGATATAGCAATTGTCCAACTTTATTGTCCCAGATTTACCACATAGAAGCTATCAATTAATTTAGGGGCCAAATGCAATGGGTTCATACACCACAAGTTAACTATCACATGTATAATTGGGAAACTCTTTTATTCCTAGTGTGCAAATCAACAAAGAGGGATACGCAACCACCCACCTCGAAAAGCGTGTACAAAGTACCCAGAAAATACCCGCTGTCCTCTAAACACACTGTCAGCTGCCACAATGTCCTACAACATCACATAAGTGTACACGGTGTAAATATAGCAGTTTCCAAACACACAATTGCTGTTTTGAAAATCAGCACGCAAAACGAGGAATTTTCACCTCTGTCCCGAGCTCCTAAAATCCCAGAAAAATCACGGTTGCGTTCCTCGCGAAAAATCGCCCAAAATCGACTCTTGAATCACCCCGATCCGATATTCCTACGCGGAGAAATAATTCGTCGAAGTCGCCGCTGTCCAAAAATCCAAACAGCAAAATGGGGTGTCAAATCACCTCGGGAATCGTGCCAAAGAATCGGAATCTGGAGAAACCATCAACACGAAAAACGAAGCCCTACCTCTTAGGAACACACTGGCGAAGAAATCGTCGGAATCGGACTTCTGTACTGCGCAGGGGACTCCTCGGACTGAAAGGCGACGATAACGGGCCGAAAAGGGGAAAACCGAGGCACACTGTAAAATCCGGATCGCCGCTGTCGAACTTCCCAAAAATCTGGGAACGCACCACGAGGTAGAAAAATGTGAGAGGAAAAACTTTCCTAAAGGTCCCTCCCTCCCATTCTCTCTCTAGCTCTCGGAAAAGGCAAGAGAAGAGGGGAGGGGAGGCTTATATATAGGCCCACTAAACAATTGGGAAAATTCCCAATATGTCCCGACTTCCGGGCGCAAACAGTGCGGCCCGGCCCAATTCGGGCGCGCACAGTGCGGCCCGGCCCGCCAAATTCCGGGCGCGCACAGTGCGGCCCGGCCCGGCCCAGCACGCGCACCGGATCCGGCCGCACGCCACCGCCCGTCCGACCCGCTCCTGGGCCCGACACGTGTCCGCCAAACAGGCGGCAGCCGTGCGGGCCCAGTGGGGGAGTGCCACATGCCGCCCCCCCCGGGTCAGCCCGCGTGCGGCGCCCGCCAATGGCGTGGCGCCACGTGGGGCGGCGCCGCCCGCCCGACACGGGCGCCGGTCCGTCAACGCGCCGCCCGCGTGCGCGTACGGCCGCCCACGCGCGGCGTTGCGTGCGCCGCGCACACATGAGCCGGCCAATCCGGGGCCGCCACGTGGCGCGCCCCGGTCCACCGTGCACCGCGCCGCTGCCCTCGCCTGCCCGGCCTGCCCGCGCTGCCCGCGCGCGATCCCTGCGCCGCGCGCGCTGCACCGGCCCAACCGGCGCCTGCCACGTGGCCCGCCGGTCCACCGTGCACCGGCGGCCCGCTCCGTGGACCGAGAGCCGTGCGCCGGCCCAATAAGAGCCTGCCACGTGTCCCCGGCCGGTCCACAGCTCCCCCCGTGCACCATTTTGCGCAGAAAACTTCCGGGGGTCCGTTTTTGGGCATCCGGACTCCAAAATAAATAAGTAAATAGCCGTTTTCAAGCGTTTTTCCGCGCTGAATCCAAATACGGCCTCCGTTTAGCCTGATTCCATTCCAAAAATTCGGCAAAGTCAGCCGAAGGTCAGGCTCACCCCCAAACCCTCTCTAAGTCCAAACAACACATCACTTTGACATGTTGGGGCCCCACACACCACTAACAGGTGTTCTACACCCCGGAACAGGGAAACAGCCACAGGAAAACCTGGGACACTACATCCTCCCCCACTAACAAAAGTTTCGTCCTCGAAACTAAACCATACCTCAGTCCAGAGCCTCGAACAAGTAGGGGTAGGCGTCCATCATCTCTGACTCGAGCTCCCACGTCGCCTCGCGCTCATCATGATTGCTCCAGAGGATCTTCACATAGGGGATGGTTCGATTGCGCAATTCTTTCACCTCTCGATCTAGAATCCGCAGCGGGCGCTCCTCATATCTCAAATCCTCGCTGATCTCGAGAGGTGCAAAGTCGATGACGTGCGACGGGTCGAAGACGTACCTCCTCAGGGTGGAAACATGGAAAACATCGTGGACACCAGCCAGTCTCGGGGGAAGTGCAAGTCGATAAGCAACAGGCCCGATACGCTCCAACACCTCGAATGGTCCAATGTATCGGGGGCTGAGTTTCCCGCGAATGCCGAACCTCCTGATCCCCTTGGACGGCGAGACTTTCAGAAATACATGATCTCCAACCTGAAACTCTAAGTCTCGTCGCCGAACATCAGCATAGCTCCTCTGTCGGCTCTGAGCGGTCTGAAGATGCTGTCGAATCACCCGGACCTTCTCCTCTGCCTCTAGCAGTATATCTGGCCCCAAGGTCCGTCTCTCGCCTACGTCACTCCAATAAAGTGGTGATCGGCACTTGCGTCCATACAACGCTTCAAACGGAGCCATCTGTATGCTCGCTTGAAAGCTGTTGTTGTACGCAAACTCAACCAAGGATAAGTGCCGAATCCAACCTCCGCCGAAATCCAAGACGCAAGCCCTCAGCATGTCCTCCAAGATCTGTATGGTCCGCTCTGACTGCCCATCAGTCTGAGGATGAAAAGCTGTACTGAATCTGAGCTGAGTCCCCATCGCAGTCTGCAAACTCCCCCAAAAACGCGAGGCAAACCTCGGATCTCTATCTGACACAATGGAGGCGGGTACTCCATGCAGTCTCACAATCTCATCAAGGTATAACTGGGCTAGTCGATCGAGTGGCCAAGTAGTCTGCATAGGCAAAAAGTGCGCTGACTTGGTAAGTCGATCCACCACTACCCAGATAGCATCTGCTCCGCCCTGTGCCCTCGGCAATCCGACCACGAAATCCATGGTAATGTGGTCCCATTTCCACTCAGGGATTGGGAGACTTTGTAACTTGCCAGCTGGCACCCGATGCTCAGCTTTTACTTGCTGACAAGTCAAACACTGGGCCACAAATCTCCCAACATCCCTCTTCATGCCATTCCACCAAAAATGTGCCTTGAGGTCCTTATACATCTTAGTCCCCCCAGGATGAAGGGTATAAGGTGTATAATGGGCCTCTCTCAATATCTGCTCTCTGATCTCAGCATCCACTGGCACACATGCTCGGTCCCTGTACCTCAGTACTCCCGCAGCATCCACTGTAAAATCCCCTGACTGATCACTCGGAAGCTGATCTCGAATCCTGGTCAAGTGGGGGTCCTCACTCTGTTTCTCCCTGATCCTGTCCAGCAGAGTGGGCTGCACGACTAATGACGTCAGTCTAGCAGAGACCCCAGGGGACACAACCTCTATCTCGAGCCGTCTCATCTCCTCCAATAGGGGCGCCTGGTCTGTGATCAACATAGACAAACTCTGAACTGCTCTCCGGCTCAAAGCATCAGCGACCACGTTAGCCTTGCCTGGGTGGTAAAGGATATCCACATCATAATCCTTTAGTAGCTCTAACCACCTGCGCTGCCTCAAATTCAGCTCCTTCTGTGTGAACAGATACTTTAAGCTCTTGTGGTCGGTGTAGATCTCACAATGCTCCCCGTACAGGTAATGGCGCCAAAGCTTCAGTGCAAACACCACGGCAGCGAGCTCTAAGTCGTGGGTAGGGTAATTCTTCTCGTAATCCTTGAGCTGTCTCGATGCATAAGCAATTACCCTCCCATCCTGCATCAACACGCAACCCAGTCCACTGTGCGATGCGTCACTGTAGATCACATATCCTTTCCCCATAACAGGGAGGGAAAGGATAGGAGCGGTCATCAATCTGTCCTTCAGCTCCTCGAAGCTCTTCTGGCAGTCCTCACTCCAGATAAACTTAACCCCTTTTCGCGTCAACCGAGTGAGGGGTGTGGAAAGCTTCGCAAAGCCTTCCACAAACCGACGATAATAACCAGCTAATCCCATGAAGCTGCGCACCTCTGATACAGTCGTCGGTCGGGGCCAATCACGAACTGCCTCAATCTTCGCCGGGTCTACAGCTACACCGGCGGCGGAAATCACATGGCCCAAGAAAGCTACCTCCCGAAGCCAAAACTCGCACTTCACCAGCTTGGCATACAACTTCTTCTCCCGCAGAAGTTGTAGCACAGTCCTCAAGTGCTCCTCGTGCTCAGCCTCGCTTCGGGAGTAAACCAGGATATCATCTATGAACACCACCACAAAGCGATCCAGAAATGGCCGAAATATCCTGTTCATCAAGTCCATAAAGGCGGCAGGGGCATTAGTCAATCCAAACGGCATAACTGTAAACTCATAATGCCCGTACCGTGATCTGAAAGCAGTCTTAGGAATATCCTCGGCCTTCACCTTTAATTGGTGGTAACCAGACTGTAGATCAATCTTGGAAAAGACACAAGACCCTTGCAGCTGATCAAAGAGATCGTCGATGCGCGGCAGAGGGTACTTGTTCTTGATGGTCACTTTATTCAGCTCCCTATAGTCCACACACAGTCTAAGTGACCCATCCTTCTTCTTCACGAATAGCACCGGTGCTCCCCAGGGCGACACACTGGGTCTAATGAAACCCTTATCCATCAAGTCTTGCAACTGTGCTTTAAGCTCTCGCAGCTCAGCCGGTGCCATCCGATAAGGAGCCTTAGAGATTGGCGCAGTTCCTGGGACTACGTCAATCACAAACTCAATCTCTCTGTCTGGCGGCATACTAGTCAGCTCAGGTGGAAAAACATCCGGAAACTCGCGGGCAATAGGAATATCCCCGAGTCCCGGTGCCGCCGTAGGCCCCTCAACAACACTAGCCAAAAAGGCTACACATCCTCGATGGATCATCCGCCTCGCTCGGGAAGTCGAAACCACAGAGGCAAAGAAAGCACTCTGACATCCCCGATATACAAACATTTCCTGGCCTGGCTCTCTAAAAGTGACAGTCCTCGCGGCACAATCAATAGTCGCGAAATACCGAGCCAGCCAGTCCATCCCAAGAATCACATCAAAGTCCCTCAGCTGTCTCAAGACCAACAGGTCTGCTGGCATAATCCAGGACTCGATCTGCATCGGGCAGGACCAACAACACTCCTCCACGTGCAAAGTGTGATCGGGAATCTGTACCTCTCGTGCACGTGGCAAAAGTCCTACCTCTAACCCATGTAATGATGCAAAAGATCTACTAATGAAAGAATGCGATGCTCCAGTATCAAATAAGGTACGAGTCCTAATGCCAGAGAGTAAAGTGATACCTGCCACCACATGGTCCGCTGCTGAAGAATCCTCTACCTGTGCAGCATACACTCGCCCACTCTGAGCTGGAGGGCGATAATCGGTGGGATGGGAAGAAGATGGCCTGCTCGCTGGAGCATATGGCCGCTGAGCCGTCGACCGCTGCTGTGAGGATGCTGGGGCAGATGCTGAAGAAGGGGCGGCTGAGGTCGAAAAGGGGCACGCAGCTCGAATGTGCCCTGGCTGTCCACATCCGTAGCAGCGACCCCACCGCTGATCGCAAGTGCCGGGGAAGTGCGGACCTCCACAGAAAATACAACCGCTGGGAGCCCGTGTCTGTCGGGACTGCTGCTGCTGAGACTGTCGCTGTCGCTGTGGCTGCCGCTGAGATCCGCGCTGCGACGACTGCGATTTCTGCTGCTGCTGCTGCTGCTGCTGGGGCCTCTGGGATCCACCAGGCCCTCGCCGCTCCGAACGCCCACGGCCCTGAAACTGAGGCGGTGGCGGTCGGGGCGGCCTCCAAGTACTGGCCTGTCCCCCCTCATCCTGGGCTGGTCGCTTTCTGTCGGAGCCCTGAGCGACCGCAGCCCTCTGTCTGGCCACCACCTGATCACCTCTCTCCACCCACTGTGCATGCTCTGCAGCTGCATCCAGAGTCTGAAATCTCTGAGCATGCACCAGGGTGTAAATCTCTGGACGAAGGCCTCCCTCGAACATCTCAACCTGGTGCGGCCCGTCACGAGCGACGAAGGGCACGCAGTTCAACAACTCCATGAACTCCTGGAAATAGGCATGGGCCGATCGCTCGCCCTGCTGCAGGTTCTTCAAGTCGTCCTCCAACTTCTTCTTCACACTGGTCGAAAAATAGGTGTCCAGCACCAACCGTCGGAACTCCTCCCAGGGCAGCTGCCGAGAAATCCGGAACTCCGGTGGCTCCACCCGCTGCCACCAAAAATCAGCATCCCCGTCCAAACAGTGCACCGCCATGTGCACTCGATACTTCGGGTCGATGAAGAAATCCCGAAAAAGCTTCTCCATCGCAGAAAGCCATTTCCCAACAGCCGAGGGCGGGGCATCCCGCCCTGAGAATCTCGGTGGTCCCCGCTTAACAAACTGGGCGAGTTTGTCAGCAAAATCCCGCTCCTCCTCCGCAGTCAAAGGCTGAAAAGCTCCAGGAGCCCCGCTACTCGAAGATGGCGCTGACGGCACAAAAGGTGCAACAGGGGGCACAAAGGCCTCAGGAACAGCTGGGGGTGGTGTCTCTCTCTGCGCGAGCAGCTGATCAATCCTCTGCTGCTGCTGACGATGGCTCTCCGCCAATTGGGCCATCATGGCCCGCAACTCAGCAATCTCAGTGGACCCCGTCTGCTCCGGCTCACCAGGGGGTGTAGGGGCACCCAGAGCGGGAATCCGACGTCGGGGAGGCATCCTGCCACAAGAAAACACGAATCAGTAACATAACCCCACACGACCCAATCTAGCGAAAGTCAAAGACATCCCCCAATTTCTGTGACTTTATGTTGTCTGCAGCCAACATAACGGTCCACCAGAAATTGGGTATGTCGATCCCTCCTCACTCACTGGAAGAGTCCAATAAATAAATCAACGACTTTCGCAAAGTGTCACGCCTCTCACGCCCTATCATCCTAGGGTCTGCCAAAAGCCTAGGGTTTCCTAAGTCCCAACTGACCTATCCCTAAGCTCTGATACCAACTTAATCTGTCACGCCCCGGGGGTAACCAGAACCCGGGCCCGCCAACAGATCCGCCGTGTACACAGAATTTTCCATGTACACGAAGCGCTGGTAACCTGCTCAGATAGATAATATACAATAGAAGAGCATAACAGAGCTGAACTAATAGAACTAACAGTAATCTCAGACTGAAATAAACTGTAAACTGAAATAAAAGTACAATATACTCCCAGCTCACCATAAATAATACAACCAGCTGGCCACAGCCAGACCCAAAAGTAAACTAATAAAGTCTGAGATACAAAAGGGGAGTACAGTAATAGTCTAGCTAAACTCACGCTCGGGGTAGACGATCTAGCTAGTCGGCGATCCTCTTACCTCGATCTGCTGCTGAAGGCCCAGCAGCTCCCACAGTCGACTCTGCAAAACAAAGGGGGAAAAAGAACAAGGAACAACAATGGGGGTGAGAACTACTAGATAAACCAGTAGCCTCCCCTAGTGGGTAAAACCTCTAATGCTGACGCACCCACTAGGAATAAAGAGGCAAAAGGAAAGAACAGTGGTATGCAATAAAGACAGCTGAAAAGAAACTACCACTACTATGCCTCTAAATGCAGTGCCAAAAGATGACTGTATATATGCAACTATAAAGTTGACTGCCCAAAGAAACCCAATCAGAGGGCCAGAAAATACTGGCACTGCCTGCTCTGTCATCACTCACAACTCACCAAAAAACCCCAGCATGGTGCCCGGCGCTCTGCACCGTGGAAAGCCTACTCCGGAGTGGCACTCGAGGGGAGCGACCCACACGAGTAAAGTATCTCTGTATCAATCATCTCTGTAACCGATGTCTCACAATAGCAGGACTGGATCATGACCATGATCAAAGTGGGAATACTCCATCCACTAATGCAACCCCAATCCCCAATCTGATGTGATAATAACATCCGGTCAACCGCCCAAAATCCGCGGTCACCGCTGAACCCATAGACCCCCAATCTGATAAGGTAAAATCATCTGGTCAACCGCCTAACATCCGCGGTAGCCACCATACCCCACAATCCCCAAGAAGAGTCTAAACTGTCCCAGACTCAAGATCCAATTACACTATCTCAAGATCCCGATCCGACTCGATCATCATGCATCGATAGAGAGAATAACAATAAAGCATGTTTTCTCCTAAGTCAGATCCCATAATATAGTGCTGCAGTAAAATAGTGGCTTAACTAGTTGTCCAAATAAGCATGCAAGTGTTCTCTTTTAAAAGCATTTAAAAAGTGACCAAGGTTTCATATGAAGGATCATTTTAAAATAATATTAGGTTACTTGTTTGCATGCGGTTTAGGATATAGCAATTGTCCAACTTTATTGTCCCAGATTTACCACATAGAAGCTATCAATTAATTTAGGGGCCAAATGCAATGGGTTCATACACCACAAGTTAACTATCACATGTATAATTGGGAAACTCTTTTATTCCTAGTGTGCAAATCAACAAAGAGGGATACGCAACCACCCACCTCGTAAAGCGTGTACAAAGTACCCAGAAAATACCCGCTGTCCTCTAAACACACTGTCAGCTGCCACAATGTCCTACAACATCACATAAGTGTACACGGTGTAAATATAGCAGTTTCCAAACACACAATTGCTGTTTTGAAAATCAGCACGCAAAACGAGGAATTTTCACCTCTGTCCCGAGCTCCTAAAATCCCAGAAAAATCACGGTTGCGTTCCTCGCGAAAAATCGCCCAAAATCGACTCTTGAATCACCCCGATCCGATATTCCTACGCGGAGAAATAATTCGTCGAAGTCGCCGCTGTCCAAAAATCCAACCAGCAAAATGGGGTGTCAAATCACCTCGGGAATCGTGCCAAAGAATCGGAATCTGGAGAAACCATCAACACGAAAAACGAAGCCCTACCTCTTAGGAACACACTGGCGAAGAAATCGTCGGAATCGGACTTCTGTACTGCGCAGGGGACTCCTCGGACTGAAAGGCGACGATAACGGGCCGAAAAGGGGAAAACCGAGGCACACTGTAAAATCCGGATCGCCGCTGTCGAACTTCCCAAAAATCTGGGAACGCACCACGAGGTAGAAAAATGTGAGAGGAAAAACTTTCCTAAAGGTCCCTCCCTCCCATTCTCTCTCTAGCTCTCGGAAAAGGCAAGAGAAGAGGGGAGGGGAGGCTTATATATAGGCCCACTAAACAATTGGGAAAATTCCCAATATGTCCCGACTTCCGGGCGCAAACAGTGCGGCCCGGCCCAATTCGGGCGCGCACAGTGCGGCCCGGCCCGCCAAATTCCGGGCGCGCACAGTGCGGCCCGGCCCGGCCCAGCACGCGCACCGGATCCGGCCGCACGCCACCGCCCGTCCGACCCGCTCCTGGGCCCGACACGTGTCCGCCAAACAGGCGGCAGCCGTGCGGGCCCAGTGGGGGAGTGCCACATGCCGCCCCCCCCGGGTCAGCCCGCGTGCGGCGCCCGCCAATGGCGTGGCGCCACGTGGGGCGGCGCCGCCCGCCCGACACGGGCGCCGGTCCGTCAACGCGCCGCCCGCGTGCGCGTACGGCCGCCCACGCGCGGCGTTGCGTGCGCCGCGCACACATGAGCCGGCCAATCCGGGGCCGCCACGTGGCGCGCCCCGGTCCACCGTGCACCGCGCCGCTGCCCTCGCCTGCCCGGCCTGCCCGCGCTGCCCGCGCGCGATCCCTGCGCCGCGCGCGCTGCACCGGCCCAACCGGCGCCTGCCACGTGGCCCGCCGGTCCACCGTGCACCGGCGGCCCGCTCCGTGGACCGAGAGCCGTGCGCCGGCCCAATAAGAGCCGCCACGTGTCCCCGGCCGGTCCACAGCTCCCCCCGTGCACCATTTTGCGCAGAAAACTTCCGGGGGTCCGTTTTTGGGCATCCGGACTCCAAAATAAATAAGTAAATAGCCGTTTTCAAGCGTTTTTCCGCGCTGAATCCAACTACGGCCTCCGTTTAGCCTGATTCCATTCCAAAAATTCGGCAAAGTCAGCCGAAGGTCAGGCTCACCCCCAAACCCTCTCTAAGTCCAAACAACACATCACTTTGACATGTTGGGGCCCCACACACCACTAACAGGTGTTCTACACCCCGGAACAGGGAAACAGCCACAGGAAAACCTGGGACACTACACTTTCGGACGCCCAAAACTCCTTGGTCAACGTCCCAAGAACGCCCGAATCAACCTGGACCGTCCGATGCTGCCACGTGTCGCCCGATCCGCGCCGCACCCTCGGTCAACTGGCCAACCAATCACGTCGCGCCACGAGTCCCGCTCCAGCCAACCAGCGCCCGACCGGGCAATCCGAACTCTGGAACAGCCAGAAGCGTTTGTGTCCAACCCTATCCAATAGGAGACTGACATCGCAATCGGATTCGTTCAATCAGGGGCTGACACCTGGCACTCCTTATCCAATCCGCGGCGGCGCCGCTCCACCAATCCACCAATCAGAGCTGCCACACGCCCGTTTGCCCGCACGCCTGCCTGCGCTCCGACGCCTGATCATGTTGTTGCCCGTGAAAGCCCCACGCCTGCCCTTGGCTGCCCCACCGCGCTCCGGACCTGCTGGAGCCCGCCGGTGCCTTCCTGGCCTGCCCGAGCTGTAAAAGTGCCTGATTCTGTTTTGGGCTTCCAAACTCCAGAAAAATAAAGAATGAATAACCAATTTTGATCCTTTTTGACGAAATGAATCCAAATACTGATTGTCATTTTTGCGCGAAACCACTTCTATTTTTCGTCGAAGGCTCCTTCATAGGTGTTTGTTATTATTTTATCGCGATGAGTCCATTTCCCGCGTCCGCTTCGATGCGCAAAGGCCTCCATCACATCAAAATAGGCCTAAGAAGCCACTGACCAGCTGCTAATTTCCACGAAGATCCGGGTCATCACATTTTCCGTCGGTCAATAGCTTCGAGGAGGTGCTTGCACTTTGCAGTTGGAGAAAAAGTCAACATACTTTGCTGGTTTCTGGAATTAAACTCTCGAGTAGGCTGCTGGGTAAGTAGCCTGATGGTGGGGAGTGTAGTCTCTCCCAACAAATAACACGGGAGTGTAGTCTCTCCCAACAAAGAACACCAATTCCGATCGCCTCATCTGCTGTTGCTACGGCTAGCCTCTGCTGTAGAGTTCTTGCAAGACCCACCTCAGCTTCAACCATGACTTCGACGAGGAAAACGTGGAGGTTGCTGGTAATGGGTCTGGCATCCGTCAAACGGTGCAGTGCGTCTCTATCCAAAGTGGCCCCTGGCACTAAGTCCCTCCTATCAGGACAGTGGCTCCCTGCTCTAACATCCTGCAGACTTCAACTACTAGGTCCTCCTCATCCAAAGTCTCTCTTTCTGCTGCCAAAATGCCTCAAATAACCTGCTAATCTGGGCTCATGTCTTTAGGACCTCATCCTGCCCAGTCTATCTATACACAATCGGTTCCAGCTCCTCAGTCGGTACACAGCGTGCCTGCGTCGATGCTCGACGTCTCGGAGGCAACGTGATCAGCTGCAACCAAAGAAGTAGGTCATCCGAAACACAATCACTCGGAATCACTCGAGCGAAAGTCTAAATCAAGATGTTCCCACTCTAAAGCATTATGTTGTCTGTAGCCAACATAATCCCTTTAGCTGATAAAGGACATGTCCATCACTCACCCCATTCCTTCGAGAGAGTTACAAAACCCAATCTGGACTCTCGCTACAGTTCTCGTATCACACGTCAGTCATCCTAGGGTCCAACTCATGAGAATAACGTTACTAAAGTCCTCATTGACTTATAACCTAAGCTCTGAGACCACGACTAATCTGTCACGCTCCAAGTCAAAAATACTGATCCGGACTGCCACACTCCGCCGCGATTACAGAATTCCCGTAAGTCGAACGCCATAACATGCAAGAACATCTCTAGCATTAAATATATCAGAGTCTGAAAAGAAAATGGAAACTACTATCATACCTGTCCATAGCAAAACTAAGTCCAAAATAGAGGTACCTCTACCTGTCTCAGGATACTCTGGTACCGGATCTATCACTCAACACCGGAGTACCTATACAACTTGTCTCAAAAGCTCTGGTAGGGATCTATCACGCAACACTTTATCTCGATCAGAAGTACCAACCCAGGCAACAGAAAAGCTAGTATCTGAAAACAATCACCACATGCGGGTATGAGAACTATATCCACAGTAGTTCTCAATGATACCGTCCTTAAGACAAAGTCGACCTCCAACTACAGTCCACTTGGGCAAAAGTAGCAAATAAACTCTAAAAAGATAAAACCGGGATCTAATACAGTAGCTATCAATGCCTCCAACTGAATATGCTCAAAGAGATTTAAAGAAAGGTGACTAATGAATAAGCAATGCTCAGTTCACTCAGAGAAAGGAACATTCAGTTGTGAAAGGACTGGAAACCATCAGACTCAAGAATAATCAAAAGGAAGACAGCAAGCAGTCTGGATGCACTCAGAATACTCAGGAGTAAATCTTTGTTCTAATCTTCTTTTGATCTTTGCAGGTTTTCCTCCGAACTCTCTTTTGTTTTGTAATTTTTGGCTTGTTTGTGACAAAAAGGGGGAGTGAAGTTAGAGAAAACAATGAACAATGACAATGATGTGAAAACTGTGTGAATGTGTGAACATTAAGGTAAGTATGACTTCAACTTCAACTTTGTGTTTTATTTTGATGACCTGATACATGTTCCTTACTAACTATTCGACTAACTATTTGGGCATGTAATATGACTAACAAGTTGATGTTGGACTAACCTTTTGTGACATTTGGTTTTTGAATGCTTAGAAGATATGTTGGTTTTTATCTATGATTCTCTTACATATCTGAATTCTTCAAATGTCATGATGAGAATAAACTCTATCTCTGTACTTGGTTTTGTATGTTTCAATTCTTGAGGTATCTAACGATTTCTTTTGTCAAGAATGATTTCTTTGTGCAGAGATTACAGATGTCTAAGTCTAGAGTCTGTTTTAGGAGTTTATCTCATGTATTTAATTTTTGGATCTCCATTGTAAATTTTTGTTGTATGGTGATAGCAACAAAAATATCTTTTTGAATTTTCTTTTGTGGATTTGTGTTTTGTCACGAAACCGCCAAAGGGGGAGATTGTTACGGAATTTGAGTTGGCGTATTTCGTGAAAGTATTAAGTCTTGAAGATTGAAGATAAAAGAACTTTGGATCATATACCTCAATCTCAAGAAAGAAGAATTCAAAAGGATCAGGTATGTTTAACTAAAGATTTTTGGTGATCCGAATACTTCTTGTAGTGTAGAAACACCTGGAAGAAAGTTTTATTGCATAAACATCAAAAACTGGACATGGGACATGTTCAGGATCCGGATCGTGCTCGGCAATCCGGATCCCGAAGGGTGTTTGTTCATACACTGTTTCAATCCGGATCGCAGCATTTCATGATCCGGATCCCGAACACTGGTTTTACCTTTTCACTTGCATGATCCGGATCAGGATTTGCAATCCGGATCCCGAACGTGATGTTTGGTGAAACTGTATGAACGATCCGGATCGGGGACTACGATCCGGATCCCGAACTAGCTTTTTTCTGGAAATCGTCTTCTTGTTTCTGCAATCCGGATCGTCCATTTCCAATCCGGATCGCCGTCGGTAAAATTTCCAGAAAAGGCAGTTTTTGATCCTTATCTTCTTCCAATGGTTTCTAACCTATAAATAGACCCTATGGTTATTTTTCTAGGGCATCGACATAGAGCCGTCATAATCAAATATAGCCGAAAAGAAAAATCCACATATAGAGAAGAAAGGAAATCAATAGAATTTATTCTATGTTTCTTCATCTATATTGATTGATTTGATTCTAGGTTTTCCATACTCACATTTTGAGTAGAATCAAATCAATGAATACTTAGATGGTATTTCCGATCTATTTCTAATCTAAGTATTCGGCGGATCATCACCACCCAAAACAAACAACGATTTACCCCAAATCGGCGCGTGGACTCGCGTGGCCTTGTGGATTCAAGGTGCAACCGCTCTCGTGGATTCGGAGCGAGGTACGTTCGTGGATTCGAAGCGTGCTACTGGGTGAAGACCGTGGATTCGGTCGGACGTCGTGGACTCGACGTTGGACGCTGTGGATTCAGCGTTGGGCGCAGATCGTGGATTCGAGAAGCGTCGTGGAGCGAGCGGAGAAGATCTACTAGGAGCGTATGGTAAGAGGTTGAGTCGTCTGTGAGTACGCTATATCACCTTGTACGTGTGTTAATTCTAGTGGATTTCGCCGTGTTATCGGTCCCGTGGTTTTTTACTCCGGTTTGGAGTTTTTCCACGTAAAAATCTTGCGTGTTATTTTATTTTTCCGCATTGGGTTTATTTGCGCAATGATTTTTTGAGTGTTTATCGTTTACACCTATTCACCCCCCTCTAGGTGTTTTTTCCCCTATTTAGATCCAATTACTTATAACCCAACATTTGGTTCTACCGTGGAGAGGTAACAAGCGAATCCACAAACCAACTGTCTCCGAGTCCTAACTCCTTCTTGAGGGTCTCCAATTATGTTAGATTCAGGATGATCCTTGGAGATGCGTAACGTTTGAGGTAACGGAGTACTCGGAGGCGCACGTGATGATTCCTGCACATCAGATAAACTTGAAGAACCGTTAGATGCATCATCATTATCGGAAGAATTGTTATGAGAAGATGCATTTGCAGGAGTATCATCATCAAGAGAGATATCAGGGGTAGATTTATCAGATGCAAAGTGGAAAGCTTCATCTACTTTAACATTTATAGATTCTACAATCGTCTTAGATTCCAAGTTAAATACCCGATATGCTCTACTGTTTGTAGAATAACCCAAGAAAATCCCTTCGTCACTTCGAGAGTCAAATTTTCCAAGATTTTCGCGGTCACGTAAAATGTAACAACGACTCCCAAAGATACGAAAATACTTGATATTTGGTTTTCTACAAAACCATAGTTCATATGGTGTATTTAAAGTCCCCGGGCGCAAATAAACTCGATTAATAACATAGACTGCAGTGTTCACAGCTTCAGCCCAAAAATATAGCGGTAAATTCCGGCTATGAAGCATAACACGTGCCATCTCTTGTACAACCCTGTTTTTGCGCTCGACTACACCATTCTGTTGAGGTGTATAGGGTGCAGAGAATTCATGTTTAATGCCGTTGGAAGTGCAAAAATCAATGAATTTAGAATTTATGAATTCTCCACCTCTATCACTTCTAACACGAATGATCTTTTCATTCTTTTCAATCATAATACGATGGCAAATCTCGTGAAAAGAAACAAAAGTATCAGCTTTCTCTTTTAAAAATGCTACCCATGAGTATCTAGAGAAATCATCAACCAAAAAAAAAATGTACCATTTACCTCCCAAAGATGGTTGACGTGTTGGCCCCTTTAAGTCAATGTGCAAAAGTTCCAAAGGCCGTTTTGTACCAACGTGGTTCAAGTTCTTATGTGCAGTCCTAGATTGTTTTCCCTTTTGACAACCACCACACACAATGTTCTATTTAAGTGACAGTTTTGGAACCCCCTTGACCACGTCTTTGTTTGAAATTCTAGCAAGTTCCTTAAAATTTATGTGACCTAGCCTTTCATGCCAAAGTGTTTCATTATTCAAAGAGGCTAAGTTACAGTTTTCAGAAATTTTGTTAGGAACAACATAACAATTGTTTTCAGATCTAACCTGTCACGCCCCGGGCGTAAACCAGTACCCGGGCCCGCCCACAGATCCGCCGTGCACGCGGTATTTTCCGTGTACACGAAGCGCCAGTAACCTGCTCAGATATACGAGATATAGTAAAAGAGCAATAAAAACAGAGCTGAACTAAAACTAATACATCTCAGACTGAAGCTGGAAATAAAATACAATACATCTGTACATAAATGATACATCAGTCACTCCCAGCTCAAAAAATAAATACAACCTGCTGGCAGAAGCCAGTCCCAAAAGTGAAAGTACTACCGTCTGAGGAAACATAGGTACAACAACCGTCTAGCTAACATGCTCATCCTGCCTCGAGATCTATCTACTCAGCCGTCCTCTCTCCTCGACCCGCCACTGTAAGCCCAGTAGCACCCGCAGAAGACACTGCAAAACAAGGGAGAAGAAAAAGAGGAAAGAAGAATGGGGGTGAGACTACTAGTAAACCAGTAGCCTCCCCTAGTGGGTAAAACCTCAACTCTGACACGCCCACTAGGCCTACCAGAGGCAAAAGGAATAGAGGTGGTGTGACAAGAAGATGCTCCTGATAAAAGGCTACCACTAGAATGCCTCTAAGTACTAAGCTACAAGAACAGCTGAATGTATGCATCAGAATACAAATACCTTCCTGAATAAACCCAATCCTACCACCAGTAAACACTGGTACTGCCTGCTGTGCCTGCCAAATCGGGTATGCTGGCCAACGCATAACACCGATAGGGGATGGGAGTCTCAAGGACTCGAAGCCTGTCTGCCGCGCACTCCGGAGTGGCACTCGAGGGAAGCGACCCACCCGAGTAAAGTATCTCAGTATCCAGTAACATCAGTATCATAAATCATCTGTCACGCCCCGGGGGTTCGTTTTAGCGGAAACGGTTCACAGAAGTCGAACATTTGACGTATAAGAAACTTTTTTTTTTTTTTTTTTTTTGATAAAAGAAAACCTTTATTCCCCGGCGCATGCCCAGACCCGCCGCATATACAGAATCTCTCTGCAAACGGACAGAGTCTCCTCTGTATATGCACGGCGTAGCGTTTAGTACAAGTTCCAACACAACCAACCATTCAATCACAACAGTCACTAACACACAACTAGGTACCATAATTTATTAAAATGCACGGCCGATCAGTTTGAAAGGATAAATCCACAGTCGTTGAAAAAGCGCCTACCCGGCACTCAGATTTTGAAAACGCATTTCGAAAACAGCATAAATCCACAGGGTTTGAAAACAGTGCCCACACGACACTCGGGTTTTGAAATTCATTGTCGCAATCCATAAAATCCACAGGGTTTTGAAATCGGTGCCCACACGACACTTAAATTTAAAAACGGTTTTCGCAGTCTTTTCTTTGGTTTTGTTTTTCTTTTTTTTTTCAAACGGCCAACAGGAACAAAGGAAAAATAAATGCATAAGAAGAGAACCAAAAGTAAACCATGCCGACATCCACACCGACCCCACGAGGGTATCGAGAACCTCACAAATAACTACAAACGTAAATGAAATGTAAGAAATGAAAGAGGAAATACAGTCCAGGGTCCCCAGCGACCCAGAAGCTCCTGCCCCGTCCTCACCGTCGCCTACCGCTCCCCCCGTCTGGACCCTGTCACGATATGGGAAGTCAGTGACGAATAATAACAATAGAGCAGGAAAAGTAGTAAATCAAACCGTAAAGCAAACCGGAGTAACCACCCTCCCAAGCGTGGAGAGATAACCTGTGCCCCTGTATCCTGCAATACCCGGCCCCGTCGGACAACTAAACCGGCGGGCCGTACCGTACCTGTAATACCTGGCCCCGTCGGACAACTAAACCGGCGGGCCGTACCGTACCTGTAATACCTGGCCCCGTCGGACAACTAAACCGACGGGCCGTGCCGTACCTGTAACAAACCCGACCACGTCGGACAACTAAACCGACGGGTCGCACCGTACCTGCAAAACCCGACCACGTCGGACAACTAAACCGACGGGTCGCACCGCTCGCACCTCGGCGCCTCAAACCCCACAACTAATAAGGGGCCCCACTACGTCACCTCGTGGGTATACACGGGTCATAGACCACTTTTCCGGAAAAGCGCACCCTTAGCGGTGGCCAAACCGCGGGTGCGCGTGCTGCAGCCTCGAGCAAAGTAACCATAACCACAATCATGTTAGCATCATAATATATAATCAAGAGCAAACTATAACCGCTATCCCGGTAGCAACATGATTAGTAAATAAGAGTAAACTGGTGACATGTGAAATCTAAAGTGCCCCTCTAACATGTATAATCAGGAGTAGAACAGTAACATGTAATATCAAGAGTGAAACAATAACATGTAATATCAAAGGTAAAACGATAACATGTAATATCAAGAGTAAAAGACTGCCGGAGGCCGGCGCTAGACACCACAATAAAACCCACATACATATACATAATATAGGGCACCGCGACACTTGGTTGCTAAAACGTCGATAAGAGTATGTGATAAATAATAACGGGAGTTAACAATATTAAAATGATGCCACTACTTACTCTTACACCTTTCCCACAATACCGTAAATCAACCACCGGAAAAATTCCCCACCACGGGATGTATCCTCGTGCACCGTGACCCTCAGTCACCACAAATATGAGGACAATGAAACATAATAGTAACAAGAATATGTACAAAGGGGTTCTGAGGGGTACCCACCTGAAACGCGAAGAAGAAGATGTGCGAAAACTCCAGTTAAAACACTCCCTTGTGCCCGAAGAAGATCTACAGTAAAACTTATCGTTAAAAACATCGTCGCGGTTAAAAACACTCAAAAAACGGGGCGAAACGGGCCAAAAACAGAGCTTCTGGACCCTCAAACAGAAGACTGGTGCACGGGTCCCTGCGTGGACCGGGTTCACGACGCAGGACCGTCGGGGCGCAGACCGGGAGCATGCCGCAGCGGTGGACCGCTGCGGCATGGGCCGGGCCGCGCACGGGCGGGAGCGCGAGCCGGGTCCACGCGATCGGGCTGTGCGGGCGTGCACCGAGTGCACGCCGAAACGGTGGGCCGCGCGACCTGGCGCACGCTTTCGTGCGCCGGGTCCGCGCCCCTGGGCCCGGTAGCGGTGAACCGGGTGCACGCCAGGTCTGGTGGACCGCGTTGCCTGGCGCACGCAACCGTGCACCGGGTTCGCGTCGCTGGGTCCGGAATCCGTGCACCGGGTGCACGCCAAGTCTGGTGGACCGCGTGACCTGTTTCTTCCGAATGAACAGTACTTCGACCCCTTTTTCGGCTCCGGTTGCGACGCCGCGACCCCGGCGACGGCGGCGACGACCCCGCGGACACGACAACAGCGGCGGCGGCCTCCCGTTTGACAACGGCGGCGGCGGCCTCCTGTTCAACAACCCACGACACCGGCAAAAAGGAAACCCTAGACCGAAATTAAACGAAAAGGCCCGAACCGCTTACCTCGCTTTTGCCGGAGGAGGAGGAGAAGGAGGATCGTCCGCCCCTCCACGCCCGATCAATCTCGCAGAGAATGGGCGATTCCCCTTTCTCGGTTTTGGCTCCCTCCGTCGGTTTCTTGAGCAGCGGGAAAAGGGATTGGGTTTTCCCCCCCGCACGCACCCAAATAAATTTAACGCCCAAATGAAAAAAAACAGGCTAAACCTAAATTCCCAAAACACAACTTAAATCGATCGGGGTGCAACGAGGGGTCCAAATTACCCCGAAAAACGTGCCGATCGCCTGCACGACTTTCGATGCGCCCAAACTGATGGTAAAACTTCAAAAATTATTTCTGGGAGATCCCGGGGTCGGAATTCAAATCCGATCGCGCCGCCGTTCACCGTTTTGCGAGCTCTACCACCTAAAAATACCCGCAGACCCCGACGATCAGCCCAAACATTCCCGAATTTCAACTCCCCTCCTAACAACTGAAGAAAAACACATAGGACCCAAAACAGAAAACTGAAAGGTCGGGATGCTACCAAATAAATCAAATAACCCACTGACATAAAAAGATGAAAAGTCGGATCACAGCAGGATCCCATCCGAACACCGCGAAAAGCGTGCCGGCCACTTAGCACGGGTTCCAATGCACCACTCAAAGCAAATGCTTTGACCCCCATTCCGGGAGTTCCGTAGATCGGAATCCGAATCCGTTCGCTTTGCCGCCCTCCGTTCTTCGAGCCCAAACGCAGAAAAATACTAGCGGCCCCGGTCAGTCCAATGCAGAAAGCGGTGGAAGGTTTTCCTACCAGTCCCGTCGAAATAAAAAGGGGTTACGGAATTTGAGTTGGCGTATTTCGTGAATAGTTTAAGTCTTGAAGATTGAAGATGAAGAAACTCTGGATCAATACCTCAATCTCAAGAAAGAAGAATTCAAAAGGATCAGGTACGTTTAACTAAATAATTTTGATGATCCGAATACTTCTTATAGTGTAGAAACACCTGGAAGAGGTTTTAATGCATATTCATCAAAAACTGGACATGGGACATGTTCAGGATCCGGATCATGTCGTTTCAATCCGGATCCCGAAGGGTGTTCGTTCATACACTAGTTCAATCCGGATCATGGCATTTGATGATCCGGATCCCGAACATGAGTTTTACCTGTTGGCTTGAACGATCCGGATCAGGAATCTCAATCCGGATCCCGAACACATTGTTCTGGTAAAACTGTATGAACGATCCGGATCGTGGATTATGATCCGGATCCCGAACAGGCGGTTTTCTGGAAATTGCTCTCTACGCGTCTGCGATCCGGATCGTGACTTGCGCAATCCGGATCGCCGTCGGTAAAACTTTCCAGAAAAGTTTGTTTTTGATCCGAATATTCTTCCTAGGGTTTCTAACCTATAAATAGCCCTTCCTTTTCATTTCTAGGGCAATCCACATATCGGAAAAAGAGCCGTCATTTTCAAATATCATTTTATACGGCCTTAGATCCACATATAGAGAAGAACGGAAATCATTAGACCTATTTAATGGTTCTTCATCTATATTGATTAGTTTGATTCTAGGTTTTCATACTCATATCTTGAGTTGAATCAAACTAATGAATACTTAGATGGTATTTCCGATCTACTCTTGATCTAAGTATTCGGCGGATCATCACCACCCAAACAAACAACGATTTACCCCAAAATCGGCGCGTGGACTCGCGTGGCCTTGTGGATTCAAGGTGTTATCGCTTTCGTGGATTCGGAGCGAGGTGCGTTCGTGGATTCGAAGCGTACCATTGGGTGAAGACCGTGGATTCGGTCGGACGTCGTGGACTCGACGTTGGACGCTGTGGATTCAGCGTTGGGCGCAGATCGTGGATTCGAGAAGCGTCGTGGAGCGAGCGGAGAAGATCGACTAGGGGCGTATGGTAAAAGGTTGAGTCGTCTGTGAGTACGTTATATCACCTTGTACGTGTGTTAACTCTAGTGGATTTCGCCGTGTTATCGGTCCCGTGGTTTTTTACTCCGGTTTGGAGTTTTTCCACGTAAAAATCTTGTGTGTTCTTTTATTTTTCCGCATTGGGTTTTATCGCACAATGATTTTTTGAGTGTTTATTGTTTACACCTATTCACCCCCCTCTAGGTGTTTTTTCCCCTATTAGATCCTTATTAACCTAAACCCAACAAGTGGTATCAGAGCGGGAATAGGGTTGTAAACAATGGTTGAAGGTGGAAACATCAATCGACCCCCTTTCTTTGATGGAACTAATTATGCGTACTGGAAAGTACGGATGAAAGCTTTCTTAATTTCCATCGACGAAAGGGTGTGGCAATCAATTGAATTAGGATGGTCTAATCCAACTGAAATTTTAGATGATGTTCGCACCTTAAAACCTAGGTCGAAATGGACCAAGGAAGAGATAGACTTATCTTCTTACAATGGCAAAGGGATTAATGCTCTATTTAATGCTTTGTCACAAACTGAGTTCTCTCGCGTCTCGGCATGTGAGACTGCGAAAGAAATCTGGGATGTTCTTCAAGTTACGCATGAGGGAACTAACCTAGTGAAGATTCAGAAACTGCAAATGCTTACGAGCAAGTTTGACTCTATCTCTATGGCAGAGAATGAATCCTTCACTGACTATTACACACGATTGCAAGACATCGTGAACTCATGTGCTAACTTGGGAGAGAAGATTCCAGAATTTAAAGTTGTAAGAAAAATTCTAAGAACTCTTCCTGAACGATTTCGCCCGAAGGTTGCAGCCATTGAAACAATTAAACACCCGGACGAAATGCGTGTAGAAGAATTAGTAGGTGCTTTACAAACTTATGAAATGACTTTTCCTACTAACTATTCTTCTGGAAAGGCATCCTCTTCTAAGTCTTCAGGTTACGCATTGAAATCAACTAAAGAAGAAGACGCGGATTCATCCTCCTCGGACGACGACGAGAACATTTCTATGGAGGACTTTGAGAAGCAGCTCGCTCTCTTGACAAGGAAGTTTCGCCGCAACTTTCGAAGGGGAAATTCAAGCAAAACTCCATCCTTCGGAAAGTCGAAGAAAGGCAAGGGATTTCAAGTACAAGTCAAGAAGCCAAGAGAACTTCTCAAAGGATAAGAAAAGTTCTGAGGGACAAGTTCAGTGTTTCAAATGTCGAGGCTACGGCCACATAGCAACGGAATGTCCCAACAAGAATCCGGCTAAGAAGAAAGCGATGCAAGCAGTCACTTGGGATGACAACTCCACGTCAAATGAGTCATCGTCAAGTGATGAAGAAGACAACGCGACAGCTTTCCACGCGTCCACCAAACCTTCATCCTTCATGTGCTTAATGGCAAGTACATCCGACTCACTGTCCAACTCCACTGTGGAAAAGATTGCAACGGACGATGAATCAGATGATTCGGAAGGTGAAGATTTTGTTTTAGCCTACCATCAACTTTTGAGGGATTCAAAGAAACTGGCTAAACAAAACAAGGGGTTGAAAGAGAGATTACAGGATCTTGAAGATGAAGTAAAAAGAGTAACCTCTATCTCAACCGATCTTGAAGTGGAAAGGGACAATCTGATTAAGACAAATGTTTCCCTTCAAGAGTCCAATGAGCATTTCGAGAAGAGTTATATAGACATGGTGAACAAAGCGAATTACTTCTTGAAGCTCTACGGCGAGGCCCGACAGGAAAAATTGGAAATGACAGAGACCATACGCCAACTAAAGGATGACTTACAGAGATTTTCTTCTGGAAGGAGTAAGTTGGACAGACTCCTTGGTCTCGGTCAAAGAAACAAGTTCGGCCTCGGATACACTCAAACTGGAGACATTCCAAGTTCGAGTGGTACGGTATTTGTGCCTTCGTCGGTATCTCCTCCTCCGACACCGGTGTTCACGACAAGCAACGACAACGAACCTACTACATCATCTTCGGAATCGACAAGAACCAAGGTATGTTTTCGTTGTGGCATTTCAGGGCACATCAGAAGAAACTGCAAGACTGGAGCCAAACGCACACCTCAAGAACATCTTGCAGCAACTACCAAAAGGGCTATTCCTCGAAAAACAACTCCAACCAAATTGACGGAAAAGAGCCTTGGTAGTACATCGCTCAAGACGACATCATCAAGGAGCAGCAATTCTTCAAGCAAGACGCCTCACCTAGGAAATCAACTCCACGACCATTACCGACGCATACCAAAAAGGTTTGGGTGCGCAAAGGTGAGATCTTTCCCTGTCTTGCTACCAATGTTTCCTTGCATGCATATGATAGTTCGTCTTGGTACCTGGATAGCGGGTGTTCCCGTCATATGACCGGCGATAAAAACTGTTTTCAAACTTTTGAGAAAAACTCCGGAGGACTTGTTGTTTTCGGAGATGGTCGGTCTTCCAAAATTGTTGGAAAGGGAACGGTAGCTATTCCAGATGGCCCGGTTCTAGATAATGTATTATTTGTTCATGGCCTAAAGACTAACCTCATAAGCATAAGTCAACTGTGTGATAGTGGTTATTCAGTTAATTTTTCATCTGATAAATGCACTGTAACTGACTTGAACCATGCTTTCTTTTTAAAGGGGGTTAGATCAGAAAATAATTGTTATGTAGTTCCTTCTAAAATTTCTGAAAAATGTAACCTAGCATCTTTGAAAAATGAAACACTTTGGCATGAAAGGCTAGGTCACATAAACTTTAAGGAACTTGCTAGAATTTCTAATAAAGATGTGGTCAAAGGGGTTCCAAAACTTTCTTTTGAACAAAACCTTGTGTGTGGCGGTTGCCAAAAGGGAAAACAGTCTAGGACTGCACACAAGAATTTGAACCACATAGGTACAAAACGGCCTTTGGAACTTTTGCATATGGACTTAATGGGGCCAACTCGTCAACCATCACTTGGAGCTCATGTGATGTGCAGGAATCATCTCGTGTACCTCCGCCTACTCCTCTACCTCAGACGTTACGCATCTCCAAGGATCACCCTGAGTCGAACATAATTGGAGATCCACAAGAAGGAGTTAGAACACGGAGACAATTGGTTTGCGGATTTGCATGCTATGTATCTCAAATCGAACCAAAGAATGTTGATGAAGCTCTCCAAGATGATTATTGGATTAAAGCAATGCAGGAAGAGCTCCATCAATTTGAAAGAAACAAAGTCTGGGAACTGACAAAGCCTCCGAAGCAACACAATGTGATAGGTACCAAATGGATCTTCAAGAACAAGAAAAACGAAGAAGGTACTATCATCAGGAACAAAGCAAGGTTAGTTGCTCAAGGCTATTCTCAAGTAGAAGGTATAGACTTTGATGAAACCTTCGCCCCTGTAGCTAGACTCGAGTCCATTCGTATACTGTTTGCGATTGCTTGTCATTTTAAAATCAAATTATTTCAAATGGACGTTAAGAGCGCCTTTTTAAATGGATTTTTAAATGAGGAAGTTTATGTAGCTCAACCGAAAGGTTTTGTGGATCATAAACTACCTAACCATGTTTTTCGACTGAAAAAGGCTCTTTACGGTCTGAAACAAGCACCGCGAGCATGGTACGAAAGGTTGACAAAGCACCTTTTGGAAAAGGGCTACACTCGAGGGGGAGCTGACAGGACTCTCTTTGTGAAGCATTATCAAAACAATTTCATAGTTGCTCAAATCTATGTCGATGACATTGTTTTTGGAGCAACGAGAGATAATGATGCTTCTAAATTCGCGGAGACCATGGAAAGCGAATTTGAGATGTCCATGATGGGCGAGTTGAATTATTTTCTTGGATTACAAGTTAAGCAGAACGATGAAGGAATTCACTTGTGTCAATCCAAGTATGCACTGGAGTTGGTCAAAAAGTTTGATCTTGAAAATTCTAAAGATTTTCCAACTCCAATGGGAACTAGCCATAAGGGACTTGGAAGTGAATCACAATGTGAGAATGTAGACGAGAAACTGTACCGCAGTATGATTGGAAGTCTACTATATCTCACGGCTAGTCGCCCGGATATATCCTTCAGTGTTGGGATTTGTGCGAGATATCAATCAGCACCGAAGGAGGTTCACCTGAAAGCGGTGAAACGGATCATCCGGTATATCAAAGGTACAATCAATTTCGGAATTTGGTATCCTATGGGAACGACTTTGGATATTGTTGGATACTCAGATGCCGATTGGGCTGGATCAGTGGATGACCGGAAAAGCACGAGTGGTGCATGCTTCTATCTAGGCCACTGCCTTGTTGCATGGCACAGTAAAAACAGAACTGCATAGCACTCTCGACTGCCGAAGCGGAGTACATTTCTGCAGGAAGTTGTTCAACCCAATTGATTTGGATGAAGAGCGTGTTGAGCGATTTCCGAATTTCAACATCTTCGGTAACCATTTTATGTGACAACACTAGTGCTATTAACATTTCTAAAAACCCTGTGTTGCACTCTAGAACAAAACATATTGAACTTAGATATCATTTTCTTAGAGAGCTAGTTGAATCAAATATTCTTCAACTGTCATATATTTCAACTGAGGATCAATTAGCTGACATCTTAACAAAACCTTTGGATCAAAAACGTTTTATTCACTTGCGTAAAGCAATTGGCATGCTTTCCTTGAAATAACCTCTTTTGAAACCTTTGCTTAGATTAGGTTTTGTTTTTGTTCTTTGTTTTGTTTTGTTCTTTATCTATGTTTTGTACATAGCACACTAATTGAGCATAAATCATAATTGACTTTAATTGCATCTTTTTATGCATTTAGAAATTTATTATGTCCTTGATGTCATAATATTTCAATGTTGCAATGATCATTTACGTTATTTAAACCATCTTCTAAGTGATCAAAGTCAATTTCTCTCTCAATGATCTCTTGGTATAGTCATTATCATATTTGATTGCTTAGTCGAGTATGAATTCGAGATCAATGGTTTGGTTGAATACCTTATATATTAAATAATTGATAGCCAATTGAGGGGGAGTCAATGAAATGTGAAATGCTCAAAAGATGTGGAAAGAGTTACATCCCAGTGAGGAGTGTGAAAACTACCACCACATGGAGAAAATGAAAGAAAAAGAAACTCCATGAATGAAAAGCAAACTTTTGTTTTGAAAATTGTTGATGAAACTCATATTGAAATACTTGACTCAGTCGTATTTCATGGTTGGTATAAGGTGGGATTTTTAGTAAAAGATGCTCAAAGAGCCACTCCTTCAACAGATTGTCTAGATATATTATCTAACTTATCTGGGATTTCAAACATCTATTGATCTTGGTACTTCATTTTCTTTACTGAAATTGATGATTTGATAAAGGCATTACACATAAGATCAGGATAGATGTAATTGAAGTTGTTCAACTTTAAGTGTTTTAACTTTCGTAAATCTTCGTTTCATTTTTGGATATTTTTGATAGATTTTGCATAATCTATTTCTTGTTGTATGAAACGATGCTATTTGTTTAAAGTTGACATGGTAAAGTGCTTACATACTTTTTCTGGATTTTATTGTATTTTTTTAACTTTTCTGGAGAAAAAGGTGTAGCCGATCCGGATCGTGGCAAAGTGATCCGGATCCCGAACGCAGGATTCTTCCCTGCGTATAGCCGATCCGGATCGTGGCAAGTGATCCGGATCCGAATGCATTCCCTGTCCGATCCGGATCTCATTCACGACCGATCCGGATCGCGGCTAGGGTTCTTATAGAAACCTTCAGATTCAAGATTTCTTTACCCTAATTTCTGATTTCCAAGCTTCTAGAGTTTCTCTCTCTAGATCTCTTGCTTCCTAGTGCTTCAAAACTCAAAGTTCTTCGGATTCAAGTAAGTTTTCATGATCAAAACTCGGTTTTTCACAGTTTTTAGGTTTTTTCATCAAACGTGAGTTGAAAAGATGGATTTTTTCGTTTGTGAATGGTTTTTGATCAAATTTCTTTTGAAATAAGAACTCTGGATCAATTAGTTTTGCTTTTATGCTGGGTTTTTGCATGATTAACGAGTTTTTAGCCTTCGATTTCTAAAAATTCGGTTTTAGGGCATAAAAGAGGAATTTTTGTAAAACATGAAATTGATCTATTTTTAAAATTCTTTTTGGAAAACTAATTTGATTCTTGGCTTCTCTATATGATTATGATTGTCTAGGTACAATGTGTTCAAGATTTTTCAAAATTGACAATTTTTCATATGTTCTTGAGTTGGTTTTCACAGGACACTCTCTTTAACTCAAAGCACTGACAGAAATGGTGATCACCTGGATGATTTTCCTGCTCACTGCCATGGTCCATGTGAAGGACTCTGCAAAGCCGAAGAGAAGCAAAAGAACAAAGAGAGCTAAGGCCGACTCCGATACTGAATCGGAAACGGAGTCGATTGACTGGGACAACCTTGACATTGAAGGGGCTGCCCCAACTGCTGAAAAGGGAAAGCTCCTGCTGAAGCTCCCAAGTCTAAACCTCCTCCTACTGCAGCTGAAAAAGGAAAGGCGCCAATGGAGTCTACCGGAAAAAGAATGAAAACCTTGGCAAGGAAAAGAAGTGGTGCACAAGGGATTTCAATTAATGAACCTTCAGCCGACCTACCACCATCTCAGGGATTCGTTAGCTCCACACGAATCAAAGAGTTTGAAAAGAGGGAATGCATAGGAGAGCGCCACGTGAATGTACAACAAATGAGGGATAGATCTGCAGAGTTCGGAGCTCTGTTTGATCAAGTTGGTCTTGGTCCGATCTGCAACTTTCCTGAGAAGACTGGATTTTGTCCACACTCAGTTCGGATCTTCTATCAGAATGCAGCGAGTCTTATCGATGAAGTTTCTGGACGCCGAGAATTTCATACCTTTGTAAAAGGTATCAAAATTAAAGTCACTCCCCAACTGATTGGAGAGGTGCTCAACATGAATGCCATCTCAGATGGACTACACTACTTGAAGACTCAGGTCTTCACACACAAATCGTGGAGGATAGTTGTCGATGGAACCTGCTCTTCGGAGACTCCGTCTGCCGGAAATTCAGTTTACTCCAGGGAACTCAAGAAGGAGTACAAGTACTTGAACTTCATTGTCTGCTACAACATTCTTCCCAACATGAACACGAAAATCGTCCGATGGGAAAGATTACTTTTTCTTTATCTTCTTGGAAATCCAACTGCAGCAATGGGAGCAAATCTGAACATTCCTTACCTCATCTGGAATAGGATGACGCGATATATCGCGCATCACATCCTTCTGAGCGACTGCCGTATCCATGATCATTATGCGCATCCTTCGGAAATTTAAGGTGGATACGAGAGCGAGTTCGTACATGTACAGTCTGGGGACGATCAATGAGACAACAATTGTCAAGTCACTGACAACAAAGCAGGATGATCCTCAAATTGGTCAACGAGTTCGACCTCAAGCACCTTCTTCCAGTGCCCCCATTCCACCGACACATAAGGCACCTCCATCCACTTCTGACGACGATGCCTCAGTCACTTCCATCTTCAAAGAACAGAAGCGGCTCTCGGATGAACAAGAACGCATATCCGCTGAATTTTCTGAGATGAAAGGCGACCTTCATGTCATGAAGAATGAGATGGAGATCATCACAGCCTCGCAAGTCACTTTGACTAAATCAGTATCCTCGGTGAAAAGACTTGTGAAGAAGTTGTTTGCAAAGATGGGTTGCACAACTTCCGATGACTCCGACTCTCAGGAGTGACTCTATGATCTAATCATTTTCCTTTGTTTTCTTATTTTTCTCTGTTTGTTTGATGTGTGTTTTGTTTTGCAGGCTTATGGTTTGTATTTATGTTGCTAACTCTCCCTGTGATGTAATTATTTGGCGTTGTTTGTGACAAAAAGGGGGAGAGAATGAGAGTGAGAGTTGAAGAGTTATAAACTCTGAACAATGAAAAACAATGAACTCTGAACAATGACTGTGAATGAATCAAGAATGAATCAAGAAGTTACAGATGTCTAAGTCTAGAGTCTGTTCTAGGAGTTTATCTCATGTTTTTAATTTCTGGAACTCTTTTGTAAATTTTTGTTGTATGGTGATAGCAACAAAAATATCTTTTTGAATTTTCTTTGTGGATCTGTGTTTTGTCACGAAACCGCCAAAGGGGGAGATTGTTACGGAATTTGAGTTGGCGTATTTCGTGAATAGTTTAAGTCTTGAAGATTGAAGATGAAGAAACTTTGGATCATATACCTCAATCTCAAGAAAGAAGAATTCAAAAGGATCAGGTACGTTTAACTAAATAATTTTGATGATCCGAATACTTCTTATAGTGTAGAAACACCTGGAAGAGGTTTTAATTGCATATTCATCAAAAACTGGACATGGGACATGTTCAGGATCCGGATCGTGTCGTTTCAATCCGGATCCCGAAGGGTGTTCGTTCATACACTAGTTCAATCCGGATCATGGCATTTGATGATCCGGATCCCGAACATGAGTTTTACCTGTTGGCTTGAACGATCCGGATCAGGAATCTCAATCCGGATCCCGAACACATTGTTCTGGTAAAACTGTATGAACGATCCGGATCGTAGATTATGATCCGGATCCCGAACAGGCGGTTTTCTGGAAATTGCTCTCTACGCGTCTGCGATCCGGATCGTGACTTCGCAATCCGGATCGCCGTCGGTAAAACTTTCCAGAAAAGTTTGTTTTTGATCCGAATATTCTTCCTAGGGTTTCTAACCTATAAATAGCCCTTCCTTTTCATTTCTAGGGCAATCCACATATCGGAAAAAGAGCCGTCATTTTCAAATATCATTTTATACGGCCTTAGATCCACATATAGAGAAGAACGGAAATCATTAGATCTATTTAATGGTTCTTCATCTATATTGATTAGTTTGATTCTAGGTTTTCATACTCATATCTTGAGTTGAATCAAACTAATGAATACTTAGATGGTATTTCCGATCTACTCTTGATCTAAGTATTCGGCGGATCATCACCACCCAAACAAACAACGATTTACCCCAAATCGGCGCGTGGACTCGCGTGGCCTTGTGGATTCAAGGTGTTATCGCTCTCGTGGATTCGGAGCGAGGTGCGTTCGTGGATTCGAAGCGTGCCATTGGGTGAAGACCGTGGATTCGGTCGGACGTCGTGGACTCGACGTTGGACGCTGTGGATTCAGCGTTGGGCGCAGATCGTGGATTCGAGAAGCGTCGTGGAGCGAGCGGAGAAGATCGACTAGGGGCGTATGGTAAAAGGTTGAGTCGTCTGTGAGTACGTTATATCACCTTGTACGTGTGTTAACTCTAGTGGATTTCGCCGTGTTATCGGTCCCGTGGTTTTTTACTCCGGTTTGGAGTTTTTCCACGTAAAAATCTTGTGTGTTCTTTTATTTTTCCGCATTGGGTTTTATCGCACAATGATTTTTGAGTGTTTATTGTTTACACCTATTCACCCCCCTCTAGGTGTTTTTTCCCCTATTAGATCCTATTAACCTAAACCCAACAGTATACAAGGGCAAGGGAACGCCAGGACTCTACATCACTCACCACTAAAACAAAGTTTCGTCCTCGAAACTTAATCCTGGTCCGCAACGCATAAAACTGTGTAGCACTCCTCCATCTTTGACTCCTATTTCTAAGTCGCTTCACGTTCTTCTTGGTTGCTCCACAGCGCCTTTCCATAGGGAATCGTCCGGTTGCGCAGTCCTTTCTGTCCTCTCGTGCTAAGGTCCGCACCAGTGTTCCGTCGAAGCTCAGGTCCCCTCTGAGGTTAAAAGCAGTGACCATCCGTCACCCAAAATCAAGTACGCGGGTTCAGAGCACATCTTCGAGAATCCGGTTCACTCGCTCGGGCTGTCCGCCGGTCTGGGGGTGAGACGCCGTGCTGAAGTGTGGTTTAGTCTCTAGGGCTCATTGTAGACTTTTCCAAAGGCTCGACACCAGCCGAGTGTCTCTAGTCCACGTCGTACGGGTGGGTGGAAGGAGAGTCGATTTCGTCCGTCGATCCACTGTGACTCACACTGCATCGTGCTCTTGATGCGACGCAGAAAACCCATGACGAATTCCATGCTGATTTGCTCCCATTTCCATCTTGGTACCGGTAGAGATTGTAGTTTTCCCTGCTGGGCGCTGAAGTTCGAACTTTACTTGTTAACCATCTAGACAGCGGGCAGTGAACAATGTTACATCCCCCTTTGGTTTAGTCCACCAAAAATTTTGCTTGAGGTCCTTGTACATCTTCGTGTCACCTGGATGCGCCGCATAGGGAGCGCAGTGCGCCTCTGATAGTATCTCTTTCTTCAACTCTGGCAGCTCGGGCACGCAATCTCGCCCTCGAAACGTACTGTGTCGTTCGCACTCGCCGAAAAGTCGCTCGTGTGGTCCGGGGGTCTTGTCTCGAATAAACTGTATCCGCGCACCCATTTTCTAACCTTCTAGGGTTTCTCTAAGAGGGTTGGCTTGACCATCAAGGACAAAAGTCGCGCGACAACACCGGTCCTGCTGAGTGCTCGTGCTCATCGGTTTCCCCCCTCGATTTGACCCTTCCTCCTCCAAACATCCGCTACTACACTGCCCTTCCCGGGGTGATACTGAATGGACAAGCCGAGTCCTTCAGTAACTTCAGCCAATGTTTCTGCCGCAAAAGTCAAATCCTTCTATGTGAACAAAACTTAGGACTCTGGCGATCCGAAAGCACATCCCGATGAACTCCAAACGGTGGTGTCTCCAAAGCTTTAAAACGAAAACAACTGCTGCCAGTTCCGGATCGTATGTCGGGCAGTTCCGCTCACATTCTCTGTGATTCCCGTTGCTGACACAACGTGCCCCAAAAAGTCCACTTCGCGAAGTCAGAACTCACATTCTCGAACTTAGTAAACAGCTTCCGGTCCCTGAGATTCCGGAGAAAAAATCCGTAAGTGCGCCTCGCAATCGATTAGAGAGGTCGTCAATCCCGGACTCGTTCTTTACTGCAACCCTGCTTATCTCCCGGTAGTCGTTGCGTAGACGTAGGCTCCCGTTCTTCTTTCGCACGAAGAGCCCGGGTGTGCCCCAAGACGACACACTCGGTCTGGTGAACCCTTTAAGGTCTAAAACAACTAACCGACGACAAGGAAAACTAACCACACTAACGCCCTCACAAGGCTCCAAGAGGTGCCAACAAAATAGGCTGGGTTATTAACTATCCGAAATTTTCCCCCAAAAACAACGAACTCCCCTGTCACCCACACGGACCACTCCCCTACGTCACCAACACGGGCCACAAGCTCGGAGCATAACCACCATCCCGGACCACTCGTTCCGACTATCCATCCTACCGAGGCGACGGTCAAGACTAACGTTAGGTTTCAGCTCTAAGACCTACCACAAGGTCTACCCTACAAAAAGGGCTGCGTACAGGGCCTCCTAGCCGAAGGTGACCAGTACTAAAACTCCGAGTAGTCGCCAGATCCCCCCCCCCTTGACTCACACCAGCCCCAAAAGATCACAATCCACAACGCTCCCAACCAAGCCTCAAGGCTATGCGTTAGTCATAGGAGCTGGCGACAAAACCCACAAGGTAAGGTTCTACTTCCGTCCTGGCACCGACGGGGTGCGACGCTCCAAAACGCAACTAGCTCTCGGTCCCAAACCGTTGCCCCACCAAGCACCGGGCATCTAATCAAGCGGCAACTTCTAGGCCAACACTGACATTCCCAACTAGAAGAAAATCTAAGCTCTAGGTCCGTTCTGCAAGATCTCCAGGTACTGAAGACTATCCATCTGAAATCTAAGGGTCGAAAGAAGACAAACAACGAAAACAGCGAGAAGAACCGTGTCAAAAGTTGCCTAGGTTCACTAAACGCACTCGAGGGATCACACGCCAACCCACCAGCAGGACAACCGAACCGACGCACTTGTGCAGAAAACAGAAACCCAACCCAAAGCTTTACCACCACAACCCCACTAAAAGGAGCCACCCGTGAACCCAACATGACGATCTCTACAACCAATCGCAGTGGTTACGGTGAAAAGCCGAACTATGGGTAACGATCATAGGGGAGGAATCCTCACTCCCACCAGTACTTTGCCCGTGGTGCAAAAGGAAACGACCGACTACCCGCTGTAACTTAACACCAGGAAACCCAGAAGGTACAAGTTTAGACAAACAGCTATCCAGTTACCCATGGCCGACAGACGGCCAATAAACCAACAACCACCGGTGGGTTGTGCTACCACCCGAGACATATCGAGAAAAGAACTCGATGGTCCCCGCACTCTCGCATTTGTTGCCGCAGGAGCTAGTTTTCCGCGGCCGTCGACGTCGTCGTATCTGCCTCCGCGTCCCCGGCCGATGATCTGGTACGGGCCATATCTGTACACACACAACAAGAGTCAGCCCTAGACTTCACTTACAAAACAACGAACCACCTAGCGAGAGAAAAGGACTCCGACTCTTCCCCCCCTCGATCACTCGCGTTCTACCTTCCTATGCCCTACCCATTTCATTCACCTGTAGGCAAGTGAGGTATCCCCACGGATGTCGGCATTAACTGTTGTGATTGAAAGAACCGCTCTGATACCATCTTAATCTGTCACGCCCCGGGGGTTCGTTTTAGCGGAAACGGTTCACAGAAGTCGAACATTTGACGTATAAGAAACTTTTTTTTTTTTTTTTTTGATAAAAGAAAACCATTATTCCCCGGCGCATGCCCAGACCCGCCGCATATACAGAATCTCTCTGCAAACGGACAGAGTCTCCTCTGTATATGCACGGCGTAGCGTTTAGTACAAGTTCCAACACAACCAACCATTCAATCACAACAGTCACTAACACACAACTAGGTACCATAATTTATTAAAATGCACGGCCGATCAGTTTGAAAGGATAAATCCACAGTCATTGAAAAAGCGCCTACCCGGCACTCAGATTTTGAAAACGCATTTCGAAAACAGCATAAATCCACAGGGTTTGAAAACAGTGCCCACACGACACTCGGGTTTTGAAAGTCATTTTCGCAATCCATAAAATCCACAGGGTTTTGAAATCGGTGCCCACACGACACTTAAATTTTAAAAACGGTTTTCGCAGTCTTTTCTTTGGTTTTGTTTTTCTTCTTTTTTTTTCAAACGGCCAACAGGAACAAAGGAAAAATAAATGCATAAGAAGAGAACCAAAAGTAAACCATGCCGACATCCACACCGACCCCACGAGGGTATCGAGAACCTCACAAATAACTACAAACGTAAATGAAATGTAAGAAATGAAAGAGGAAATACAGTCCAGGGTCCCCAGCGACCCAGAAGCTCCTGCCCCGTCCTCACCGTCGCCTACCGCTCCCCCCGTCTGGACCCTGTCACGATATGGGAAGTCAGTGACGAATAATAACAATAGAGCAGGAAAAGTAGTAAATCAAACCGTAAAGCAAACCGGAGTAACCACCCTCCCAAGCGTGGAGAGATAACCTGTGCCCCTGTATCCTGCAATACCCGGCCCCGTCGGACAACTAAACCGGCGGCCGTACCGTACCTGTAATACCTGGCCCCGTCGGACAACTAAACCGGCGGGCCGTACCGTACCTGTAATACCTGGCCCCGTCGGACAACTAAACCGACGGGCCGTGCCGTACCTGTAACAAACCCGACCACGTCGGACAACTAAACCGACGGGTCGCACCGTACCTGCAAAAACCCGACCACGTCGGACAACTAAACCGACGGGTCGCACCGCTCGCACCTCGGCGCCTCAAACCCCACAACTAATAAGGGGCCCCACTACGTCACCTCGTGGGTATACACGGGTCATAGACCACTTTTCCGGAAAAGCGCACCCTTAGCGGTGGCCAAACCGCGGGTGCGCGTGCTGCAGCCTCGAGCAAAGTAACCATAACCACAATCATGTTAGCATCATAATATATAATCAAGAGCAAACTATAACCGCTATCCCGGTAGCAACATGATTAGTAAATAAGAGTAAACTGGTGACATGTGAAATCTAAAGTGCCCCTCTAACATGTATAATCAGGAGTAGAACAGTAACATGTAATATCAAGAGTGAAACAATAACATGTAATATCAAAGGTAAAACGATAACATGTAATATCAAGAGTAAAAGACTGCCGGAGGCCGGCGCTAGACACCACAATAAAACCCACATACATATACATAATATAGGGCACCGCGACACTTGGTTGCTAAAACGTCGATAAGAGTATGTGATAAATAATAACGGGAGTTAACAATATTAAAATGATGCCACTACTTACTCTTACACCTTTCCCACAATACCGTAAATCAACCACCGGAAAATTCCCCACCACGGGATGTATCCTCGTGCACCGTGACCCTCAGTCACCACAAATATGAGGACAATGAAACATAATAGTAACAAGAATATGTACAAAGGGGTTCTAAGGGGTACCCACCTGAAACGCGAAGAAGAAGATGTGCGAAAACTCCAGTTAAAACACTCCCTTGTGCCCGAAGAAGATCTACAGTAAAACTTATCGTTAAAAACATCGTCGCGGTTAAAAACACTCAAAAACGGGGCGAAACGGGCCAAAAACAGAGCTTCTGGACCCTCAAACAGAAGACTGGTGCACGGGTCCCTGCGTGGACCGGGTTCACGACGCAGGACCGCCGGGGCGCAGACCGGGAGCATGCCGCAGCGGTGGACCGCTGCGGCATGGGCCGGGCCGCGCACGGGCGGGAGCGCGAGCCGGGTCCACGCGATCGGGCTGTGCGGGCGTGCACCGAGTGCACGCCGAAACGGTGGGCCGCGCGACCTGGCGCACGCTTTCGTGCGCCGGGTCCGCGCCCCTGGGCCCGGTAGCGGTGAACCGGGTGCACGCCAGGTCTGGTGGACCGCGTTGCCTGGCGCACGCAACCGTGCACCGGGTTCGCGTCGCTGGGTCCGGAATCCGTGCACCGGGTGCACGCCGGGTCTGGTGGACCGCGTGACCTGTTTCTTCCGAATGAACAGTACTTCGACCCCTTTTCGGCTCCGGTTGCGACGCCGCGACCCCGGCGACGGCGGCGACGACCCCGCGGACACGACAACAGCGGCGGCGGCCTCCCGTTTGACAACGGCGGCGGCGGCCTCCTGTTCAACAACCCACGACACGGCAAAAAGGAAACCCTAGACCGAAATTAAACGAAAAGGCCCGAACCGCTTACCTCGCTTTTGCCGGAGGAGGAGGAGAAGGAGGATCGTCCGCCCCTCCACGCCCGATCAATCTCGCAGAGAATGGGCGATTCCCCTTTCTCGGTTTTGGCTCCCTCCGTCGGTTTCTTGAGCAGAGGGAAAAGGGATTGGGTTTTCCCCCCCGCACGCACCCAAATAAATTTAACGCCCAAATGAAAAAAAACAGGCTAAACCTAAATTCCCAAAACACAACTTAAATCAATCGGGTGCAACGAGGGGTCCAAATTACCCCGAAAAACGTGCCGATCGCCTGCACGACTTTCGATGCGCCCAAACTGATGGTAAAACTTCAAAAATTATTTCTGGGAGATCCCGGGTCGGAATTCAAAT
>CM054951.1:7170-123558 GCA_029168755.2 Tillandsia fasciculata | reverse complement strand
GGGTTTGGACTCTGCTGTAAAAGTATTAAGAACACTTCGACTCGTATTGGACTCACAATGCTAAATGGTTGTAAAGAAGGAATGGATATCTTGGCCCGGTCCGTCGAATCGGTGATGGAATGGGCCGGATCGGGGCCTCTGACCCGACCCACCTATTGCCCATTTTTTGGGTGAGTTCTGGAGCCTTCTTCTCTGGCCTGCGCACCTTCTCACACTTCCCTCTCGCTACAGTGATCCCACCTTCTTCCTCTTCCTCTTCTAGCAGGCTGCCCTATCCAGAACCTGCAGCTTCCTCGGCATCGCTCACCACCCAAAGCTGAGTCCACTTATCTTCTTATGTCCCCAGCCCTTACCTTTACTAATCCCGTCTCCTGCATCTGTAGGTGTTACAGGTCGCTTGGTATAATTTTAAAATATAGATATTTTACCTAACTAACTAGCATTAAATAATTAATTAAATTATTAATTAACTGACAATTTTATTTAAAGATCTAATTAATGAAGCAGCAGAATAAAGAAGTTAATATGCTAATTAGTTAATTAGTAAATCAGTTTGATAATTAGTTAATAATTTACTTAGTCAACTTGTTAAACATTAATTAGTTTAACAATAATGTTAATTAGTAGATAAGCACGTTAAATAGTTAAATATTAGTAAATTAACTAGTAATTTGTTTGATAATTAGTGTTTTTTGTTTGTTTGATGAGTATATGTGCCGTTTGTTTACTAACCTTGTGTTGCTCTCTTGATAGCTCAGTTTGCATGCTAGACATCTCTTATTTACTTAGATTGATGATTATATATGCTGGTTATTTGTCTAATCAAACTATGTTGTCCTTTGGTATGCCATTCTAGACATTAATTTTTCGTTAGTTTGTTTAGTATGTATGCTAGTTCTTTGACGTATCATATTTCCTTTGTCTCCGCTCTGCTTACTATGTTGGGCATCTACTTCTGAGTTTTGAGTTAGTTTGCTGTGCAATGTGTTGATTATCTACTGAAAACTGCTTCAATCTTGACACCCTTATCCTCCAGTCTATACCGCGGTGATAATGTAAGCCTACAAAAAGAGATCTAGTAACATTGGGAAGTATGGCATAGATTCCACTTGTTGCATCCACTATACAATATATTGGTTATCTTTTAGCATGTGCCAACTGTACCTATATCATTGTTAAATTGTTGAATCTTCTTTTTGTCGTACTCTAGACATCTATTTTTGAGTTGGAATGATTAGCATATAATCTGTTTGTCCCTTTTTCGACGGTGCGATTGCCGTGGGAGCTGCGGATCGATTTCTTGGATGTTTAGCGATCCAGGTGGGTTATTGCACGTTCCCCGAAGTCATCGGACTCCCTTCTATGTCTATTGCTTTTTTTATAGCAGCATGTTAGACATAGCAATATGATCAATATACTTGTTAAACTGATCTAGAACATTGACTAGCGCCCATGTCACATATTTATTTTATATCAGACCAGTGACCTTAGAAAACACTCCACTCTGGCATTTTATCTGATATGAGATTTTCTACACTACAAATATCTCTTTTTCAGCTGTGATAGCTACTTTTATTCAGTTGATGAGTCTGGATAATCAGGGTAGTGTTGATGGCATTATATTCAAGTTGAGACCGAGTGGACCTGGTTGAGATTGTGATTGTCCGTTGGGACACCCTACGTGGTATAGTAGGGAGCGCAGACTTGACTGGACCCAATGTGGCAGTCATTGAGATTGGGTCGATCTAAGAGTTATATGAGTGAGTGATTGCACATTGTCATTTCCTTCTTTTGAGTATTCTGAGGCAGCGAGTGACTGCATGCTGTCGTTCCTTTTGATTATTTTGAGTCTGTGGTTTATGTACTATCACTCTATGTTGTTACTCTGAGTCAATGAGCGTTGCTTATTATTACACCTTTCGGTTATCCCTTTGAGCATATTAGTTGGAGGCATTGTAGCTACTGTATTATTATCCCGGTTTTTATACCTTTTTCAGTTTATTTGCTACTTTTGCCTACAGTGGACTTAGTGGGTAGGTCGTTTGTCTTAGAGACGGTATCCACTGAGAACTACTAATCGATATAGTTCTCACACCCGCTGTGGTGATTGTTTTTCAGATACTCAGCTTTTCTGTCTGCCTGGTTGGTACTTCTGATCGAGATAAGGGTGTTGCGTGATAGATCCCTACCAGAGCTTTTGAGACAAGTAGAGGTACCCGGTGTTGCGTGATAGATCCCTACCAGAGCTTCTGAGACAGGTAGAGGTACCCTCTTTTTGGACTTAGTTTTGCTATGGACAGGTATGATAGTAGTTTTATTTTCTTTTCAGCTCTGATACATTTATTGCTAGAGATGTTCTTGCATGTTACGCGCTTCGCCTATACGGGAATTCCTGTATAGGCGGCGGATCTGTCGGCGAGTCCGGATCGTATTTTTGACTCCGGAGCATGACAGATTAGCGTGGTATCAGAGCTTAGGTTATAAGTCAATGAGGTAACCCTAGGCTCATGGTTGGACCCTAGGATGACTGACGTGAGATACGAGAACTGTAGCGAGAGTCCAGATTGGGTTTTGTAACTCTCTCGAAGGAATGGGGTGAGTGATCAACATGTCCTGTATCCTAAAGTGATTATGTTGGCTGCAGACAACATAATGCTTTAGAGTGGGAGATATGATTTAGAGTGCTTTGTGTTTCGATGACCTACTTCTTTGGTTGCAGCTGATCACGTTGCCTCCGAGACGTCGAGCATCGACGTAGGCACGCTGTGTACCGACTGAGGAGCTGGAACCGATTGTGTATAGATAGACTGGGCAGGATGAGGTCCTAAAGACATGAGCCCAGATTAGCAGGTTATTTGAGGCATTTTGGCAGCAGAGAGAGAGACAGAGGAGTAGTAGTTGGAGTCTGCAGGATGTTAGAGCAGGGAGCCACTGTCCTGATAGGAGGGACTTAGTGCCAGGGGCCACTTTGGATAGAGACGCACAGCACCGTTTGACGGATGCTAGACCCATTACCAGCAACCTCCACGTTTTCCTCGTCGAAGTCATGGTTTCAGCTGAGGTCGAGGTATTGTAGAACTCTACTGCAGAGGCAGCCGTAGCAACAGCAGATGAGGCGATCGGATCATGGTGTTATTTGTTGGGAGAGACTACACTCCCCACCATAGACTACACCCAGCAGCCTACCCGAGAGTATGATTCCAGACACCAGCAACGGTGTTGACTTTTTCTCCACCACTGCAAAGTGCAAGCACCTCCTCGAAGCTACTGACCGACGGAGAATGTGATGACCCGGATCTCCGTGGATGTTAGCAGCATGGTCAGTGGCTTCCGGAGGCCTATTTTGTGTGATGGAGGTGTTTGCGCGCGAAGCGGACGCGGGAAATGGACTCGGCGCGAAAAATGAATAACAAACACCTATGTGGATGCCTTTGACGAAAAATAGAAGTGGTTTCGCGCAAAAGGGACAACAGATTTGGATTCAGCGCGGAAAAAGGATCAAAATTGGTTATTTGGATGTATTTTTCTGGATTCGGAAGCCCAAAAACAGAATCAGGCACTTTTACTATAGCTCGGGCAGGCCAGGAAGGCGCCGGCGGCCGCGAGCAGGTGCCGGAGCGCGGTGGGGCAGCCACGGGCAGGCGTGGGGCAGTCGCGGGCAACAACACGGGCAGGCGTCGGAGCGCAGGCAGGCGTGCGGGCAAGCGGGCGCCACGTGGCAGCCTCTGATTGGTGGATTGGTGGAGCGGCGCCGCCGCGGATTGGATAAGGAGTGCCACGTGTCAGCCCCTGATTGAACGAAGCCGATTGCGCCGTCAGTCTCCCATTGGATAGGGTTGGACACGTGGCAGCCTCTGGTTGGCCAGAGCGGATTGCGCGGTCGGGCGCTGGTTGGCTGGAGCGGTCCTCGTGGCGCGATGTGATTGGTTGGCCGGTTGACCGAGGGTGCGGTGCGGATCGGGCGACACGTGGCAGCATCGGACGGTCCAGGTTGATTCGGGCGTTCTTGGGACGTTGACCGTGAGGAGTTTTGGGCGTCCGAAAGTGTACCCAGAATTCGAAAACTGGAATTTTCTTTGACTATGAAAAGGGATCCTCTCTTTCATTTTACAGTTTTTGGAACTCAGATTTTTGGGAGCTTCAGTAGAGCACCTCTCCACCTTCCTCACCCTCTTGAGCATCATTGAAGGACTTTGGGGAGCTTTTTCATCATCTCCTACGATTGGACTTTGGGGAGCATCATTGAAGGATTGTGGCGTTCCTGACGATTGGAGTAGTGGTGCCTACGGCGGTACCAGAACATGATTACATACCTGTAGTTTCTAAGTTCCCGGATTTATGGATGTTTCCATCAGAGTTGACTTTGATACCGCTAGATAGAGAGATAAAGCTTGGTTCTTGGAACTAAACCAATTCCAAAGCACCTTACAGGACGCCACCGGTTGAATTGAGAAAACTAAGGGTGCAGTTGTGAGATATAATGGGTAAAGGATCTTTCAGGCTAAGTATTTTTTCCATGAGGTACGTTGGCGCTGCTTGTGAAGAAGATGATTCACTAGGATTATGAGAGGACTACTGGAAATTAAGCTCAGTGACCGTCTAATATATGATGATGGATTTGGACAGTAGTTGGGAGTTTGATGATGGATTAAGGAAGATCTTGTTGCTGCTGAAAGGGAACTAGCAGAGCTTTCAATTTTTGAACCTCCCAGTGTTGAAATGGTTCATTTCCTCACTTTTAATTCTGTCAGTTAGCTTGTTTTTTCATTTGAATGTTAAATTCTCTACATGATGATTTTGGTGTTTATTTTAGATAGACTTTTCTCACATCTTATATAGTATTTAGTGGTACTGCTAGTTGTGTTTATCACACTTGTTGAATTCTTCTTGTTATTAGGAGAAAATTGGTACCCAAATTATGGAACTAAATTTTGAATTATATCAAATGAAAATGCGAAGGAAGGAGAAGGAATCACATTTACTCAGTGAGAAAGGACTCTTGAGAAAGAGTTCGGAGAGGTAAGGGTGTTTTTAGCAATAAGTTTACTCATTTCTTCATGAGACTTTGATGTTCAGTCGCACAAGTTACTTCCTGGTGTTGTTTTTATTACAGATTGAAGGACATGAAAAGCAAGAATAATAAATTGCTTCTCGCATTACAAAATTCTGGTGCTGACAAAATATTCGAAGCTTACCAATGGTTGCAGGATTATCGTGGTGATTTGAAAAAGGAAGTATACGGGCCTGTCCTTATTGTGGTAACTGCTACAACGATATTTTTCTTTTCTTTACTTTTCAGGCAAAAGTTTTGGAGGTATTTCATGTCTTTGGTTATATATATTCTCAGGTAAATGTTCAAGATCAGGGTCATGCTGCTTACTTGGAAAATCATGTGCCAAATTACATTTGGAAGGTATTGTATTTGTCTGTTTAGTTGTTGAAAAATCATGTGCCAATGTATATTATGAGCTATTCAACTTATAATGTTAAAATTTGAACCATTGTCTTCTTGCTTTCGGCACAATCCTATGCTGATATTCTCTTTATATGATCTTATATCATTTCGAAGTGCTTTGCTTTTGTTGCAGTCCTATATTACTCAGGATGTTCTAATCGACATTTCTTGTTTAGAAATCTAAAATCCTTCGACTTTCCGATTCATAATTATGTGCCTGAAAGAGGACTCCAGAAGAGCACCATTCAATATCACACATGAGGTAATCATCACTAACTGCCGATCTGTGTTTAAAATCTGTGACGCTCAATATGTATTGCACAAATTTTGCACGTAATATTGAATTTGTTTGATAGATGCGAGAACTTGGAATATACTTCCGGCTTGATCAAGTATTTGATGCACCTATTGCTGTAAAAGATGTTTTGATAAGCCAAGCTCCTTTGGATAATTCGGTATGCTTGATTTATAATATCTTGTAATTTAGTTTACCTATTTTGAGCAACTAGTTTCGGGCTCGCGCTTCGTAGCGGGTAGATGGTATTTCAGTTAATTAAGTTATATAACTATTAAAATTTTAAGGCCGAAAAAATTGTATTAAAGAAAATATAAAAACTGCTACAGTGATATTTTTCTTTTCATTACTTTTCAGGCAAAACTTCTGGAGGTATTTCATGTCTTTGGTTATATATATTCTCAGGTAAAGGTTCAAGATCAGGGTCATGCTGCTTACTTGGAAAATCGTGTGTTAAATTTCATTCGGAAGGTATAGTATTTGTCAGTTTAGTTGTTGCATATTGTATTACTTCTAAATTGGTATCAAAGAAAACGTATATTAGTAGTTATTCAACTTATAATGTTAAAATTTGAACCATTGTCTTGTGCTTTCGGCACAATCCTATGCTGATATTTATTTTATATGATCTATATCATTTCTAGGTGCTTAGCTTTTGTTGCATTCCTTTATTACGCAGGATAGTTCTTGATTGAGATTTCTTGGTTAGAAATCTGAAATCCTATGACATTCCGATCCTTAATTATGTGCTTGAAAGAGGATTCTAGAAGAGCGCCATTTAATATCAAACCTGAGGTAATCATCACTAATTGCGACTTGTGTTTAAAATCTATGACACTCTATATGTATTGCGCAAATTTTACATGTAATTTTGAATTTGTTTGATAGATGCGAGAACTTGGAATATACTCCCGGCTTGATCAAGTATTTGATGCTCCTAGTGCTGTAAAAGATATTTTGATCAGCCCAGCTGCTTTGGATAATTCGGTATGCTTGCTTTATAATTTCTTGTAATTTAGTTTGCCTATTTTGAGTAACTAGTGTTGGGCCCGCGCTTCGCAGCGAGTACATAATATTCAGTTAATTAAGATATATAATTATTAAAATTTTAAGGCCAAAAAAATTATAGTAAAAAAAAGGGAAAATATATGGAGTAGCCTTATGTACATTTAAAAAAAAAATACCGCGAGATTAGAATGTTAATTGCATTTAGGTAAGAAGAAAGAAAGTTTGACAAAAATATCGTGCAATTAACGTGAGCATAGATTATTGACAATCGGAATTGGTAAGAAAATAAACAGACAGATAGATGCATTATTAATAATAGTAATCATTTTTATGTGTAGTGGGTTATAGAACCTTGTCCTTGATATCTACTTCCATGCATAGTTCATGTATTCTAATTGATGACTTAGTTGAGAAATCTCCGTGGTTGCAGATTTGGATGTTGTTGACATAGAAAATCTCAGGTCTAGGGTGGCTGAACTAAAAAACAATATTATAGATACACGGAGGATAGCCTAAAATCGCTGCAGAAAAAGTAAAGTCAGTTGGAAGATGAAATAGCCATGATACGTAAAAGACGGGTTCGTTTTATTGTTCATTAAGGAGGGGATTCTCTTCATTTTTTAGGATTTATCATTTATTTTTCTCTCTGCTTTTAGAAGGAAATTACTGAAAATGTTAAGTTTGAGAAAAAGGGGTGCCAGAAAATACAAAAGCGTGTCGGTACGTGCCAAACCTATTTCCTACACATCTTTGTGTTCTATGTTGAGTTGTATGATAGGACTTATCTGCCCTGTTCTTTTCTCCAGATATGAGGAGAAGATGCTGGAAGACATAAATAAAGAGGAAGACCTCGAGTTAAGCACAAAAAGGCTTATTGACCAAGCTATCCAGTTGAATGAGCAGCACTTTCAAATGGCAATTAAAATAAAGGTCATGATGCATCAAGGGAAGCACATTAGCATCTCGTAATGCCATTAGATGATTATCTATTTAATTGGAGTCAGCAGATTTTATATTGGTTGTGTGCCAAGTATTCATAGGATCTTTTTTGTTCCCAGAATTTGCTCATTGAAATTGTAGATCTCAAGTGGAATTACCCCGAAAAGACCATGATGGCAATTGTGCTTGACATGAAGATATATGTTCATCAGATTTTGCTATTGAGCATTGGTTATAGCGACCATGTCAGATCTATTCTCAATAACTGATTTAGAGTTTGGATTGTTGGACTAGATAATAGGAATGGTCGTGTTAGGCTCGAGTCTGAGTTGCAACCGGCTCGGAGGATCCGTCGCGAGCCCAGGATGGCGACGATGATGATTCTTGCTACCGAAGGGTCGAATCGGAGACGCAACACACCGTGATGACTCAATTCTGAGTGTGACGGCGCCGATGATGATTCGAGCTCAATCGTGGGGATGGAATTGAGATATAATGGGGAGAAAGGGTTTGGGAGAAGGAAGGTGATGGAACGAGAGAAAAAGTGGAACGAGAGAGAGAGAGAGAGAGAGAGAGAGAGAGAGATGTGGATGGAAAGATGAAGTTGTATTGTGCTTAACTAACTGTTTCAGTTACAATTGCCCTTTTATAGTAGTAGGGTTTGGACTCTGCTGTAATGTAAAAGAACACTTCGACTCATATTGGACTCACAATGCTAAATGGTTGTAAAGAAAAAATGGATATCTTGGCCCGGTCCGTCGAATCGGTAATGGAATGGGCCGGATCGGGGCCTCTGACCCGACCTACCTAGTGCCCCTTTTTTGGGTGAGTTCTAGAGCCTTCTTCTCTGGTCTGCGCACCTTCTCACACTTCCCTCTTGCTACAGTGATCCACTTGTTGCATCCATTATACAATATATTAGTTATCTTTTAGCATGTGCCAACTGTACCCATATCATTGTTAAATTGTTGAATCTTCTTTTTGTCGTACTCTAGACATTTATTTTTGTGTTGGAATGATGAGCATATAATCTGGTTATCCCATTTTCAACGGTGCGATTGCCGTTGGAGCTGCGGATTGATTTCTTGGATGTTTAGCGATCCAGGTGGGTTGCACGTTCCCCCAAAGTCATCGGACTCCCTTCTATGTCTATTGCTTTTCTTATAGCAGCATGCTAGATATAGCAATATGAGCAATATACTTGTTAAACTGATCTGGAACATTGACTAGCACCCATGTCACATATTTATTTTATATCAGACCAGTGACCTTAGAAAACACTCCACTCTGACATTTTATCTGATATGAGATTTTCTACACTACATATATCTCTTTTTCAGCTGTGATAGCTACTTTGTTCAGTTGGTGAGTCTGGATAATCAAGGTAGTGTAGATGGCATTATATTCGAGTTGAGACCGAATGGACCTGATTGGTCGTGGCTAGTCATTTCTTGTACCGGGAGTCTGATTCTTGAGTCGTTGAGAGTTCTCTGACCCTTTTTGAGGGAGTTGGTTCTATATTGTGAGTATTCCGATCTGAGGGATCGTTGACTGGGTCACACTGATTATACTTCTATCGGTCGAGTCTATCGTTATTATCTTGTGCTCTTGTGAGCGTTTGAGACTCGAGTCATTGTGTAGACCCTGACCTTTGGGTGAGTTGATTATGTATAGTGAGTTATCCAGTCTGGGAGACCGTAGATTTGATCATCGAGGTTATTCTTCTTCCTTGATCTCTTGAGTATTTGAGATTTGAGTCATAGGGAGTACTCTGACCTTTGCATGAGTCATGTGAGCATAGTGAGTTACCCGATCTGAGAGATCGTGGATTTGATCATATTGAGCATATATCGATCCAGTTTATCACTCTCCTTTGATCTCTTGAGTATTTGAGACGTGAGTCGTTGAGCATACTCCGATCTTTGTGAGAGTTGATTGAGTGAGAGCTGGGATTTGACTAGAGCCTACATGTGCTACTATTGTGATACATGATGCCGCGCTGATTCCTCGGTCTGGTCGCTCCCAATGAGATGCCGCTCCGGATGCGATGGTTGGCCTGTTGAGGCAGTTTTGATTGAGATTGAGATTGATATTGTTCGTTGGGACACCCTACGTGGTATAGTAGGAAGCGCAGACTTGACTGGACCCAATGTGGCAGTGATTGAGATTGGGTCGATCTAAGAGTTATATGAGTGAGTGATTGCACATTGTCATTTCCTTTAGTTATTATGAGTGAGTGAGGACATTGTGTTCCTTCTTTTGAGTATTCTGAGGCAGCGAGTGACTGCATGCTGTCGTTCCTTTTGATTGTTCTGAGTCTGTGGTTATGTACTATCACTCTATGTTGTTACTTTGAGTCAGTGAGCATTGCTTATTATTACACCTTTCGGTTATCCCTTTGAGCATATTAGTTAGAGGCATTGTAACTACTATATTATTATCCCGGTTTTATACCTTTTTCAGTTTATTTGCTACTTTTGCCTCTAGTGGACTTAGTGGATAGACCGTTTGTCTTAGAGACGGTATCCACTGAGAACTACTGATGGATGTAGTTTTCACACCCGCTGTGGTGATTGTTTTTCAGATACTCAGCATTTCCGTCTGCCTAGTTGGTACTTCTGATCGAGGTAAGGTAGCGTGATAGATCCCTACCAGAGCATCTGAGACAGGTAGAGGTACCCGGTGTTGCGTGATAGATCCCTACCAGAGCTTCTGAGACAGGTAGAGGTACCTCTTTTTGGACTTAGTTTTGCTATGGGCAGGTATGATAGTAGTTTTATTTTCTTTTCAGCTCTGATACATTTACTGCTAGAGATGTTTTTGCATGTTAGGCGCTTCGCCTATACGGGAATTTTCGTATAGGCGGCGGATCTCTCGGCGAGTCCGGGCCGTATTTTCGACTCCGGATCGTGACAGATTAGCGTGGTTTCAGAGCTTAGGTTGTAGGTCAATGAGGACTTAGTAACCCTAGGCTCATGGTTGGACCCTAGGATAACCGACGTGAGATACGAGAACTGTAGCGAGAGTCCAGATTGGATTTTGTAACTCTCCCGAAGGAATGGGGTGAGTGATCAACATGTCCTGTATCCTAAAGTGATTATGTTGGCTGTAGACAACATAATGCTTTAGAGTGGGGGATATGATTTAGACTTTCGCTCGAGTGGGTCGAGTGTTTTGTGTTTCGATGACCTACTTCTTTGGTTGTAGCTGATCACGTTGCCTCCGAGACGTCGAGCGTCGACGTAGGCACGCTGTGTACCGACTGAGGAGCTGGAACCGATTGAGTATAGATAGACTGAGCAGGATGAGGTCCTAAAGACATGAGCCCAGATTAGCAGGTTATTTGAGGCATTTTGGCAGCAGAGAGAGAGACTTTGGATCAGGAGGACCTAGTAGTTGGAGTTTACCGGATGTTAGAGCAGGGAGCCACTGTCCTTATAGGGAGGGACTTAGTGCGAGGGGCCACTTTGGATAGAGACGCACAAGAGACGCCCAACACCGTTTGACGGAAGCCAGACCCATTACCAGCAACCTCCACGTTTTCCTCGTCGAAGTCTTGGTTTCAGCTGAGGTCGAGGTCTGGTAGAACTCTGCAGCAGAGGCAGCCGTAGCAACAGCAGATGAGGCGATCGGATCATGGTGTTATTTGCAGGGAGAGACTACACTCCCCACCACAGTGCGAGCTGAGATAGGGTCATTATTGTTGATGCACCTAGGAGAAGTATGCAGCCTACCCGAGAGTATGATTCCAGACACCAGCAATGGTGTTGACTTTTTCTCCACTACTGCAAAGTACAAGCACCTCCTCAAAGCTACTGACCGACGGAGAATGTGATGACCCGGATCTCCGTGGATGTTAGCAGCATGGTCAGTGGCATAGATAATATTTAATTATGCTTAGATAATATTTAAGTTAATTAAGAATATAGTTATTAAAATTTTAAGGCCAAAAAAATAATAAAAAAAAAAAGGAAAAATGTATAGAGTAACCTTATGTACATTTTAAAAAAAAACCGCGAGATTAGAACGTTAATTGCATTTAGGTAAGAAAGAAAGTTTGACAAAAATACTGTGCAATTAACGTGAGCATAGATTATTGACAATCGGAATTGGTAAGAAAATAAACAGACAGATAGATGCATTAATAATAATAGTAATCATTATTCTAGAAGCAAAATGAATTTGAGGGATAGTATCACGTAAAAGAAGGAAAAAATTTTATTTACTAAATATGATTTGTTAATTCAAACTAAGACATGGTTAGGACACAAACAGAAACTAATAAACAATTAAAATGTTAAATTTAAGTTATTCATTAATAGGGTAAAATGGGTTACTATTATTTCTTTCTCAGTAAAAGATGTATTTCTAGAATAAATAATTCAAATTGCTCAACAAAATTCAAATTTCAGTATCAATAGAAACATATTATTTCAAATCCAATTCTCACCTTCGACGAAATAGGAACCACAGAGATGTAAATAAGCAATTCAAATCAAATTTGTAAGCAATGTCTAATAAACCCAAAAAATAATTATAAAGAAACTTGATATTGTATCTAAAAGATGCAACCTAAATTGCTCAAAATTAGTAAAAATCTAAATGAACAGCAATCCAAACTGAAGCTAAAACCTAAAAGATCAAAAATTGACTGAGATGGATTAACAAATGAATGGATTAACAACTATAAAAGTTGAAGTGGTTTAGACTCAGATGGATTAACAAATACATGAAAAATTGTCAATGAGAAAATCCAACTTGACACATATAGGCAATTACAAATTCTCATCAAGCACAAAAAGAAATAGATTGAGATGGATTTACCTTCAATGGATGCAAGAAATGCACTGCAATTAGAGTCCTGCATTATAAGATTCAGCCAAATTCTGTGAAGAACAGTCCTATTTGCTTTGGTATCGATGACCGCAGCCTCAATCGTGGCCTTTGCGACTCCACCAATGAGAGAATCATAAGTTAGAACAATACCAATATTAACAATAGAAGGCCTTTCAAAATGGCTTTGACTATTAAGGCCCAAAAGCAGGAAACTAAGAAAGCTAACGATCTTCACTTAGGCCATCATCAAACTCTTTTTTAGCTTTGGGTAAGGCAATTTCTTTATCTAGTGAGCCTCTGTTTTAAGAAATCCATCTCAGATAAGAAGCTACTTTTGATATCTACAAGAAAATTTGTAACTTTAGCTTGACTTCTTAATCGAGAGAGAGTACGCCTCAACGGCGCGTAGGAATCGGAGGAGTGTAGCAAAAGTGGCGCGTAGGAGGCAGAGGGGGAGGCAAAAGCGGCGTGTAGGAGAGAGAGAGAGGGAGGAGAAGAGAGGAGGGGACATGGGGCCCGCACAAAAGAAGAGAAAAATACTACTTTGGGGGTCCAACGGGTCTGAAATCATGGAGAGAAGGTTGAGGCCACCCTTTAATGTATTTGTACTCATGGAATGATGAATCCATAACATTTTAGCGATTATGATGTTATTTTATGAAATTATTCAACTCAACAACTTTTTCTATTAATTTAGTACATAGGTACGGGCGAGACTCATCGGAGAGCGTATGAAGTATCATGATTAAATATTTTAGATTTTTGAACTTTGAATAATCATTATCGGTGGACCAAATCAAGATATGGAGCTCATATGGCAGCAAGTGCGGAACGAGTGAACCTTTCTCGCCTTTTTATGTGTAGTGGGTTCTAGAACCTTGTCCTTGATATCTACTTCCATGCATAGTTCATGTATTCTAATTGATCACTTAGTTGAGAAATCTCCATGGTTGCAGATTTGGATGTTGGTGACATAGAAAATCTCAGGTCTAGGGTGGCTGAACTAGAAAGCAATATTATAGATACACAGAGGATAGCCTAAAATCGCTCCAAAACTAGCATTGAATAATTAATTAAATTATTAATTAACTAACAATTTTGTGTAAAGCTCTAATTAATGAAGCAGCAGAATACAGAAGTTCATATGCTAATTAGTTAATTAGTAAATCAGTTTGATAATTAGTTAATAATTTACTTAGTCAACTTGTTAAACATTAATTAGTTTAACAATAATGTTAATTAGTAGATAAGCACGTTAAATAGTTAAATATTAGTAACTTAACTAGTAATTTGTTTTATAATTAGCGTTTTTTGTTCGTTTGATGAGTATATGTGCCGTTTGTTTACTAACCTTGTGTTGCTCTCTTGATAGCTTAGTTTGAATGCCAGACATCTCTTATTTACTTAGATTGATGATTATATATGCTGGTTATTTGTCTAATCAAACTATGTTGTCCTTTGGTATGCCATTCTAGACATTAATTTTTCGTTAGTTTGTTTAGTATGTAGGGTATGATACTACCAAGGCAAAACTTGCTGGAGTTCATTTACTTGTAGTTCAATACTGTTTACTTTGTGTTTTCTATTCTTTGTGTTTCCTATTCTTTTCAAAGCTGCCATTGTAGGGTATGACACCACAAAAAGCCTATTTCAAAGCTGCCATGGTAGGGTATGATACTACCAAGGAAATTAAAAAGGTCTCTGGAAACTAGATGCATATTAGCTTCTAGTGTAACATCTTGTAGTTCAATACTTGCTGGAGTACAAATCCAGAGGTTAAGTTCTTTCAACGGCAAGTAACAAATCAAACTTCAAGCAATAGCTATGTAAGTTTAGTTGATGGCAGAGATAGTTTGTTGGAATTGTTATGTGCTCTGGGTTACAGGTCAATTTAGAAGTTGATTGCAAGTTTTATGATCTAGACAGATTCATTTCACCAAGAACAGTGTTTGATACTGTTATGATTTTCTTTCCGAGGAGATACCAATATTCTTGGAGATGAAAAATGTTGTGATACTGTTATGAAAAATGTTGTGACGCAACACGGCCTAAAAGATTTTAGTAGAGCCGACAGGGATGCCTGGTGCTTGATTTTTTTTTTAAAAGAAATCCACCGGAGTTTGAGCTTGCCTTTTGACTGCAGACGCAGGATAGTCTTATTGTCCTTTTGGTTGATCAAAGCATTATGACTAATAATTCATTTCTTGACATTTCTTTAGTATTTCATTCTGCAGAAAGACATCTACTTTTTCACTCATTGTGCTTTTGATTAAGATCTATTGGTTTGCCTGTCTTGCTATATTTACATAATGGGCAAAATTCTGTAGAATCTTACTTTGCATGTTCCTAAATTTATCTTTTTTGCTCTCTGTTGAGGAGGTGTCATTGCTTATGCCTTCCATGAAGTGATCAGTTTGTGTAATTGGCCAATAGGCACCCTGTTTGAGGTGTTGTCGCTTGTGAACTTTGGATGTGAAACACAAGAATCGGGTTTGGATGAACAGCCCTCTGACAAAATAGAAAGAATAGTTTTCAAAGCTTAATTTTCTTTCTTAACACGTACATGCGTCATTTTAGATATCCTAAATCATATGATCATTCAAAAAAATAAATTTAATTTTAAATTAGTAATCATCGCATATAGAGTGCAGAGCATGGTGCATTTTGGGTGCTTGCAATAATTTCTCACTTTTTTTTTCGGTTTGTAAAGAATAATTTCTCACTTAGGACATTATATATCCACACAGATCGAGCCAGTCCAATCCAAGTGATGAAATTAAAGCAACTCACAGTCCTGTGCATATATATATATATATATATATATATATATATATATATATATATATATATATATATATATATATATATATATATATATATATATATATATGGCCATCTCTCCTAGATTAATTTGCTCCTGGATGTGCAAATTAATATATAAAGGAGTATCTGATTTAGGTTTCCTTCTGCAGACTGACACTGCATCTGTACTACTAGAAGCTATTGGCTACATCAGATTCCTTCTCAGCCAAATTGAGGTCTCTCTCTACATCTCTCTCTCTCTCTCTCTCTAAAAGTGAATGCATATTGCAAGAGAGAAACAAAAAGAGGAAGTGGTTTAAGAGCACGCAGTTAAGGCTGGTAAACAACAGCAACAGTACTGTGTAGTATCTTTCAGTTGTTGGTGCATGCCATATGTAATGCCCTCATGTTCATTTGAGATTTATATACCCACCCTCTTAGCTATCTCTCTCTCATATTTGTGCACCAAGTTCCAATTCTTTTTTTCAAATTTTTTTTTGATAATGTTGAGTTGATATGCTGAGTTTGCTGCCTCATCTTGTAACGAGATATGCTGAGTTTCAAAAGTTGCTGCCTCATCTGGAAAATGCTGATTCAAAAGGTTCAAAAGATTTTTTGATAATGTTGAGTTGATAACGAGATAATTAACTCATATTGTAATGCTGAGTTTGCATCAAGGAATTAAGTGCCGTGGCACGGGGGCGTGCCGCTCGCCGCCTGGCACGGTACAATACCGGCACCCTCGCGTGCCGACACGTGGCACGCTTGCTTGCCGATGGATACGCATGACCTCCCAGTGGCATGCTCTGGCACGGTTTTTTTTTTTTTTTTTGTTCCCAATAAGCTTTTATAATGCTATTTTGAAAAGTTTAGTTAAATAATTATAAATATTGACTATATATAGCTATTTTTAAATTAAAGAAATATATATTTTTCAAAAATTTTAGAAAAATTGTGAGAATTGCTTAACTTTTAAAATTAGTTTGATTTTATCTTTTTTTCTTGAAATTTAAAAAAAATATAATATACAAAATTAGAGAAATAATTTTTTTCAAAATTTTAATGTATATTTGCAGAATTGATGCATATTGATTTGACGAGAGACAGCTAGATATTTAGATTAACCATAATAGGATCGTAATTGCTTTAGATAACTTTTTTTCATTTAATTTTTTTAAATATTTGAAGGAAAATATTTTTTATTAAAATATTTTTAAAAAAATATTAGATCTATTCATAAAAACTTAGCAATAAATTATATAACAAATAAATTAAACAAATTTAAGTATTAATTAATTTAATTTATCTTTTAATTTTATCAGTATTTTCAATCTTTTAAAAAGTTAAAAATATTTTTATCGCAAATCTCATCTAAAATACAATATCTATCTAAAATAATTAAAATTTTGACTATATAATAATTAAATCAATTATATTTATTTTCAACTTTTATAAAATATAAATAAAAAAATTACCTAATTTTATATTTTTTTTTAAAAAAAAATTTACAAATTAAAAATATTTTTTTTTAAAAAAAATTACGTAGGAAATATAAAGGCGAATCCCAAAAAAAATTGGATGGAAGACATAAGAACCTACCAAAAAAAAATTATTAAAAAATAATAATAATAATAATAATGGATGAGAGGTACAAAAGCTCACCCAAAAAAAAAAGAAACAATCACAATAAAAAAAATCAAAACTAACTGTGAGAGAGAAAAAAAAAACAACCTTAACAAAAAATCTAAACTAACTGTGTGGGAGAGAAAGAGAGAGAAGGATTTGCATAAAAAAAAAACAGAAAAAAAAAAAGGAGCGGCCGCGTGGGGTATCGCCCGTCTCGCGCGATACCCGCGAGGGTATCGCGGCACAGGGGGTGCCTTGGTACCCCCCTTGTACCGTGCCCCTATATTGGGGGCACGGTACGTGCCGCCCCGTGCTGAGCGGCATGGGGCGGCACTTTATTCCTTGGTTTGCATTAATTTTTAGCTGAAGAGTATTTACTGACAACATTTATAGTCTTGAAGATCTTGTTTTCTACTATCAATTTCTTATGAATCTGTCCAAGCAGCTGATTCCGATATATTACTGTATTGTTCTCTGCCTAATTCTACTAACAACTAATCTCTGGTTGAAGCTTTTCGAGCATCTTGCGGCCTTTTGGATTAACAGTGTGATTAAGAGCTTCATAAGGTAACAAGTCTTTGCTTTCATAAACAATTCCTTCGATAATTCCTTTCTATTTTAAGCAATTTTGTTATTTGTGCAAAGAATGATCTGGGTGAGGAATATCAACAATTTGTTGTTAGAATGATATTGTTGCTTCAAAACTTGGCTTTTGTGTGTGTTTTGAAACCTTATAAAATTATGTGCCACACATAATGATCACACTGGCTGTGCAATTAGTAACTTCCATTGAGGAGAGGGTTCTATTTAACTATTTGATAAAGTTTAGGGTTTTATTGCCAAAATTAGAAGTTCTAGTGCTATCTAGTGGTAACAAAAGTGGTATAGTGCAAATTTGTGTACTTCACCTGCTACTTCAACTTTATCCTCTGGTAATTAAGTTACTTCTCTTTGAAAGTGTGATAATTAAATAATATAATAAATAAATGTTGTGGGTACGTACATTTTTACGTTGGCAGTAGTACAGATGCATGCATGACCATGCATGAGAATGGTGTGTTCTCAAAGGGCTTCGTCAGGGTTCTTTCACCATATATATATATATATATATATATATATATATATATATATATATATATATATATATATATATATATATGATTAATCAAAAGATCGATGGAATTGATTGGATATAATTTTATATGACATATAACATTAGGTCTCTTAATTACATTGGCTGGTGCTGCGTATGCTGCATATTACTTGAGAAGCCAAAGACTCGACTTCTGGAATATAGCTTAAAAATATTAATGTTAGGAGGTGTAGATCGAATTACTCGATCACATTAATGCTATTGCTTGGCTTCATTACTCCAGCCCCACATAAGTCAAGAGGGAAATTGGGTACTTGTCACATTCATTACCCCTGGCTTGTAGGACTCAACCAAATTACATGGTCCAAAGCTATGGGGACTTGGTCGAGTTAAAGCATTTAATTATTAGGTCAATATACACTACAACACAATAAGGTTATAGTGACACATTGTTGGGACACTTTTATGCAAGTGTCCCATTTATAATCCATTAAGGCCCAAATTTAAACCCAACCCAAAAAAAAATCACTATTCCTACTCAACGCACCACACACCACCCACAAACTTTGGCCCAAAAGCCCAAACCCTTCTCCCCCAAAATCTGATTCCCCCTCTTGATCTGAAACAGGGAAACTCATTTCCTCTCCACCCTCTCCCCCCTTCTCTCTCTCTAGCTCTCTCTCCCTACTCCCCCTCTACCCCTCTCATCCTCTCCCTCTCTCCTGATTCAAGCACGACACTCCTCTTCCTCTGCGAGAGGAGTACGACGAGAAGGTGAGCGGCGGAAGGAGTACGACAGGAAGGTGCTCATGGAGATCTACAGATTGATCCTCGCCTAGGGCCCAATCGTCTCCGCCATCGCCTCGGAATCGCAAAGTGAGCTCTCTCTCTTTCTCTTTTCAAAATTCACTATCTATGATGCCTCATTTGTGATTATATTGTAGCATGTGAATCCAATCTCTATATTTTTGCTTGATTGTGATTATATCATTTACTAGAGTTTAATTCGTTGTGGATGATCTTAGTAGAAAAGCAAATCTAACCGTGTTAACTGAGAAATTCACTGACTCTAACAAACTACGAGAACCAATATTTCACTGACTCTAACAAACAATCAGTGTGCAGATTTTTTTAAAAAATTCTTTCATGCCATAATCTGAGTTACTGCAGACTTCAAATTGTAAATTAAGTGCAGCAAACCTTTCTACTTATATTACAATATGTCTGATGAACAAAAAGTAGAGCTCCTAGTCTGGTGAGAAAGCTGAAATGTTCCCCTCAAACAAAAGAAAAGAAAGCTGAATTGAGCTTTGGGCCCCCTAAAGCTGAAACTTCAATTTTAAATTTCTTTTTCAATTTTTAACAGGAAGTTGTTCGGAAGATTTTGCTAGAAAAAGATTATTAGGACCTTTCGCGAAATAGCTTAATAGCATTTTAACAGCAGCTTCAGCCTAGCCAAACATACCATAAGTACGTATTGCATGCTTTCATTTTGAGTAGTAAATATCCTACTTTCGAGAAAAAAGGGGGTTGTTAAGATAATGAATAGAGTTGTAGGACTGGTCAATAGGTGATTAGTTGTCATTATCTTCCTAGTGGTAGGTAAAATCAGTAGATCCCAATTTTCATCGACTTTAGGCCTTATTTTGTATTGCTGCTCTTTTCTTGTTTTACTAAATGGAAGTTCCATGTGGGGCGGGCCGCCACTACCTCTTTACTATGGAAGAATTTTGATTATATTTGGCTGTAGCAACATATACAACTAATGATCACTGAGAAGATATCACAAAAATGTTTGGTAAAGGAGATGCATACTCCCCCTAGCTATAATTAACTATCTTTGTCCATACTCTATATCCCTCCACATAGGCGTATCCATGAGGATTGCATTATTTAGTATAGTACTAAGCTAGTATAATACTAGAGCACAAAAAGAATGAGGAGGAAAAGGAGTTGTTTAAGTGCTCTTTTCTTTTTCTTTTTCTTTTTCTTTTTCTTTTTTTTCAATTGTATGGTTGTGGGTGAAGTGTCACATACAATAGGAGACTTATTGGGAGAAATGTTTTAACATTAGAAATAGTTGGTATGTATTAAGTTTGCGGTTAAGAGTTGGGAATTTATATATTTTTTATGCTCTTCCTACGTATGCATGGGTTTTAGGTTAACTACCCCCCGCTAACACAATGAGTGATGGGGTCCTTAAGAAATAATATTCCATGATCTAATGTTGAAATCACAAGGAATTAGATTGCGACGCGGTATATACTAACTGCGCACTTGTTGGTCGATTTTTTATGCTCTTATGTATGAATGCACACCAACCAATCAAACTTCTAATTAATTAAACCCCTTTAAATTACAAATTTGAGGCTTCTTGGCTAATTTTTGAACATGCATATATAATGAGTTCTTTATTACAATATTCTATATTTATACAAAAAAAAAAATAGTCAGCAAAGAACCTTTCATTACTCGAAAGGCATCAAAAAACAAAAAAAACCAAAAAAACACAACTGATAGATGAGCCAAACTTGTGCTTCCTTAAAGTTGCCTCTTAGCTGACTGTAATTGAGATGTGTAGAATGATATGGCAAGGATTTGTTGACTCCCTGCAATTTTGACCCTTCTTGTGGAGCTTCAATAGTAGAATAGGGAATACATTTGAAGCTGGAATTGTTTATGCTTAGGCCAGGTTGGAAACATGGCCATTATCCTTTTACTATTGTTATTTTTTTTTTTTTTTTTTTTTTTTTTTTTGGGCGTGTATCAATTTGTTTTTTGTGTACCATAGTCATATTCTGTATGTTTTATTACTTTGTTGTTGATGCAGAAATTGAAGCTATTATCCTGGATTCACACTTCCAGTTCATAACAAGTCTTCTTATGATAGAAACAGAATAATTCACTTAAACATATTAATAATTTTAGGCTTTCATAAACAATAAAGAGCAAGAAAAATAAAGGAAGTTGTCTCTTTAGAATCAGAAACTCCTAGTGTGAGGTCATGCATTTAAGACTCATAATTTTATTTCAGACTGACACTCTTACTGTGAAGTCATGCCATTAAGGTTCAAAATCTTATTTCAGCCCTGTGCGGACGTTGGGCCTCTTCGACCAAGATCGAAAATTTCAGCCCAGCTCATTATTTTGATTAGTGTATAACTTGATCCATTTCTGCCTCTACCATTGTAGCGTTAAAGTCAGTTTTTTATCTGCATTTTGTTGTTTCTTAAATTCTTCCAGTTTTATCGGTATATATATATCTCTCTCTCTATATGTTTGATGATGTTAGGGGGTATATAACTTGATCCATTTCTGCCTCTACCATTGTAGAGTTAAAGTCAGTTTTTTATCTGCATTTTGTTGTTTCTTAAATTCTTCCAGTTTTATCGGTATATATATATCTCTCTCTATATATGTTTGATGATGTTAGGGGGTGTTTTTTTAGGATGAGGAGGATGTCATATGATGTTGTCAACATTAATTATTTGTGTCCAATGTGATGTATTATTCATCGCGATATTTTCTTTCTTTACTCTGCTTTTTTTTTTCAAATGTTAGGTTTCAAGACTGCAAGTTGTCCTGGAAGAACAAACTGAAATTGCCAAGAATACCCAGGAAGACTATGAAAGACTTCAAAATGTAAGATACTTTTGGCATAATTACAAAATTATGATGATTGAATAGTCTGTACAGGATGCGTTACAGAGTATCTGAAGTCATATGATCCTATGAGTGCTTAATTGAAGCATGTGGCACTAGTTGTTCTGCATTTTTCTATTTCTGCCAAATAACTTACAATATTTAAGTGATCTAGGATGACTATCTTGTCAAATTAGAGGCTATTTTTTCTCCATTCAGGGCCATTTAGTTACATCATATGTCATCTATTTTCGCGGAGTGCTACCAGAAGGTGTAAATTTAGCTAATCACTTTCACGCATATACCGACTTCACCTCTTTCAAACTGTAAATTGATATGCACCTGCTCATGCTGGCCAGCATGTGAGGCATTGGCACAGCCAATCAAAGTTGTTTTTCTATTAAATCAAGTATGCGACAATTTCTTTTAAGGCTATCAATTTTTTCTCGCTCGTGAGTATTTGTTTTTGTATTCATTCTTTTTCTGGTTGGTAACTGCGATTAGACACCTAAAATGTCTAGTGTAAACCTTCTGTTTCATTCTGTTAATCATCATGCAGAAAAGTTTTGGGATTGTTACACTGCTACTTCTCTCCCTGAGAATTGAAAGAGAGTTCAGAGTGTCTGTATTTCAGAGTCTGGGTTCTACATAGAAAATGGAGCAGAAAAATGTGACTAGTTAAAAAAACCCTAGAGCATTTAACAGTATGATACATTTACAACTATTTTGCAAGCATATTAAATATGAGAATGAATCAAATTTACAGTTAGGATAGAGTCTATGCCACCATTTCACAGCTATATATATGAAAAATAGAAGCAGTAGCAAGTTTTTTTCTTTTTTCAAAATAAAAATATTAATTTCCAACAACTCTCACTAGGGGTAGAAGCAGAAGCTTTTTAGGGTGAGAAGCTTATCTGCCTCGTGAATATTTCCCAGGATCTTTTTTCTATTTTAAGAGAAAAAAATAATTGGCATACAACAAGTAATGAGGCTACATCTTTTGCGTCAAAGTGTTTGCAAGTACAATTACAGTGATATGGTATTCTCTTTTGTGAAGAAAATTCACAGTTGTTTGAAAGTTATATTAACTTTATTTTGCTTTTGTAGTATATGTTAAATTTAGCTACTTTGATATTCTTTTTCAGTGTTTTCTCATGGGTAGTAGTAGCAAGGCTAAGAGATGGATGGACTATAGCAGAGTGAGTAAAGAATATTTGGATAGAGTAGAGGCCTTTCTTAATTTTGCATTTGAAAATAATTCCATCGATGGAAAAATTCCTTGCCCTTGTCAAAAATGTGTTTGTAATGCACCGAATTCTGCGAAATGGCGAAACTCGGTAAAAATACTTGTAACACATTTCAAATGTGATTACAAGTGGATTGGAAACATTTCGAATCAATGCAAAAGCCGTCGAGTCGAAAAGTGAGTTGTAGTTGAGAATTTGAAGCTTCAAATTGTATAGCTTAGTCCTCATTCGCCGAATTCGCAAAATGGCGAAATACGGCGAAAAGGCTTGTAACATATTTTAAATATGATTACAGTCGAGTTCGGTGCGTTTCGGACCGACGCGAAGAGCATCGGGTCGAAAAGTGAGTTGAAGCTCAAGGACTTAGCAAAATTCAGGAATCCTGAATTCTGTTATCGGCAAGCTTTTTCGGAGCCCTATTCCGCGGGCTTAGAGCAGTCAAAAAATTAGAAAGAAATCGTGGGGTGTCTCAGAAAAGTTTGCTGATAAAAAGAGATGAAGTGCCGAGGTGAGAGTTTGAAAGAAAATAGGAGAACGAAGCGAAGCAAAATGCTTGAAGAATTCTGAAACTGCAGTTTTGATGATACAGTTTTATCGGCAAGCTTTTTCGGAGTCCTCTTTCGAGGGCTTAGAGTAGTCCAAAAATTTAAAAAAAAATCGTGGAGAGTTTAAGAAAAATTTGTAGAATAAAGAGGAGAAAGAAAATTCCAGTTTCGATTTTCCAGTTGACGGCAAAATGCGGAGAAAGAGGGATATCCGAATTTGCTCTCTGCAGGGGCAAAACTGCAGAATTGGGGGGTAATTGGGGAATAAATTGGGTAGTTGGGGCATTTTAGTAAAATTACTATTCTCCCCAACTACCCACCTGCAGAGAATTAAATTCTCTCCCTCTCCCTCTTAATTTCACACTCTCTCTCTCTTCTATTTCCTGCTGGAGCAGGAAGCTAGAAGGCCAAAGAAGAAAGAAAGAAGAAGAAGAAGAAGAAGAAGAAGGAAGTAGAGAAGAAGAGTCTTTCTCCTTCTCTCAGATTCTTCAAAAAAAAAAGGTACTACCCTCTTTTCTCCTCTTTCTTGCGCAGGGAAAAGGAAAACAAGAAAAAAAAAAAAAAAAGAGAGGAAGGGCAGCTTGCTGCTGCCAGCAGCAGCTGCATCAAGTGCAGCTGCTGCCAGCAGCAGCAAAATATGCTGCAGCTGCTGCTAGCAGCAGCAAACTATGCTGCAGCAGCTGCTGCGCAAATGCTGCTGCTAAGCAGCAGCAGCTGAGCAGCAAGAAAGCTGCGCATGCAGCTTTGGCAGCTGCATTGGCAGCTGCCTTGGGCAGCTGAGCAAAAAAAAAAAAAAAAAAAAAAAAAGGGAAAAAAAAAAGGAGCTGCGCAGGCAGCTGCAATGTGCAGCTGCCTTGGGCAGCTGAGCAAAAAAAAAAAAAAAAAAAAAAAAAAGTAAAAAAAGGGAAAAAAAAAAAAGGAGCTGCGCAGGCAGCTGCAATGTGCAGCTGCCTTGGGCAGCTGAGCAACAAAAAAAAAAAAAAAAAAAAAAAAAAAAGGAAAAAAAAAAAGGAGCTGCGCAGGCAGCTGCAATGTGCAGCTGCACATTGCAGCTGCCTTGGGCAGCTGAGGGGCTGCAGCTGCAGCAGTAGCAGGATTCAGCTGCTTATGCAGCTGAATTAGCTGCATAAGCAGCTGCTAGAGCAGCTGCAGGGCAGCTGCTAGAAGCTGCTGCCTGGGCAGCAGCTTGCAGCAGCTGTGCCCAGCAGCAGAATTTGGGGAAAAAAAAAAAAAAATCAAACAAAATTTTAGGATTTTGCCAATGAGCAAAATCATCAATTTAGAGAAAATTGCTCAAATTGAGTTTCTCTCAATTTTTTTGGACATTTTGTCCTTGGCCTAAGAGATCAAAAATTTATCTTTGGCAATATGTCAAGATGGGATTATTTTCTCCCATTCTTGTAAATTAATCCAAAAGGAGCCTCTTTTGGAGGAAAGTAACCAAATTAATGCTTTTTCCCCTTTATGTTAAAAAGAGGTTTCTAGTTTTGAATTTCTATGAAATTGTTAGATCATAAGAGTCATTGCTTCATGATTTTCCTTTTCTTTTAGGAAAACCTTGGAAATCAAAAGAGCAAATTTTTGTCTCTTTCAAGAACAAAGAAAAACATCAAGGTGGGAGATTCTAGCGAACGAAGGTGACCTCTCCCCTTTGTCTTTTGCTTTTTAACCAGAAGCATGTTAGTAGAGCTAGGGTTTGTATGAAGTATGAACAAGTGCATGTGCATATTCTTGAGCTAAGAAACATGGAAATGGATTATTACATGTGTAGAAAAGTAAAGAGTATAAAGTTATGTTGATGGCATACTACATGTTGGCATGAGAATATTAATGTTGCATGATGGATATATGACATAGGAGAAACCTAGATTAAGGTTTATGAGTGGCATTCACCTTAGGACTTCACGAGTGGCATTATGCTTGAGTCAACTAAGAGTGTATATAGAGTTAAACCTTAACTTAGAGTCAAGTCCCGAAGGGAAATATAGTATGGTTGAGGTTAAAATGCAAAGTGAGTAAAATCCCTAGAGTTGTCTTAGGGAGTTGGGTCAATGTACCTTCACTTTAACTTCAACTTGAGCAAGAATGAAAGTAAAAGAATTAAGTCCAAAGGACTTTGGTTACCTTGCGGCATGGACCTAGGATAAGGAAATTAGTAAATAAAAGATAAGCTAAAAGCTTAAATGAAAAGAGAAAGAAATTGTCAAGGGGCAATGTGAGCTAGAGGCTCAAATGAGAAAGAAAGAAAAAGGGCACAATGTGCAAGAAAGGCTACAAGCCAAGGTAAAAGAAAGGAAAGAAAAGAAATATATATATATATATATATATATATATATATATATATATATATATATATATATATATATATATATAAAACGGGCGTACCTTCGGGGGTGAAACGTAGCTCTTATTGGAGTTAGGGCAGTGTCCCTCTCCCGGGCATTGACCCGTATGGCACGTTTCTCCCGTTGGACGGGATAACATTTGAGGTGTTATCGTCAACCTTAGAGATCTTGTCTTATGGTAGCGTGTCTGCCGGGCTGGGGCCCTTTGGGCAAGATTCTCCGAGAGTTTAGCAACTTTAATTAAAGCATAAAGAAAACAAAGAAAGTGATTGGTCAAGCGTGTCTGCCGGGCTCGGGGCGCGGACCGTTGCTGGCCGCGCCGGCGGCCTAAGCCCGAGCGGTCGACCCCGCCTCGGAAACCGCCGTCGTCGCGGCCGGGGAAGCGGCACGCGCCGCCACAGCGAGCCCCTTGGGGTGCCAGCGCGCCCAGGCAACGGCCTGCAGGCTCCCCATCCGACTCGTCTTTAAACACAGACCAAGGAGTCTGACATGCGTTCGAGTCGACGGGCGCGAAAACCCGGGAGGCGCAAGGAAACTGATGAACAGGAACCCCCCCGTCCCCCAGGGGCGCAGCACCGCTAGCCGACCCCGATCTTCTGTGAAGGGGTCGAGTCGGAGCATGCCCGTCGGGACCCGAAAGATGGTGAACTATGCCTGAGCGAGGCGAAGCCATAGGAAACTCTGATGGAGGCCCGAAGCGATACTGATGTGCAAATCGCTATCTTTTTTGCTATTTAATTTTGCAATCTCTTTTCTGTATTTTGAAACGGCCGTCCAAACGCATAACTAAGTGCATAAGTAAAACCAGTCAATCACAATATCACAAGTCCAATCCAACATCCACATCATCCACGATAAAAAAAGAGTCACATGCACAAAGTCTAACCAACTGAAATAAACAACTAAGAAAAAGCGAAAAAGTCACCAGCCAGAATAAGGCTAAATCCTCCTAGTCGCAGCCTCACCGCCGTCCCAGATCCCACCCCTGATCGAACCTGTCACAGTGTGGGAAGTCAGTGACACGAAGAGTAAAGATGTAACATAATGACAAAAATGATGCTAACAGATACAGATAATAAACCAAACCGTAAAATAAGAGCATCCACAATCCCCATCCTGCACGCAAACATATTCCCCCTCGAGAAAACCAAACTCCATACCTGCCATTTCGGTCCGGGGACCTCAGGCAAAAGAAATCCGCACCGCTCTCACCTTGGTGCCTTTAAACCCCCCACTGCACAAGTGCAGCACCGCAAATAACCGCAAGGGGCCCCTACTAACGTCACTTCGTAGGGTTCACGGGTCCGCAGACCACCTCTCCGAAAAAGTACATCGACTCGGTGGTCAAACCGGTGGTGTGCGTGCAAGCGCCATGAGCATAATAATAATAATAAATCGAGTGTCAAGAACACCTGCGACACTCAGTTGCTCCAGAATAACAGAACCGATACACGTGCATAAAATGGAGTTAGTCCTCAACTCATAATAATGTAAATTGTAACCAAAACATCGTTAACGAGGAAAAGGGAAAACTCGGTATGCCTCAACCGACAACCTCCCCCTTTTCGGATGAGAGAACCCACCTCAGAAAGCGTCGACCGAAACACCTGAAAACGTCCCCCGCCTTCGCACGACTCCCGGACAAAAAAAGTCCCCAATGAAACATCAATAAACTAAACCATGCCCCGCGAAACCAGTGGACCCGACCTGTCTGGAAAAAACAGACAACACCCAAAACCCAACCAGACGCGGCGCAACAACCAGCGCAACGCGGGCGGCCAGGCACATGCGACAGCCCCGTGCGGATGCCTTCCCCGCTCGGGCGCAAGCGGCGCAGCGCGGGCAACAGCCCCGTGCGGATGCCTCCCCCGCGCGGGCGCACACAGCTCCAGCAGCGGCCCCGCGCGGGTGCCTTCCCCGCGCGGGCGCGCACAGTTCCAGCAGTGACCCCGCGCAGGCGCGCGCAGCGCCAGCGGAAGCCCCGCGCGGGCACCATCCCCGCGCGGGCGCGCAAGCAGCGCGGCGGTAGCCTCGCGCGGGTGCCTTCCCCCCGCGGGCGCGCACAGCTCCAGCAGCGGCCTCGCGCAGGCACCATCCCCGCGCGGGCGCGCGCAGCGCTAGCGGTAGCCCCGCGCGGGCGCGCGAGCAGTGAGGTCCCTCAGCAGCGCGTGGGTAGCGCGCGCCCTGTCCGCGCGGCGGCAGCGAGGCGGCGGCGGTGGCTAGGGCATCCAAACGTCGCCCAGCAAGAAGACCCAAACACAAAAACCCTAACGGCCAAAAACACGCAAAACGAGAACAACCAAAAACGCGAAAGAAAAAGCCGCTAACCTTGCTCCAACGGAGAAGACGGCCCGATCTCGCTCCTAGCAGGTAAAGGGAAATCCGGATCCGCTCCCCGATCGCGATGTCATTCCGGTTCTCGGCCTCCGGCACGTTCGATCGAGCAAGATGGAAGAACCGGTCCCTCTTTTCTTTTCTAGGTTTTGTGATTCTTCTTTAAAAAGATATTTTAAATAAAACTTGGTATTTCACTTGTACACAAGAGAATTCAGAAACGGTCTAAGAAGAGGTATTCCAATCTCCTCGATCGTCGAAACGCCCCGCAACGGCTTGCACGGATCCCGATGCACACTACGGACGCCGAGATCATCCGAACCTACCTATCTGGAACTGAAACCAAGAAAAACCCCAAACCGAGAGATCCGTAAATCGGAATTCAGATCCGATCGCTGTGCCATTCTCCGTTTTCCAAGCTCTACCACACCACAGAAAAATACCCGCAAGCCCAAAAGTTCCACCCAAGAAAACTCGGTAATTCCAACCCCTAACTACTAATTTTATTCAAAAGGAAATAAAAAGAAAACCAAGAAAGGTCGTGATACTACAATTTAGGTGTTACATATCTACTCCCTATTGTCTTCTCTTGATTTATCTAGTCCCTATTGTTTGACCTTGGTTTCAATTTCATCCTCATAGTTTCAATTACAATAGTTCAGTCCTCGAGCTCATATAAAAGTTTTCTTCAATTAGTCCATTGACTTGCAAAGGTAGTTGCACAATTGTTAAACTTTGTTCCGATAAAATTGGATCTTTGAGGACGAAAATTGAACTCGTGCTCAATGATAGGGTTTCAGGACAAAAACAATTTTTAAATGAGATGTTGTTGGAAATATGAAGTCCATCTAACTGTATAAAAATGCAAACAAAAGAAAATGCAAGAAGAAGAGAGAAGATAATTAGGAATAACCTAATTCCAAAGTTTTCATTCGTTCAGAACTTAAATACATTAGCTCCAAACAAATTTCTTTAAGGAAATTTGTATTACCTTTCAACACCCATCTTTAGGTATTAAAAAAAATCTAAACAACATCCTTACATAGAGTCCTTAACTGTCAATTATTCAAAATTCAAAAGCTACCCATGTATTATGGGATTTACAACTTTCTAAAATAGAAAAAGGAATTACATATTTATATATATTTTAAATTTATGGACTCCATCAAAATGATAGTCAGGTGAAAAATTTAGGATGAACGAGTAATTGGAGATATAGGTCTCTTTTTGCTTAGAGAGCATATCGGTTATCAAATAGAGTATTGCGGAAGAGATGTTAAGGAATTCTTACCGAATATATTTTGGAAGAATTTTCTTATTGACGACAGATTCCACGATCCAAGTACTTAAGACTTTAGATGTACTAAAGATGTTAGATTTGAATATCTTTATAAACTGGAATGGGCCAACCTGTAAGGATTGATCTTTATATTTGGCAAGCTTAGGTACAAGTAAGATATAACGGCTATAGCGGATAAATACTTGACAATTGATTTGCTTGGATTCAGTATATGGCACGGAAACTATGCTGCACATCATGAAGACTGGTTTTTTCTTTTTTTAAGCAGAAGGTACCTTCAGAGGTTGGCATTGGCCATAAATAATCAGCATTACATAGGGTAGTAAGAAACGGGTTGATGTCGTAGAAAGTTTTTCATTTAGTTGACCTTTTATAGCTGAATCAAAAGGCTTGTTTATTGATAAAGATATAGTAATTGAGTTTCCTCTTAATGAGGGCAATGAGTTTTAAAAATTGAGTAATTTGATTTACGAGATTTTTAATATAATTTTCAGTGTAGGTGTATGTATGAATTTTTTTCGAAATGGGTTTAACATAAATAAATTAGGAGTACGGAAAATTTAACAACCCTGATGTTGAAAATTTTGGGGATAGAATTTTATTTTAGGATTTGTGATTGAAAATTTGATCTAAGAACTTGGTTAGCGAATATATTAAGCATGTGAACATGTTCTCCAGTCTAGGATAGAAGAAAATATAATAAATTTATCAAAATATAGGAGAATTATTAATAAGTTTGATCAATCAAAATTGTGGTGTAACATTTGTGCAAATTTGTATCAAAAAAGTTTGTATATTCCTTATATTAGGAAGAATATTTAGAAGCCTATTTATGAAATTTCGGTCAATTGATGTTTAGAGGAATCTAATTCATATGATTAATAATTTTATTGCTGATATGTAAATTATGTTATGCTATAAAAGCGTTATCAAAGATTTTTGGAATTGAGGAAAGTAATTAATTGCTTATAACAGATTTCTTTTGTTAGGTGAGCAGTTTTATTAATTGCCTTTGAGGAAGAAACTTATTTTGAAGATGTTAGATTTGAATATCTTTGGTAAATTGGAAGGATCAATTTGTAAGGATCATGCTTTATGTTTGACAAACTTAGGTGCAAGTAAGATATAACGACCATAGTAGATAAGTATTTTTATGTGGCACATAAATGACACTGCATATTATGTAGAAAAGTTTCTTTCTTCAAGTCGAAGGTGCCGTCAGAGGGTAGCATTAGCCATATATAATTAAGATGCCTTAAGAGAGAAATGTGTCATTACATAAAGAGAGAGACATCAAGGAAAATGATGAAATCAGCCATAATAGTTGTTATTGACCAAATATTCCATGCTCCAATATATACTATGGATGTACTGAAGATGTTAGATTTGAATATCATGGTAAATTGGAAAGGACCAATTTGTAAGGATCAAGCTTTGTGTTTGACAAACTTAAGTGCAAATAAGATGTAATGGCCATAATAGATAAGTACTTATATGTGGCACATAAATGACATGGTACATTATGTAGATAAGTTTCTTCATTCGAGTCGAACTTTTAATTTTAACGAAAAGGTAGTTGGCAGATATAGTTTTTAAGATATGTGGAATCTTGTGGAGTGATGATTTCTTGGCTAATTGATGTTTACAGGAATGATTGCTTGAATGTAGATTATGTTATGCTACAAATACGTGATCTTGAGTTTTAGGACATGACTATTGAGTATTTAATTTACTTTAGGGTGAGGAGGTGACCTATGATTTTATTCTATGTACTTGATGTTGGTGATGATTTTTTTAATTTTTTTTTTCATTCTTAGTAGATTGAACATTTGAAACCAATGCTTAAAAGGTTTTCATGAATTTTAGGTCGATTTTTGTTTAGAGGAACATCATTTTGCGGCTTAATATTTGATTCAATGACTAAAACTTCTATTAGTACCGAAGATAGAGCATCAATTCGTTGATTAGTTTAGATTAGGTGAGGTAAGTCGTATGTTTGAGTGCTCATTTTGACTATCAGCCTTTGATGCTTGATTTCCATAGGTAGTCCAAGAGAAGATTACTTAGCACGTAAATCTGTTTTTTCTTGTTTATAATGCATGGCCACTCCTAATTTTAAGTTTTGTACTTGATTTCATTAAGTTCTATGATCAATTATTTGGATTGCACCATCAAATTCCATCTTGGGGCGGCCTAAACATAAATCCTATTTCAATGATCTAAACGCAAACTGATAATAAGGATAATTTAACATGTTGTTAGTTTTTTTGTAGAAAGACGAGTCCATTTTTCATTTCCTTTCTATTTCCTGTGATACCATATTTGATCAAATCTTGCTCCGCTAACCCTTTAAAATTGAATCCGTTAAATAAATATATATATATGCTGGTGATGTGCTAAATCACATTTTTGCTCTCTAGATTATTCTGTCTTCTCATGTAAATCTCTATGTCGGTTTAATGACTGGTTACATGATGAATCAAACCTTATTGTCCAGTTAGCTCAATCTGTTTTGTATATACCTTTAATTTTCAGCTAATATGATGAATATATATTCTGTATATATGCTGCATCATATTTTGTTGTCCAGTTAGTTCATTGTGTTCTCATAAACCTTTCACATAAACCTCCAACATTCAGTCGGTTTGATGGAAATATACAGTTTATGTTTGCTGAATCACATCCTGTTTAGTACAATTTGCGCTCTTAAACCTCTGAACTTTCAATTAGTTTGAAAATGAGTGGTTATGTGCTAAATATATGTCGATTATTTGCTAAATCATTGTTGCTCTCTAATCTTTCTCTCATAAATATCTAAAATTGAAGTTTTTCTACCTTTGAGATATCATTGGTCAAAATATGAAAATCTTTAACAATAATTGGAAGGCTGTAATCCTGTGTGTTTGACAAATCTTCAAGTGCAAATAAGTTGATAAAGGCCATAATTTAGATTAATTGTATCTTTCATTTGTGGCTTAGTTATAAATAACAAATCATACATTTTGTAGATTGTTTCTTCATTCGAACTAGTCAGGACACTTTTATTTTTAATAACAAAGGTAGTTGGCAGATATAGTTTTTAATGCTTTTGAGTTTGGTCATATTTCCCAATTGATTTGAAACAGGGCACAATTTCCAATTGATTTGAAATACGGCATTTTTTTTACGATCCTTTTTTAAGTGACAATTTATATGGTATCATAATTCTATTTTCTATGTGATATGTAGGCCTTTTTTTTAGTTCATTTAATTTGCTTCCCAACACATATATTTTCGGTTACTTCAATGGAATATGTGTTGTATACGTACTGAATCATATCTTGCACCGAATTAGTTTAGTTTTCTCTTAAAAGCCTCTATTTTTTAGCTAGATGATGAAAATATATGTTGTATATATGCTGATTGAATCATATCTTGCTGTCAAGTTTGTTCATTTTGCTCTCGTAAAGCTCTTATTTTCAGTTCGATGAAGATATATGTCGTATATCACTAAATCATATCTTGCTGCTCAATTCATGTTGTTCTCTTAAACCGCAAAGTTGCGGCTAGGTTGATAAAATTCATGAGGTAAATTACTAATTTGATGTCCAGTCAGTCATTTGGCTCTCCTAAAACCGCAATTTAATTGGCTTGATGAGTATATGTGTTGTATATATGCCGGATCATATCTTGCTTTATGGTTAGTTCTTTGTCGTCTTAAGTACTAATTCTTTTTAACTCGATGTTTGACTTGGTTGCAAGACTACAAGTGTTATTTAATTATAATAGCTACGATATGAGGCTGGGGGTCCTAGTAATATAGGCATGTAGGCGAGGATCTTTCCTTCTTGTCGCTTATCTTCGTAAGGTAACCACTTATGAATGAGTCCGCATCTAATTATCAGTTAGGCATACATGCAAAGTTGTGGCAATCTTACTTTTTAAGCTTGATATTTCAGTTTGCTTGCACATAACTCTAATTATCGGTTAGCGTCTGTAACAAACCGGACGAACCGCAGCCATCGAGGATGAGACTGCTCTGAGATCGGCTTGGCGGCGAGGATGATGGTGGACCGGAGAAGAGAAGAGATTGGGGATAGAGGAGAATTGAGGGAGAATTGTTCTGAGGGTTTGAGGGGAGAGTAGGAGAGGAGGAATAGAGAGGTGATACAGTAGAAGGTTTGAGAAGAATGGAGCTGATTTCAATATTTTTCTTAACTTCTCTCTTTTACAAGCTACTATTTATATGTAGTAGTATTAGACTCCTGTGTAATTATAATCTAAACAAGTGCTAAGTAATATCTTGTTTATTGACTTATGGGCCTTGCTGGACCCATTTCTAAGCCGGTTACTGGGCCTGGATTGGGCCTCGGCTTGCTACAGTGCTTTTGCCATCCTTGCTTAATGGAGCGGTTCTGCTGCTCTGTCGCCCGCCCCGCTTGGAAGACTCCAGAATTGTAACTGTCCTATCTCACCTACCACCTGACTCCTGCTGCTCCTTTACTCTTCTTCCTCCCCAGTCACCTCCAGAGGCTCTTCTCCGCCATCTATGCTACCCTACTCCTCTCTTCTGAAATCCCTCCTTCTTCTTCTCCATGGTGTGTTACACTCCCTTCCCCTTGAAAGCATCCTTGTCCTCAAGGATGAGGCTCGGATACTGCGCCTTGAGCACTTGGCAGTCCTCCCAAGTGGCCTCCTTTGGGTCGAGGTTACTCCACTTTACCAGAACCTGAGAGCTCGTCCGGTTTCTTTTCTCCACCACCCTCCTGTCCAGTATCTGCTCAGGCTGTGCTAGCAGCTGCCCCTCTTCTCCGGTTTGAAGCTCCACTCTTGCGTCTTGCTCGGATGCAGGGATCCCCTTCTTAAGCTGCGACACATGGAAAACTGGGTGGACTTTGGCATCCTCCGGTAACTGCAGCTGGTATGCTACAGGCCCGACCCTCTGCAAGATCTCATACGGGCCATAGTACTTCGAGGTAAGCTTTAAACTGCGGCGCACCGCCACGCTACTCTGCCGGTAAGGCTGTAACTTGAGGTATACCTTCTCCCCTACCTTGTATTCCTTGTCTACCCTCTTCCGGTCCGCGTTCTGCTTCATGCAGTTCTGGGCCTCCCGTAGTCTTTCTCTCAACTCCTGTAGTACATGCTCCCTATCCCTCCTCCATTCTGCCACGGTTAGGTTCACCTCTGTCCCCAAGTTCACAGTAGGGTGTGCTGGTGGTTTGTACCCGTAGAGAGCCTCAAATAGGGTCATCCTTAAGGAGGAGTGGTGGTTGGTGTTGTACCACCACTCAACCAGGGAGATCCACTTAGACCATTTGCCGGGTTGGTGGGAACACATGCACCGCAGATATGTCTCCAAGCATCTGTTTACCCTTTCCATTTGGCCGTCGGTTTGGGGGTGGTAAGCTGTGCTCATGTGCAGTTTCACTCCTAGGAGTTTAAACAGATCCTGCCATACTTGGCTGGTGAATATCTTATCCCTGTCTGATACTATTCCCCCAGGCATGCCATGTAACTTGTAAACTGAGTTTAGAAAGGCTCTAGCAACCCCCATAGCAGTGTAAGGATGAGTCAATGGAACAAAATGGGCATACTTAGTCAACTTATCCACTACCACTAAGATGGTGTCCCTATTCTCATATTTGGGTAGAGACTCAATAAAATCTATGCTTACCAACTGCCAAGCTTGGGTGGGTATCTGGACGGGTTGCAACAGCCCTGCGTAGGGTGTTCCATCCACCTTGTTCTTGATGCAAACCTCACATGACTTGACCCACTTCTCAATATCTGTCTTCATCCCTGGCGAGTAGAATAGTTGTTTGATCCTGCGGTATGTGTTGTCTACCCCAGAATGCCCCCCTTTTGGCTAGTAAGTGGTTAGCTTCTAGTGTCCCCAGTACAGTCTCCAAGTGAGTTATATGCTCGGCCAGACTTTTAACTGAGTTACTTTGGTATAATTAGACATTTCAGCGAAAGTTAAATACAGAGACCTCATTCCGTTAGCCCTATTTTGATCTCCCTAGGTAATTTCTAGGTATTTGTACGGGCTTTTTAGGCTACTAAGCATACAAAACTTTTTAATTGTAAAAATAGGCATTCAAAATTTATATTTATAAAATTAGGTTTAAGCGGTGAATTGTTTACCGCTTTTAGAAACTGCTTTCGCGTAACTTATATATTTTTCATATCCGAACTACGAAAAATGTACAGTATTAAACTCTAAAAATAATTTTAATATTGTGAAGAAAACGGTGAATGATTTTCCGCCTTTAAAAAACAATAATTCATTCACTGCTTTTTGATAACGTAAGTATGATAAATGTAGGTTTTAAGTATTCGCATAAATTTTATTTTGGCGCTTGACGTATACTCATTTCTTGTCTTTATCAACTTTCGTTCATCTTGTAGTAATCTCTAGGTATTTGTACTATCTTGGTTGTGTGTTATTGAAGATAAAAAATGAAAATTATCTACATGGCAATAAATTTTGCTTATACACTTTTTAATTAGGGATTGCAAACTGGGGGGGGGGAGTGATTATGAAAATAAAATGTTATATGAAAAAGATGTGGAAAGAGTTACATCCCAAAGGGAGTGTGAAAACTACCACCACATGTAGGAAAGAGCTGCCACCCCGGTCGTCCGGTAAGTGTGTGAAGCTACCACATGTTTGTGATGCATCAAAAAAAAAAAAAAAAAAAAGATATAAGTTTTTTGGTGATATAAGGTTGAATGTGCTTAAAAGATGCTCAAAGAGCCACCCCCGGTATACTGTTCAATTAGGGATTGTATATTTAGGGGGAGATTGATTATGAAAATAAACTGTTATATGCATAAAAAGATGTGGAAAGAGTTACATCACAAAGGGAGTGTGAAAACTACCACCACATGTAGGAAAGAGCTACCACCCCGGTCGTCCGGTAAGTGTGTGAAGCTACCACATGTTTGTGATGCATCTAAAATTTAAAAAAAGAGATAAATTTTTTGGTGATATAAGGTTGGATATGCTTAAAAGATGCTCAAAGAGCCACCCCCGGTACTCGAGTTATGCAATCTTCTAATTATAGAGTTTATTGGCCAAGTTTATGTCATATGGCAATCTTCATTATCTAACTTCATGGTCCATTACATCTTGATAGTTTTGTACCTCTAGATTACTTTTTGATGACGTGAGTATGATAAATGTAGGTTTTGAGTATTCTTATAAATTCTTTGGCGTTTGATGTATTTAGATTAAATTATAGATTAAATTATAATTTTTATGAAATTGGAATGATTTTGCAGCATTTTGTGTGAAAATATAGTGTTTGAGTACTTATAGTATTCATTTCTATTTTTGAAAATTCAAATTTGAGTTTTGGATGATTTTTAAATTCAAGTTTTGACATTCGAGTTACATATTTTTTGGAATAGACTTTTGATTTCCGGAACACATTCAATTTCTGTAAACCGCCTTCAAGTTCCGCTCAACTTGAATGTGGTTTCTTTGGGTTTTTTTTTTGTATTAATAAGCTTAGAAAATATTATAATTATAAAATAGTTTGGTAAAAAAATTATATGCAATTTTAAGCATATGCGGTGAATGAATTACCGCTTTTTAAATGCGGCAAATCATTTCCGCTTTCTTCAATATATTAAAATTATTATTAGAGTTTAATACTATATATTTTTCGGAGCTCAAATGTGGAAAATATATAAGTTACGTGAAAGCGGTTAATGGTTTACTACTTTTAGAAAGCTGTGAATGATTCACCACTTTCTATAAACAGTAAACCATTCACCGCTTACGCTTAGTTTTATAAATAAAAATTTTGAATGCCTATTTTCACAATTAAAATATTTCGTAGGCTTAGTAGCCCAAAATGCCCTTCTCTAGGTCAGAATCATTTTTTGGATTGAGGTTTATACTTGCTAAATTTTGGCTGTAGTAAGATATAATGACTGTAGTGGCTCTAGTAAGATATAACTACTGTAATGGATAGTTGCTTGAGAATTGATTTAGATGGCTTCAATATCTAGGGTAAAAGCCACAATGCACATCATGAAAATTGGCTTCTTTCTTAAAGTAGAAGGTGCCTTCAAAGGGTTGCATTGGTTGTATATAATTAACATTATGCAGAACTATAACTATAGACTTGATAGTATAGGATAGATGTTTATTTAGTTGACCCTATGTAAAGGAATCACCAGTCTTGCATGTTGATAAAGATGTGTTGGTTTTGTATTCTTTAAAGAAGGACGATGAGTTTTTTGAGTATTTTGGTTTACAGATAGATGTATGCGTGAAATTGAATACTTTGAAATGGGTATAATAGCAATGCATTGAAATTATGGAAAATTTAACTACTCTGGTATTGAAAATTTTGGAGATGGAATTCATTTTGGGTTTGGAGGATGAAAATTTGATCTTGCTGTACTAGAGGGATGACAAGCGGCATTGGGCCCTTTTATCCCAATTACAAGGTGTAGTGCAAACTTTGACTTAAGTTTACAAAAATTACTTCCAACCGCCTCTAATTGGCAAGCAGTGTTCCTTTTTAATCGCTAGTTATCTTTTCAACTCGTGCATCTATTCATTCTTCCATCGCCACTTGCTACAACCACCTGCACATTCTCTCTAATTTTGTCCTGTGACTCACAGCTTGGCTTATGTTAGTTAAGAAGAGATGATAAAAAGGATTAGATTAACTATTAAAACAGTACGAGTAAAAAAGAGTAGACCAAATATATGCAATAGTGGCCAAATCTATACAATAGTCCAATTCAATTAGATGGGCCTTCGTGCTAGTCTAGAGACCAATGGAACCACAAATAGCCCACCGTGATCAATTTAGAGGTAAACTTTAATTGGATTTTAGCTTGTTGATGGAAACTCTCACGTACAATTAGGATTCGACCTAGCCTACAAAAGTACCGGGTTAAATTTATACAATATGGGTCGAGTCTATCCAAAAGTATATAATGGGCCCACTTAATGAACACGGCGACAAATTGGCCTTCCGACGGCCCAAGCATGAAAACTTTGCAATTTTCGCCTAATAGGCACTGTCAGATTGGTGCATTTGTCCTCACCAAGATCAAGGAAGCAGCAGAGGCTTACTTGGGGAAGGTTGTTATTACTGTCCCAGTTTATTGCAATGATGCTCAGCGGCAAACTACGAAGGGCCTTGTTACTTGCCATTAGTCCATGTGTTCAAGAGATATCCACTCTCCAACTGCATTAGTTTGAGACCGGCCTCATATAATTTATTTCCATACTTGCAGCATTTCATTTTCAAGATATAGCACAATATCGAAAAAGCAAAGTGAGCTTTTTGGGCTAATTTTCCTTGATAGGCCTTACAAGGGCTAATAATATCATGGTACTCTTTCTTTTCAAATTAGTCACAATCATAAATAGCATCAAAATGGGATAATTCACCGAAGTTAAATAATTAGGGATGAAGGGTTTCTCTTTTTGTGGAGAGCCTATCAATTATCAAATAGAGCTATAGTGGAAGATGATGAATGTAAAGGAATCCCTAGTGAGTACTTTCTCAAAGAATTTTGTAATTGACAAAAGGTTCCATGATCCAAGTACTTGTATTATAGATGTACTGAAGATGATTGATATAAATATCTAGATAAATTGGACAGGACTAATTTGTTAGTATCGAACTTTATGTTTGACAAACTTAGGCACAAATAAGATATAACGGCCATAGTAAAGTACTTATATGTGGCACATAAATGACACTGCACATCATGTAGATAAGTTTCTTTCTTCCAGTCGAAGGTGCCGTCTGAGGGTAGCATTGGCCTTTAGAGAGAAGTTGCTTGGGAATTTTAACAAAAAGATAGTTATTGGATGGTTTCTAAGATATGTGGAATCTTAAAATGGGAAACCATGATGCTTTTTGAGATTCTATCGGTACGATGACTTCCTAAGATTTATGAAATTTAAAATGTGAATTTTATTTGGAACACCCTGAAGGCTTTCTTTGAATGATTATGTAAATTTTTTTTGGCAATATTAGATATTGAGAGTTCCTTAAAGGTATGGTGTTTTTCGATAACCTTGCAAATTAAATCAAGTATTTCTCAATTATGAAGTAAGTCTAATTTTCAATCTGTTATGATATGAAGATTATATCATCTTATTTCTTGTTGTCTAAAAGATGTGCGAGTTTAACTCGTGCGGACTTTGATGTTGGAGAGCGAGTCTTACAAATTTGCTATTGTGAATGGAGTGCGGTTGCATTAAAGAAATTGATATTGTAGTGTTGATGACAATGGCTACTATTGAAAAGATTGAATTGCTTAATGGACTAAAAATACCATGATCTAAGTACTTACATTGTAGATGTTCATAAGATGTTATATTTGAATATCTTGCTAAGGGCCTTTATTTGTGGGGATTAAGCTTTATATTTGCAAACGTTGGCACAAGTAAGATTTAACAACCATGGCGGATAATTACTTCAAAATTATTTTTGATGGCTTCAGCATGTGGGACAAAATCCACTTTTTACATCATGGAGGAAAGTTTCTCCTTTCAAGTAGAAGGTGCTTTTAGAGGGTAGCACTGGCTATATAAAATTAATACACATCAAATTGAAAAACTTTATGGCACAAATTAGGTTTTTAATTGGTTGATCGTGTGCAGCTAAATCAGAAGGCTTTACTGATAAAGATGTATCGATCTAGTATTCTCTCAAGGAGGACGATTAATGCTAAGAATTGATATATTGATTTAGGAGATTTTGAATATAGTTTCCTAAGTAGGTGTCTGTGTAAAATTTAATATTTGAAATAGGTTTAGCAAAAATAAATTACTAGTATAGAAAATATAACAACTTTGATATTGAAACTGCAGCTTATGCTGGGCTCTTCTCTTGTGTACTCCCTCTCTATTTATTCTCATCCAGCCTTCAATGCTTTGAAACCCACTAACACCTCCTTTCAAACATACTTTTTGCGATTCAATCTATCTCTTATGTAAGACTTAATTAAGGATACCTCAGTCGGATGAGAGAGACTGACTAAGTCGATTCTAAGAAGCAAGAAGGCACTCCTAAGCGCAGAAGGTAGTGAGCTGCCTTGATTCATTCTTCTTCCCAGACTGTAGAATAGAAATTCATTATGTTGATTCACCTTTTTTAGAGCACAAGGCAGATAGGAAAGAATAGCTATCTTTCGCATCCGATAGTTGGTCCATTTCTTCGTATCCTATATGGTGCGGCAAACCATCACTCGAACTTGTATTGGTCGTCTGTCCGTCGATAGCAGTCCTCTTAGTGTGGAGCCACTTTGGTATAGCGTAGCGTGTCTCTCTTGCTTTCGAGCGTCCACACGCCCTTGGAGACAAGATGGGATCTTATCCTTACCAGTGCCTGTAAGGGCACCCAACCACAGCCTTATTTTGTTTTCAAGTCCGATCCGTTGGAGGTGGCCTCGTACTGGACAACTCGTTGCGAACCCGTTCTGGTAGGGATCGTTGCTTTTGCGAAAGTGTAGCATCACCTGGGATTCTCCGCCGCCAGGCACGGATGATCATTGATAGGCAAGTGGTTTAGGCTAAAGAGCCAATAGACTTCCCGGCCCTTGACCCGATGCAATCTTTATCCGCAGCAACCGCAAGCTTTTTGTGATCATTATATGAAATGACTAGTTGACTGACGCAGGATTAGCTTCTCAATCCTGTGGAGTGAGCCGAGTGCTTCCCTTGACAGAAGCACGAGCCTCACGTTCCTCAATGTAGCCTAGTTCTCTCTGTATCTTTAAGCTGGTTGATTGAAGCAGGAAGCTGCCCGTTTTTCATTTCCTTTCTATTTCCTGTGATACCATATTTGATCAAATCTTGCTCCGCTAACCCTTTAAAATTGAATTCGTTAAATAAATATATATATGCTGGTGATGTGCTAAATCACATTTTTGCTCTAGATTATTCTGTCTTCTCATGTAAATCTCTATGTCAGTTTAATGACTGGTTACATGATGAATCAAACCTTATTGTCCAGTTAGCTCAATCTATTTTGTACATACCTTTAATTTTCAGCTAATATGATGAATATATATTCTGTATATATGCTGCGTCATATTTTGTTGTACAGTTAGTTCATTGTGTTCTTATAAACCTTTCACATAAACCTCCAACATTCAGTCGGTTTGATGGAAATATACATTGTATGTTTGCTAAATCACATCCTTTTTAGTACAATTTGCGCTCTTCAGAGGTTGGCATTGGCCATATATAATCAGCATTACATAGGGTAGTAAGAAACGGGTTGATGTCGTAGAAAGTTTTTCATTTAGTTGACCTTTTATAGCTAAATCAATAGGCTTGTTTATTGATAAAGATATAGTAATTGAGTTTCCTCTTAATGAGGGCAATGAGTTTTAAAAATTGAGTAATTTGATTTACGAGATTTTTAATATAATTTTTAGTGTAGGTGTATGTATGAATTTTTTTCGAAATGGGTTTAACATAAATAAATTAGGAGTACGGAAAATTTAACAACCCTGATGTTGAAAATTTTGGGGATGAAATTTTATTTTAGGATTTGTGGATGAAAATTTGATCTAAGAACTTGGTTAGCGAATATATTAAGCATGTAAACATGTTCTCCAGTCTAGGATAGAAGAAAATATAATAAATTTATCAAAATATAGGAGAATTATTAATAAGTTTGATCAATCAAAATTATGGTGTAACATTTGTGCAAATTTGTATCAAAAAAGTTTGTATATTCCTTATATTAGGAAGAATATTTAGAAGCCTATTTATGAAATTTCGGTCAATTGATGTTTAGAGGTACCTAATTCATATGATTAATAATTTTATTGCTGATATGTAAATTATGTTATGCTATAAAAGCGTTATCAACGATTTTTGGAATTGAGGAAAGTAATAAATTGCTTATAACAGATTTCTTTTGTTAGGTGAGCAGTTTTATTAATTGCCTTTGAGGAAGAAACTTATTTTGAAGATGTTAGATTTGAATATCTTTGGTAAATTGGAAGGATCAATTTGTAAGGATCATGCTTTATGTTTGACAAACTTAGGTGCAAGTAAGATATAACGACCATAGTAGATAAGTATTTTTATGTGGCACATAAATGACACTGCACATTATGTAGAAAAGTTTCTTTCTTCAAGTCGAAGGTGCCGTCAGAGGGTAGCATTAGCCATATATAATTAAGATGCCTTAAGAGAGAAATGTGTCATTACATAAAGAGAGAGACATCAAGGAAAATGATGAAATCAGCCATAATAGTTGTTATTGACCAAATATTCCATGCTCCAATATATACTATGGATGTATTGAAGATGTTAGATTTGAATATCATGGTAGATTGGAAAGGACCAATTTGTAAGGATCAAGCTTTGTGTTTGACAAACTTAAGTGCAAATAAGATGTAATGGCCATAATAGATAAGTACTTATATGTGGCACATAAATGACATGGTACATCATGTAGATAAGTTTCTTCATTCGAGTCGAACTTTTAATTTTAACAAAAAGGTAGTTGGCAGATATAGTTTTTAAGATATGTGGAATCTTAAAATGGAAAACCATGATACATTTTGGGATTTTGTGGAGTGATGATTTCTTGGCTAATTGATGTTTACAGGAATGATTGCTTGAATGTAGATTATGTTATGCTACAAATGCGTGATCTTGAGTTTTAGGACATGACTAGTGACAACAACATCTATTTGAGTATTTAATTTACTTTAGGGTGAGGAGGTGACCTATGATTTTATTCTTTGTACTTGATGTTGGTGATGATTTTTTTAATTTTTTTTTTCATTCTTAGTTGAAATAAAGGAGTCTTTGATTGATTGAAGTTTTGTTAGATCGAGCATTTGAAACCAATGCTTAAAAGGTTTTCATGAATTTTAGGTCGATTTTTGTTTAGAGGAACATCATTTGGCGGCGTAATATTTGATTCAATGACTAAAACTTCTATTAGTACCGAAGATAGACTGTAGTAAAATAAAAATTTTAGAGCTTGAATAACCATTTCCAAATGTTTAGAAGTTTAGATTAGGTGAGGATCATGATCTAGTCTAATTCGTTGATTAGTTTAGATTAGGTGAGGTAAGTCGTATGTTTGAGCTCCTTTGTTCATTTTGACTATCATTTCTTATTATTTCTAATTTTTTCTTTGTGCCTTTGATGCTTGATTTCCATAGGTAGTCCAAGAGAAGATTACTTAGCACGTAAATCTGTTTTTTCTTGTTTATAATGCATGGCCACTCCCAATTTTAAGTTTTGTACTACACAACCAACTGGATTTTCACATTAAGTTCTATGATCAATTATTTGGATTGTCGATCCAACTTTCGATCAGAACCATGAAATTCCATCTTGGGGCAGCTTTGGTTTGGTGCCTAAACATAAATCCTATTTCAATGATCTAAACGCAAACTGATAATAAGGATAATTTAACATGTTGTTAGTTTTTTTGTAGAAAGACGAGTCCATTTTTCATTTCCTTTCTATTTCCTGTGATACCATATTTGATCAAATCTTGCTCCGCTAACCCTTTAAAATTGAATCCGTTAAATAAATATATATATGCTGGTGATGTGCTAAATCACATTTTTGCTCTCTAGATTATTCTGTCTTCTCATGTAAATCTCTATGTCAGTTTAATGACTGGTTACATGATGAATCAAATCTTATTGTCCAGTTAGCTCAATCTGTTTTGTATATACCTTTAATTTTCAGCTAATATGATGAATATATACTCTGTATATATGCTGCATCATATTTTGTTGTCCAGATAGTTCATTGTGTTCTTATAAACCTTTCACATAAACCTCCAACATTCAGTCGGTTTGATGGAAATATACATTGTATGTTTGCTGAATCACATCCTGTTTAGTACAATTTACGCTCTTAAACCTCTTAACTTTCAATTAGTTTGATAAAAAAAATATAGTGGTTATGTGCTTAAATATATGCCGATTATGTGCTAAATCATATGTTGCTCTCAAATTTTTCTCTCTCATAAATCTCTAAAATTAGACTCTAGTTTTTCTTGTCTCTGAGACTACAATTGCAGTTCAATAATTATGAAAATCTTTAACAATAATTGGGAAGTCTGTAATCCATGTGTAGCTTTAGATACAAATCTTTATCAAGTCATATGCTCAAGAGTAGAAGTTGATAAAAAGGTTACTTTCCATAATTTATCTCATTAATTGTCTCTTTCATTTGTAGGCTTAGTTACAAATAACAAATCATATTCCATCATTTGGCTCTCCTCGTTTCTTCCCATGAATGCATGGGAACTAGATAAATTAAATTCACAGGACATGGGGTGTTTCATTGATTTGGTGTGCCATTCTTCTATATAGGACAGTATGCTGACCTGTTGTAAAAGAATTATTCTTGGTACATGACGAGTGTAACAAACTTTGTAGTTAATGCTTTTGAGTTTGGCCATATTTCCCAATTGATTTGAAACGGAGCACAATTTCCAATTGATTTGAAATACGGCATTTTTTTTACGATCCTTTTTTAAGTGACAATTTATATGGTTTCATGATTCTGTTTTCTATGTGATATGTAGGCCTTTTTTTTAGTTCATTTAATTTGCTTCCCAACACATATTTTCGGTTACTTCGATGGAATATGTGTTGTACACGTATACGTGCTGAATCATATCTTGCACCCAATTAGTTCAGTTTTCTCTTAAAAGTCTCTATTTTTTAGCTAGATGATGAAAATATATGTTGTATATATGCTGATTGAATCATATCTTGCTGTCAAGTTTGTTCATTTTGCTCTCGTAAAGCGCTTATTTTCAGTTCGATGAAAATATATGTCGTATATCACTAAATCATATCTTGCTGCTCAATTCATGTTGTTCTCTTAAACCGCTAAGTTGCTGTTAGGTTGATAAAATTCATGAGGTAAATTACTAATTTGATGTCCAGTCAGTCATTTGGCTCTCCTAAAACTGCAATTTAGTTGGTTTGATGAATATATGTGTTGTATATATGCCGGATCATATCTTGCTTTATGGTTAGTTCATTGTCGTCTTAAGTACTAATTCTTTTTAACACGATGTTTGACTTGGTTGCAAGACTACAATTGCTATTTAATTATAATAGCTACAATATGAGGCTGGGGGTCCTAGTAATGTAGGCATGTAGGCGAGGATCTTTCCTTCTTGTCGCTTATCTTTGTAAGGTAACCACTTATGAATGAGTCTGTATCTAATTATCAGTTAGGCATACATGCAAAGTTGTGGCAATCTTACTTTTTAAGCTTGATATTTCAGTTTGCTTACACATAACTCTAATTATCGTTTAGCGTCACAGGTATATGCTGGTTAGTGTTTAATTATTTCTTGCAATCTAATTAGCCTATGTTGCTCCCCTGACACTAATGCTTAATCAATTTGATTAATATGTGGGTATTGATTAATATATATGCTGGTTGTGTTGAATCATATTTTGCTCTCTAAATTATTCTTTTTTCTCTAGTGAACTCCAAATTATGAGTTAATATGTTTACTAGTTGTGTGATGAATTTTATCTTCTTGTCCAATTAGCTCATTCTGCTCTTAATAAAGCTCTAATTTTCAGTTTGTTTGATGAAATATATTCAGCATGTGTGTTTAGTCGTATCTTGTTGTTAAATCCTATTTGTTCTCGTAAACCTCCAATACTTATTTTGATGGAAGTATATGATATATATTGCTAAATCGGATCATGTTATTCGGTTCAGTTTGCTCTCTTAAACATAATAAAATTTTAAAATATAGTATTCGATTGTATACAATCAAACAAATTATATGTAGTTTGATTATTTTTTACTATCTAACAAAATAAGATAAACGTATCTGTTGCATGTAGAGCAATGCTAGTGGTACACTCCAAATGGAGTTGAAAATGCACACCCCATCCATCCAAGGATGAAGTTTTCTTCACTAGTTTCTTTAAAGTGACTAGTGGACTTCACCCCATTATAGAATGGATGGAGTGTAAAATATATATCCTAAATGGAGTGTACAAAAAGTGTTTTTCTAAACAAAAAAGCTTTTTTGCATGAAAAATCTGTTGGTTTTGTGATTTTGCTTGAAAGAACCAATTTTTAGATTTTGTATAATCAGTCTAAAATTTGTGAAAAGTAATCCAAAATATCCTCTTCTCCTTCTCTCTTTTCCTTCTGCTTCCTTTTTCCCCTCTCATCTTTTCTCTCCGCCTGCCTCCTTTACGCTCCAACATTGTTGCCATTCCTACGGCGTTGACTTGTCACTGTGCTATTCCTCGCCCACTAGGAACATAGACACCATCCTAGTGGTGAAAGGAGAGAGGAATAATAATATTTTAGCCCGTCTACTAAAATTTAAGATATTATCGGCAAACTCTAAATAAATGACCGTTTTTTGCAAAAAATATGAAATCGGTGAATTTTTTTTTGCAATTTTTTCTAGATTTTTAATAGATAAGATATAAATGTATTTCCATATTATAAATTTCTTTTCTGTAATACTATCTATCATTTCTCATACCTGGTCTAATTCTTTTTATCATTTTGAAGTTATATATCACTTATTAATGTGACTTTTAAATGCACAAAGCAAATTTAGCTAAGAAAGTATTATTATGAAGGGCCGGCCTTTATCAAGTACTTTCTAGTAAGGTGCCACTTATTGATCATGTTCAACAAATATGTTTTTGTAAACCAAGCAATTTCTTATTTTAGGCGCAGTGTTTCTTGCAAATCTTGAATGCACCATAGATGACCACCATAATTTTTCTTTTGGCATGTTTTTTTTTACAGAGTGCTACATTTTGGTATTTGTTTGGATAATAAGATGCATTGCCTTTTTGCACTTTCTTTTTGGATATTTTAAATTTATTGGTCATTGAAAATAAATTTAAAATTTTGAGCATAGTTTGGAAGCATGTGGATATCTATATCATTATCACTCATAGTGGGATTAATACTGTTTTCTAGGCCAGTTTGGTTCTACTTGATCTAGTTGGCCAATTAAGCTAGTCCGAACTTGTCACAGTTTAAAGAGTATTGTTTTTATTATTGATTCTTCCGTGTATAATTTTAAGGCTTTTGTTTTGAGAGCAATTTATGTATTGGTAAATGCATGTTAAGGGGTAACGAAGTGGGCTTTTTGTTATGCCTATGCGTATGCATATGCCATAAATTCGAGTCCTTTGTTTTGTAATGTTTGATCGTCTTGTCATGTTCTTCTATATATATAACTAGGAGCCTATAATTTTGTAGGCATCTGTATTCTGTACAAATGCATGATGTATGAAAACAGATGTTGTGTTCTGCCTATGCCATAACTAATAGCCAATCTGCGGAATGCCGAGAGCACTTGTATAATTGTATGATGTAAATAAGGATGCAAATGGATCTAGAATGGTGGAGCTTTCCCCTTAATCCTCCCTGAATGGGATAGTAAATGGGAAAAACAAAAGATTCATGGTAATTTTTATGATCCAAGATAGATTCGGTGTACGAAATGGAAAAAGTTTTCTCGTCATGATCAATCCAGAAAATTATTTATATTTTAATAAAATACTTGTAAAAAATAATATATTCATAAAAAAAGTTTGTGTTTTTATTTTTCATGTATTTAAAATTTTTTGAATGTTGTTAAGAATTGAAATTAATATCTTTAATTTTTTAATTTTTATAGTTGATGTTGTTATTTAGACCAATTTATCTTGAAGGGCCGTATTAGGCCAACTCTTTCTGTCCAAATAAATTTATATTCACATGCTTTTTTAAAATTTTAAAATTTAAATTTTTTTGTAAAATTAATTAGAAGTTTAAATTTTTAATTATTTTTTAACCATAATGACTTTTTAATTGTCAAATTTTAAGAAAAAACCTAAAAAAACATGGGCCAGGCACGTGCTATTCAGGCCTGAAGCCTGTTATGAGATGCGGCCTATTTTAGCCGGGCCGGGCTAGGCTGAGCTGAGGCCCGTTAAGGCCTAGAAATGGTGTTATTTAGTTGGGCCGGGCACTTTAGGATTTTGTGGGCTGAGCCCATTTAAGATTATTTAGGCGGCTCGGCGGCTCCGCTGCTCCGGCTCGGCCCGCCTTCATTTTTTATCCGGCCCAGGCTGGGCTGGGATTTGGCTGATGGAAAACAATTTTGAAAGATAAATGTCTTATATTCTGGGCTGGCCCGGTATAGCACTTCATTTATACTGCCTGTCTAGACCGTTTGTTCTCCATTTTTCCTTAAAAATTAATTAAATTTAACAACAATAGAATTTTACTTTTTAAATTACATATGGATGAAAATTTTGAAACATTTATTTTAAAACATATACTTACATTTTATTTTGTTTCTCAGTTCAAGAAACATACCAAAATATTTAATATATATCAACAATAATGTAAATTTAATTTAAGATATGATTTATATTTTTTAATAAAATTTTGCATATGAATTTATTACTTTATTCAAATTTATGAATTCATATTTATTAAAAAGTATAAATTTAATCTTATATAATTTAAATACGAATGATTAAATTGAATATCTTTAAAAAGTAAAAATTTTAAAATTAAGAGTTAATACAACTTAAGAAAAATAGAAATAATCAAATAAAAATAAAATTATATTGAAATGAAATGAATATTTAAAATTGAATTCAAATTTGATTATTTGTTGCTATCAATAAAGAGTTAATACAACTACTAAATACTAATATATAGAATTGAGATAATATTTAATTATTCACTTAAGAAAAAGATATCGAATGATATAAAAATTTATAAACTTAATGTTATATAATTTAAATTTGAATTTAATTAATAAATTTATAAATTTTCGGCTCGGCCCAGTATGAAGGACCATTAAAAAGCCTTAGGCCCGGTCAGGCCCGGTTAAGACCGCTTTCCTATTCATGTTGAATTTACTGGGCTGTTTGTTTTCTATTTTTTTCTTAATATGCTGCATTTAACCAAAAAAAAAAAAATTAACAAAAATATATTTTTACTTTTTAAATTAAATATGGATGAAAATTTTGAAATATTTATTTTAAAACATATACTTACATTTTATTTTGTTTCTCAAGCATACCAAAATATTCAATATATATCAACAATAATATAAATTTAATTCAAAATATGATTTATAGCGAATTTAATCTTATATAATTTAAATACGAATGATTAAATTGAATATCTTTTAAAATTAAGATAGGTACAAATATACGAAACCTATCGAAATTATACATTATTTTAAATTGGTTACCAAACTTTTTAAAATTTCGGTTTGACTATCAAACTTTTGGATTTGATTTAGTTATTTATTGGGTGTAGAGAGCCGATCTCTATTTTTCTCAACCTTCCGTCCTAGATCTCTCTCTTCCGTCCGTATATCCTCTCTTATACTATAAAAAAAGAAAAATATATATAAATACTGACTAATCTGATTTTGGATTCATTTGTAAAATATCAAACAACGTATAGCATCATTCTCTAAGAAGCACAATTCTAAGACTGCAATCACTTTAGGATGATAGTGGTCCCTAGGGTTTAGTGGATTGTTGGTGAAGTAGTATAAATCATAGGGAATCATTATAATTCTAACCGCACATTCTTTTCTTCAAGGACCGAAAATTTATGAGTACGAATAAATTTTATTCATAAAAATTTAGTAGTCGGATCCATATATAGCGTAGGGTTACTATACTCTTATGAGTGTAAACGCCTTTATACTCATAACTTTTCCGCCCCTGGATGAAAGGATGTGCGCCCCTAGGGTTTAGTGGGTTGTTGGTGAAGTAGTATAAATCATAGGGGACCACTATAATTCTAACCACACATTCCTTCATTCAATGGCCGAAAACTTTATGAGCACAAAGAAATTTTACTCATAAAAGTATAGTAGTCGAACCCATATATAGCGTAAGGCTACTATACTCTTATGAGTATAAACGTCTTTATACTCATAACTTTTCCGTCCTTAGATGAAGGGATGTGCGGTTAGGATGATAGTGGTCCCCTAGGGTTTAGTGGGTTGTTGGTAAAGTAGTATAAATCATAGGGAACACTATAATTCTAACCGCACATTCTTTCATTCAATAATAGAAAACTTATGAGTACGAAAAAATTTTACTTATAAAAGTATAGTAGTCGGACCCTATATATATATATATATATATATATATATATATATATATATATATAGTAGAGTTTATATACATTTAAAAGTAAAAGCTCAAATATGTTTGTAATTTTTTTACCATTAGATTTGTATTGAGACCCGTGCTATTGTAAACAATGTGCACTGACTGGGCCACATTGTAGCAGAGCCGTTGGTGCTATTGAAACCGGGCCGTACAATAGACCGGCCCATTTTAGCACTTTTTTTAATTTAAAATTTGATTTATTTTATATTTCTCAACTGATTCTATAAAATTTATTTTTTTAAAAAAAAATTATATATATATATAAAGAAATTATTTAAATTTTGAATATTATAAAATAAAATTTGAATACAAAAATATTTTTAAAATAAAAAGAAAGAAAAAGACAGGCCCGGTAAGAAGGCCCACTAAACAGGCCTAAGGCCAGCATGGGCCTGCCTGGATCAAAAATAGGGCCGCACGGTGGTTAGTTTTATGCGCAGCTAGGCCCAGCCTGGCTAGGCCCATAATTATAACTGGCAAGGCCGACTCCTTTTTTTGACAAGCGCGGCTCGGCTTAGCTCGGCGTGGCTCGGATAGTATCGACCGTGCGGGGCGTATGGTGGCCTTTTTTTTTTTTATGCGCGGCAAGGCCTAGCCCTGATTTTTAATCCGGGTCAGGCCGGCCTAGGCTTAGGCAAAGAGGAAATCATGTTTAAGGACAAAATAATTAAAATTTTAAAAATATAATTATTTAAACAAAAAACTAAAATTTATATTTTAAAATAATTCACAAATAGATTTATCAAACGATTTAAAAATAGATTTATCAAATCAGCAATTGTTCAAATTCAAATAGTAAATTCAAGATTAAATTTATATTTTAATTTTGATTCATAAATTTAAATATAATTTTAATCCACTTTAATTAAAATTTGTTAATTTTTTATTCAAATTTAATTTCCAAAACAAAATTTAACTTACAATTTAAACTAAAATTTTAATTTAAAATTTATAAATTTTAATTTAAATTATATAACTAAATTTCAACTTTAAATTTCAGGTGAAGTAAAAATTAAACAGGAAATAAAATAAAATTAAGGGTTAATTGCATATAGCACTCTGGAAATATATCGAATAGTATATATATATCTTTACAAAGTTCAACTTTTCATATTTATTCCTTCAAAAGTCCAACGTTATTCATATATATCCCTACCGTCTATTTATGTTAGAAAAATCTAGTTAACCATAGGTTAAATACTTAATCTTAGTTAGTTAGTGAGATAATTTACCTTTTTATCCTTCCAGATATTTCTGCATTATTTTTTGAAGGAATATTTTTGAAAGGGCAAAACCGTCATTTCATATATAATCTGTTAAAAAATAAACAATGAACTAACGATAATAAATCGGAGAGATATATATGAATAACGTTGTACTTTTAAAGGAATAAATATGAAAAGTTGAACTTTATAGGGATATATTTGCTATTCCAGTAGCCGTATGCAATTAACCCTAAATTTAGGGTTAATTGCATATGGTTCCTGTAAATATATGGAATAGCATATAAATTCAAAATTCAATTTAAATTTTGGAATCAATTCAATTTTTAAAATTTTTGGTATACATTGTTACAAAAATTCCCATGTTATCGAACATATATAAAAAATATTGATGGTATAACAAAATATAAAATATTCTTTAAAACAAATTAAATTTATATATAAATTAACTTAAAAATAGATTCATGTCATAAAAAAAATATTTAAAATTTAAATTTTAAAATCTAAATTAAAATTTATTTTAACTTATTATAATTTTAATTTAATTTTCAAATGCGACAATCTGTTAAATAATATGATATAGACTATTTTAAAATATGTTTTTAAATTTTGAATTTATCTAAATTCAACAAACATACAAAAAGGATTCAATATATATCAACAACCATATAAATTTAAAGTAAAATGTGATATATATATATATATATATATATATATATATATATATATATATATATATATATATATATTCTAATAAAATGTAGCTGATGACTTTTCTTTTTTTTTTGAAATTTTAGTTTTTTACGATTTTTTGAAGAAATATGATTCATAATTTATTTATTTATTTATTTATTTATTTATTTTTTTTTGCTGATTTCAAATTTTCGGCTCCGCCTGGGTGTGGCCTGACCAGGTCTAGCCCAATTTTGATGACAGGCCGTACAACAGGCTGGCCCATTTTACGACTATTTTACTTTTTAAAATTGATTTTTTTTATATTTATCAATTTATTAAATAAAATGTATTTTGTTTTAAAATTAAATATATAAGATTTATATATGTTTTTAAGAAATTATTTAGTTTTTAAATATTTTAAATTAAAATTTGAACAATAATATATATATATATATAAACTAAAGAAAAGGGCACTAAGCGGGCCGGCCCGGCTTAAAAATATTGCCGGACCGAACCGAAACGATCCGGGCCTAGTGGTGCCCATGTAGGCGTTTACTGCCGTATCTTGGATTATTATAAAATAAATTTTCTTTTGAATATCATATTTGAATTCATCATTTTGAAAAATAATTAAATTGGATGAAAATTAGATTTTATTTCTTAAATTAAATATGAATTAAAATTTTGATATATTTATTTTAAAACATATACTTACATTTTGCTTTTGTCTCAATTCGAAAAATATACCAAAATATTCAAATTAGGATATGATTTATATTTTTTAATAAAATATAGCAGTTGAATTTATTTTTTTATTCAAATTTATGAATTTAAAGCTATTAAAAGGTATGAATTTACGCTTATATTGTGCTGAATTTAATTTATTAAAAGTTCTTGTTTGTGCTGAAGTACTAATACTTTGTATCAAAATTTAAACAAATGATTTAGTGTAATAGCGACGCTTTTAGAGTCACATAACGACGCGTAAAAGCGTCGTCAATGTGGTCGCCGACGCTTTAGAAAGCGTCGGGAAGTGGGTCGGTAAGTGCAGTGACGGGAGAAATATGACGACGCTTACAAAAGCGTCGGTAAATATGCCGTCGCTTTATTCCCGACGCATGAAAGCGTCGTTATTTTCGTCGGTAATAGCAATCTATTGTCGACGCATTAAAGCGTCGGCAAATGATCGTCGATTTACGACGCTATGAAGCGTCGCCTATTTTCCTTTTTCCCGACGCATGAAAGCGTCGTTATTTTGGTTGGTAATAGAAATCTATTGTCGACGCATTAAAGCGTCGCCAAATGATCATCGAAAAAAGTCATATAACGACGCTTTAATGCGTCGACTACTTTCCTTTTGCCCGACGCATGAAAGCGTCGTCATTTTGGTCGGTAATAGAAATCTATTGTCGACGCATTGAAGCGTCGGCAAATGTATATATATATATATATATATATATATATATATATATATATATATATATATATATATATATATATATAATTTGCAATACAAACAAAAATTCAAGTAAGAACTAAAATCTATTTCTCATACACATTTATAATCAAAGAACTAATCACAATGACAACAATATAAATAAATAGTCAAAATATAAACTTCATTCCAAATGTATTTTGTTACTAAGTCAAAACAGTAACAATCTATTTACATATAAAGTTTGTTCTAAAAGTATGATACTTCTAAGTTTTACAAAATTAAAACTAACAAAAAGTCAAAGTCATCTAAATCATCTATAGTGATGGTGATTCTCTTGTCTCAATGCCTAAGTTCCCGGATTGGCTGACAAGCCGATGCAATAGACTCAATACGTCCTGGATCTCTATCATTTTGTTCTACCTGACAATAGTCATATTAACAAGCTTAGCACAAAAATATAATTCAACTAAATCAACTTGAAACTAGAAACATAAAAATATATATAAGTAAATTTATAGAATAAAGAAAGAATTTAATACAAATTCATGTCTCGTTCTTGCAAAACTTAGAGCTTGAAAAATAATAGTAAAAATTTAGAGCTTAATTAAATTAAAGCTTAATTAAATTAGCTTAATTAAATTAGCTGCTGCTCAAGAGCAGCAGAGAGCTGCTGCTTGAGCAGCAGCCTGTGCTGCTGCTTGAGCAGCAGCTCTACTGCTCAAGCAGCAGCCAGAGAGCTGCTGCTCAAGCAGCAGCACAGGCTGCTGCTCAAGCAGCCTGAGCTGCTGCTTTGAGCAGCAGAGCTGCTGCTCAAAGCAGCAGCTCCTTAAGCTTCGCTAATTCCTGAATTTCTGAAATTCGCTAATTCCTTGAACTTCAACTCACTTTTCGACCCGATGCACTTCGCGTCGGTCCGAAACGCACCGAACTCGACTGTAATCATATTTAAAGTATGTTACATGTCATTTTACCGCATTTCGCCATTTTGCAAATTCGGCGAACGAGAACTTAAGCTTTGCAATTTAAAGCTTCAAAAACTCTAAATTCCCTGCTGCTCAAAGCAGCAGCCTGAGCAGCAGAGAGCATGTAAAATTGAGCCTGAGCTGCTGCTTTGAGCAGCAGCTCCTTAGCTGCTGCTCAAGCAGCAGCCTGTGCTGCTGCTTGAGCAGCAGCCTGTGCAGCAGCAGCTCAAGCAGCAGCCTGAGCTGCTGCTTTGACAGTAAATTCACTTGATTTCAAGTTCACCATTTAACAGCTTAACATCAAAGGAATCATTCAACTCTAGCAAGTTATACTACCAAGTAAAATTTAACTAGAAGCTATGTTACTAACCGCCATAGTCGTCCTTTGAGCAAGCATGGTGGATGATTCGTACAGTGGCCGTATAACTTCAGGGACGCTCCAAGGCTAATGCATGAAGAAATAATTAAGCTTCAGTAATCAAGTATATTTACCAGAGTACCATCACTATCCCAAACCCTACCTGGTGATTAGCTTTTTTTTTTGTCTTTTCTCTCATTTTTTTTTTATTATGATGTATTTGCCATCCTAACTTACTAATAATTTCTTTCACAATTCTAATATACTGCCAGTATGAGACCTTGACTATCCAAGAATATCTTTTACCTTGATAGGTCAATGAGCATGCCTAGAGAACAGACATTCGAATAATATATAACAGTCTCCTTTATCTAACTAAAGACTGGTTCTTTCAATTAGATAATGCCTTGAATGAACAAGGGCCTTTGGAAGCTGTGAATACATACCTAGTATTGTCTTTATGAATTATGATGTGTCTTTTCCATTTATTATACTAATCAACATGGAAAACAATACCATAACTTAAGATCCAGTATTCTATACCAGGCAAATATAATGGAAAGGGCACATGTAACGAGCGATACATAGGGGCATCATGCACAACGAAATGTAATTAAGGGAAAGGGGAAAGGCTACTACACCCTGTTAAAAAATAAAATCAGCATCCTTTCTTCATCACCACCAGATTTCCTGTAAAAAAAAAAAATGAAGCCTCAGACAATATGTAAATAAGGTTATCAAGACAAAAACCATCACGGAGACACATTTATTACAATAGAATCAAGTAAAATAAATTAATACAAATCCCACAAGAGAAGAGATGGTTGGTAAACAAGATGATACAAGAACTTCAAATATGACAAGAAAGAAGAAATAACAATAGAAATTCTGAGACATGGTACACAACCTATAAATCAAACAAAAAATATTTAACCACCAACCTCATCAAGTCAGCATATATTGGCTCAGTCCAATTAGCACAATCTAAGCCAAGTTTCTGAAATGCTGAAGACATCAGAGAAAATCTGGAGTAAGAAGTTAACCAAAAGGATATGGAACATGATACATTCAATTAGCAAATTATATAAAGATCTTTGAATAACTTAGCTATGTAAAAAAAGATAAAGAATCAAATAACAGACAGCCCAGGAAGGGAGATAATCCAGTAAGGAAAAGAGTGCTATCACATTAGCCGCACCTACATTGAAACCCTGACGATTGCCAAAGCGGTTCACATCAGCGAGAACCCTGAAAATTGCGGGGAGAGACTAAAAGTAAGGTCATCCAAAAAAACCATTCTTTAGATGACAATAAAAGTGCTAAATTTATATCATGTAGGTCTCAGATGGAAGCGCAGATAAGCAGCCCATAACTAATAAGCAGAGTAGTTAATAGTTCATTAATTGCAAAGGATACTTGATTTACTTTCCTTATAAGTTATAATATTAACAATGTCATTTGAAATTTAAATAAACAACTCTTTGTGAGCTTAATTTCTCTGATTTAACTTACTTACACTCAAAGAGAAAGGAAAAAACTTCAACAAAGCTTAAACTATTAATTGTTACTCAAGTTGAAGGAAAATCTTGTACCGAGCATTGTTTATAAAATGAAAATTGTGGTGTACAATGCCCTTATGATGGCAAAGAGAATTATTGAACCACATCTGCATGCTTTCTAATTCTATTTATTTAATTACTTAATTACTTTACTTAAATGCAATAATATCCTAACTTTTCTAAGGCTATAGGGTTGCTTTTCTTTTGAAGTTGTTGGCTGTAATTTCTAAGAAGATACAAAACTACATTCCAATGACAACAATATAAATAAAATATTACCATGGCTTTTAAAAGAAATAGCATTTCCATAATAAATTCCTCACTTATAGAAAACAATTATTTTTTCTTGATTTTCAGATGTAAAAACTAGACAACTAGTTACATTAAGTTTGATAAAGAATAACCATACTAAATTAGAACTTAAAACATATTTTAAATTTGAAGAATTAATCATGCACTACACAGAACTAGATAATTTATTCTAACAATCGCTTCAAACACCATATCAAATAGATAGGACATTGGCTACTTATATTGCCTAACATTTTCATATATTAGGCATGTAATAGACACACTTCAAATGTATTATGGATGTGTGTAATCATAAGGGATACGCAAAGAACGTGTGAAGAGTAAGTAGGACTATGGACACACAATGGATAGATGGCAAATGTGCCTTTAGTGTCGAACCAGGACACATTGTCCAACACGACTGATTTGGAAACGACAACATTTTAGAAGATTTTCTTCCATTTATGCCACCTAGAAGATCATTTCAGCTTCTCACCCCACAGCAAAGCTCCGGACTTTACTTTGTCAAATTCTTGGCTGCTGCTTTTAGAGTATGAAGCTATTCCAAAAGTTGGACCAAACCGAACTTAAAATTATTTGAGTGTCTCCAATTTAATACGGACTATAATGTACATTGACATAACAAGTTAGAAATAGAAAATTACTTCTTTGGGATAACCTAATCAAAATAAACAAATAAACATCAATCTCTGATACTACTAGAAGTGCATTAATAAGAGAAAGAGGGTATTATCCTCTATTAAACAAAAATGACTATTAAAACAAGCCTATAGATAAGATGGGCTAAAGTGAAAAAGCTTGATCTTTTCTCTCACTAGTACCAGCCTATATAAAATGGTGATCAAAGCAAATACCAGGGCTGGGAAATAAAAACACAAACCCTAGATTTAGGTTCCGAAAATCTTGCATTTAGCACCGAGAATAAAAAGAAGAGTAATATAAAGCATTCTTATGCCCAATCAACCAAATCAACCAAATCAACACAACAATAGACCACAACAAAGCAACCGATGATCTACGATTACAATATTAACACAATATTGATACAAAAAAAAAGGCGAAGTATGGTTCGAGATAGAATAGAAATCATACTCGATTCATCGGATGCAGAAGAGGATTTCCATGGGTAGGGACCATAGGGATCGTCGCCGAAGATGCCACAATCGTCGGCATCCGTCGATTGAGCTCGCAAAGGGCGAGGCGAGCATCGGCGAAGGCGGAGAACCACGGAGCTCGGAGGCGACGAGGACGAGGAGGACGAAGAGGAAGAAGATGGGAAGTGGGGTTTGGAGGGGGAAATCGCGCGGAAGGAGAAGCGTAGGGCAGAGGATTCCGCCATGCCCTGGATCAAAGAAGAGTAGGAGGAGGAGGAGGAGAAATGGGGACGAAGGTGTCGTGTGGTGGTGTAAATGAGCGGTGATTTTTTTGATTCATTCCCCGAATTTCGTAAAATGACAAATTAAAAAGCAGATTTACCGTTGATTTCCAAAGATTAAGATAAACCCCCAAATAGCTACATTTCACCTAATTCAACCTACTTGGCGGGTGCGCGCGTTGGGGGCGACCGGTGGCGGGTGCGCGCGTTGGGGGCGCGTTGGGGGCGACGGGTGGCGGCGGCGACGAGGTGCGCGCGTTGGGGGCGACGGATGGCAGGTGGCAGTGGCGGGTGCGCGTTGGGCGCGATGGGTGGCGGCGGCGACGAAGATGCACTGCGCGCGTTGGGGAGGAGGGAGAGCACTGTGTGGGAGATGAAAATGTAAAAAAAAAAAAAAACAGTGGGGGGAGGTAAAGTGGGGGCAAGCGAAAAGGTTTTTTTTCGTTTCCGCCAAATTTATTTGGCGACGCAAAATTCAAGCGTCTGTAAATTTTCGACAGTGGAAGAAATTACCGACGCTTCGTAAATGCGTCGTCATAAAAGCGTCGGCATAGACCCTTTTTTTTGTAGTTATATATATATTAACTAAGTTATTAAAAATAAATTACGAATTCAAGTTTAGGCCCATTTTATTTATACAACCAATCCATCTTTGATTAAGTGTTTCCTTAATTTAATATTTTGAATCTTGAATTTTAATTTTTAAATTTATATTTTAAACTTGAAATTAAAATTTTAAATTTAGATTTTAAACATTATTTATATAACGGATCCATCTTGGATTAAGTAGGCCGTTAAATGATATTTTAAGTAAAAATATCAATTTTAAATTTGTTTCCAAATTTATTTTCTATTTTTGAAAATTAAAATTTTATGTATGAATTTTAAAATTAATGTATCAAATCTGATGTGGGACTATTGGGGGCGTCACATAAACCCTAAACCCTAATCCCTTATAATATAAAACCCTAATGGCCCTGTTTGGTTGGGGAATAAAGGTGGAATAACCCTCTTTATCCCTCAATTCTTTTCAAACAATAGAGAAAAAAACCTAGGGATAAAGGTTTAATATATCTCTTGCTTAACGGGTTATTCCATAATAACCTGTTAAGCTCTATTCCACCTCTCTTCGGAATAAGATTTATAGCTAGGGGCAATGAGTGGATTTTTTATTTTTTTATTATTTTTTTTACTTCAGCTTACCTTTCAATCTCAGACTATATTTACTAAATATACTATTTACTAATTACTAATTTTGTTTACTAAAATATACTATAAAATATAAAAAATTATTTTATATTTTGTTTACTAATTATGTTAACTAATTTTTTTTACTAATTGTTATTTATTAAAATATACTATAAAATATAAAAAATTATTTTGTTTAGGTAAGATATAATTTATTATTTACAATTAAATTATCATTTTAATTAATTTATAATAATTAAAATTAATTTATATATATAGAAGTAAGGGGCAAAGTTGGTATTTTGATTTTTTTTTTTTTTTTACTATTTTCTATTATCTCATAATTTTAACCAAACATAATTTTTTTTATTCCAGAAAATACCAATTTTTGAACCAAACGCAATTTAACTTTTATACTTAATTATTCCGGAATAGCAAGTTATCCCAAATATAAAAAAAATTTATATCTCTTAAATTTATACCCGAACAAAACGGGGACTAAAACTCTAAACCCTAAACCCTAAATCCTAAAACCCTAAAACCCTAAACACTATACCCTATACCCTAACCTTATAAAATTTAAATTGTAAATAAAATATTAAAGAGTTAAATTCAATTGAAAATTTAAATCATAAATTTATATTCACAATTTAAGTTCGACTAAAAAAAAAAAGTTTCTTTTAAATTTTTGATTTAAAAATTTGAGGACTAGCGGTGCAATTTACTAAATTATTGTAAATTAATAAAACATTCCATCCCGCACATAAAAAATTCGAGTTCCAGCCGGATTCAAACTAGAGTCATGCTAACGGTCAGATTTAAAGAATTTTCATCGAGAGTTTCGAGTCTTAGTGGAAATTGGAATGAAATTTCACTAACGGTAGAATTTAAGTCAGAGAATATTTTCACAAGATTTTCACTTATTTGAACTGATTCGAGCGATCCAAATTTTTTTTAAAACTTATTTAATTTAAAAAATTAAATCAAATCATTTAATAAACTAGATTATAATTTAAATCAACTCGTCAACTCAACTTTGATTTTTAAATTATTAATTCTTACCATCCTTGCATACAAGGGATATCTGGTCCTAGTCGGAATCGGATCAGATGCTAATCGAATCCGGGCATCTTTAAATCATCTCAAACGGTCAATCTTTCTTCTCTATCTCCTCTACGAACCCCCGCTCTTCTTCTCTCTTCCACACGACCGTCGCCCGCCCCACGTTCCTCTGTACGACTCCGCACCCTGCTCGTCTTCTTTCTCCCGTCCCCCCTTCCATCTCCATTCCCATTTATATTTTCAATCTTCAGCCGAGGGTCCTGGCAGGCTGCTCCGCCCGTTGATCTCAAGAAGAGGAAGCGGATCGGACTGGCGTCGACGACTGGTGCGACGAGGCTGGATCTGGACGGGGACCCAATCCGGCCGCTGGGGATTTGCATGATCGGGGCGGGTGGGTTCATCGGATCCCACCTGTTTGAGAAGCTTTTGGCGGAGACCCCCCACGAGGTGCTCGCCGTCGACGTCTACAGCGACAAGATCAAGAACCTCCTCCAGCCCCCGCCGGAGCACGGCCGGATCCGCCTCTCCGCCGGGAAGATCAAGCACCTCTTAGAGTCCCCGCTTGGAGCACGGCCGGATCCAGTTCCACCGACTCAACATCAAGAACGACTACCGACTCGAGGGCCTCATCAAGATTTCGGATCTGGTGAGCTCCTATCAGATTCGCTTATCCCCTTTCTCCGGATGCCTTCTTTTTATTCTTCCCTCCTGCTATCTTTCTGGTTTCTTTTGCCTTCTACTTCTTCTTTGTTCCTTGTATCTATTGCGTTGTTTCGATGGATTCCTTACGTAAGTTTTGTGTGTTTCGGGCATATCCGAACCTCTGCCTATTGTCCCTAATTTTCCACTGTCATTGTGCCGTGGCCTCACAATGCAGGTTGAGTATTGCTCTGAAAATAGCAAGCGGCTCATTCACTTCTCTTCTTGCAAGGTGTACAGGAAGGCTTTTGGAAGCTTTCTCCCAAAGGATCACTCTCTGCGACAGGTGATGTTTTCCTCTTATTTTTTTTTGTTCGTTATTGTATCTAACCGTTTTATGTTATTTTCTTATCTGTACAAGCCGAAGAAAATATAGAAAAAAATGTCAAGAAGTCAAGTTGATTAGTGTTCATACTCGTTTTCCTCATGAAAACTGAAAAAAGAAAGTTGAAATGTGCAAGACCTATTGCAAATTTGTAATGGTGTTGTAGAATATTTATGTTTGATTTAAGCTCGCAATAATGGTTTAAAGTGGTCATTAGTTTGTGGTCTTTGATAGAGATATGCCATTTTCGCTATATTTATTTGGATTTTTTTTTGGTTGGTTAATCCTGAATCTATTCATGAATTGGAATTCTAGCATCCATACGAGATCTAGTTAGTTACAACTGATCAAGTAAAAAGGTGTTATGAAGATGAAAAAACATGCATGCGAACTTGTTTTATCTTCCAAAAATGTGTCTTTGTGTATATTAGTAAATCCAATAGGTAATACTTAGTAAATTAACCAGTAGTTTGTTAGATAATTAGTATATACAATCAATATATAATGCATTAGTGAATAACAATTTATAATTATCTGGAAGGAAATCAGTAGTCCTAGCGGTAGAGCAAGAAGGAAACCATCCGTCCCTAACTTGCTATTTGTATGGGAAGACAATGGGAAGCTTGCTACTGAAGGAGCTACCCTTTCCGCCAGGTGATGTTGCTCTCTTTACTTCGTTCTTCTACTACACACCTTTTTGACTAAAAGTTTTTTTGTTGTTGTTGTTGTTGTTGCCATCTGTAAAGTTCAATAGTTTTTTTTTTTTCCCCTACATGTACTGAATTTAGTATTGTACAACTCGCATGTAACTATAGATAACTAGTTGTAGACATTTAGTAAATTTTAGAGTTTGTAAATTATTTGTCATTGGTAGAATCTAGGATGAAATAAATTAGAAAATGAGTAATAGCTAGCATTGATTGATTTGTTAAAAAATAAACTTTATATTTCCAAACCGGGAGAAAACTTGATTTAAGACACCGGGGATGATATTGAGAATAAAAATGCATATAAAGGAAAAAATGAAAGTTAGGTTAAATTTTAGGATGATTGAGAAATTTACCTTAGAGTTGAATTAGGGATGGAGGGTTTTCTTTTGTGTAGAGAGGATGTAATTACCAAATAGAGGTATAGTGGAAGAGCAGAATGCAAAGGAATTCCTACTGAGTATTTTGTCGATGAATTTTTTTTGTTGACAAAAGAAAAGTACTTATATTGTAGATGTTCTAAATATCTTAGATTTGCATACTTAAATTCATTTGTGTTAAACCCACTTCGAATATTATATTTCACACATACACCTATTAGGAAATTATATTTAAAATTCCGTGAATGGAAATATTAATCGTCGTGCATTAATTCAACAACCCAAAGGTTTTTCTAAACATCGATTGAAATAGAATTCATGGATAAGCTTCTACATATAAACCCTAATATCATACAAATATTCTCAACACGGAATATCATGGCACAATATCAATTGATTCAATGCATGGTCCGACCCACATATTTGGGTCAATTAAATAATCCTATAGTTCAACTTGAAAAGAATTGATTATCGACATCGTTACATGGTATCACATTGTGGGTTACCTACCTATCCTAAAGTAAATTTCATCCTCAAATTCAATTGATTGAAGTCCTCAATAGTTAGGTGAAAATATCCATTAGAAGTAATTTTTTATTATCTCAATTGTCCAAGAACTCATGATCATGTTTTTGGATGATAACATAATTAACATATCGGCAAGCAAATTCTTGAACATATGAACTAGGCTCCTCTAGAAAAGCAATTGGCCCAATCAACTTTCCTATACTCTTCCTAGTGTGAAATATACAATAAATTTGTTAGAAACATATTTGTTGTCGATCAAATTTACTATTCAATCTGCTCAATTAATGAACAAAAATTCACAGCTTCATTTAGAAGGAAAATTTTATCACCAACATTAAGTACATAGTACCACATCACTAATCACCTACACGCACCAAAGTAAGTTTCATCCTCAAATTCAATTGATCAAGCACCTCACTACTTAGATGGAACTATTCCTTGTAAGCAATTATTATTTTTTTCTCAATTTCAAAATTTTTTTGTACGCTTTTCGTGCATAACATAGTTTACATACCAACAATCAAATTCTTAACCATCCAAATTAGGCTCCTCTAAACATCAATTGACATAAATTCCCTGAATCGGCTTCTAAATATTCTTCCTGCCATAATCATTATACAAACTCTCTTTAGATAAATTTGCACAAACATTATGCCACAATCTCAATTGATTAAATTATGCATTACATAATTTACATACCACCAATCAAGTTCTTGAACATCCAATCAATTTTTCATCCTCGAAACAAAAAATAAATTACATCTCTAAAAGTTTTCAATAAGAGTTGTTTAATTTTTCGTACTTCTAACTTAGTTATGTTAAACTCATTTTAAATATAAAAATTCATGTATACACCTACATAGGAAATTATATTAAAAATTTTATAAATTAAAATACTTAATACTAAAAACTCAATTGTCCGCGTTACAAGAGTGCTCGAGTAATACGTCTTTATCAATAAACAAGCATTTTGATTCAACTATACAGGGTCAACTAAGTGAAAACCTTTCTAAGACAGTACGTCTTTTCTCATTGCTCTATGTAGTGTAATTATATATGGTCAGTTTTACCCTCTAAATGTACCTTATACTTTTATTCTGGTTGGTTATATGGTGTAGTGCATTTTGTTGAAGTGTTGTTTAGCTGTACTATTTGAAGAAGCACTAAATGCTTTGTTGCTAAAACTCCCTTGATTTCTATTAAAATCCTTCTAAGAATATTTTCTGCTTTTGTGGCTCGCATGCACATTGCAACTTCCAAACATTGCAAAAGCTCCAACCTTTTTCATTTGTTAAATGATTTAGTGTAGGTTATTGTAGATGAAAGTTGAAGCAAAAGCTAGACTGAAGGGGTACTAAGTGCTAACTTGATTCGGTCCGTTTTTGCAATGTCAGTCAAGGCATTGTTTTCTAGATCGGTGAAAGTTGGTCTAGTGCCTATTTGGTGTAGTGTGAGACTTGAATTTTGCATATACTTTCAATTACAAGAATCTCTACTAGAGCATTTTGAAAGGAAAAGTTTGAATCTTTTGCTGTAGTTTGGAGCTTAGGATCCTTTGAAGCAGAAACTTTAATTCGGAGCTTTTGTTTCTTCTACAGAGGAAATTTTTTTGGAGATTTTAACAAAAAAGCAGTTAATGTATAGTTTTTAGGATATGCGGAATCTAAAAATCTATGAAATTCGATACTAAACGTTTTAACATGTCAAGTAAGGATTAGAACTTGTTCTCGGGGTCTTAGTAGTGCATTGATCGGTTTTATTTTCTTTTTAATCGTTGAATTACTTGTTTTATATTATAAATTTGTTTCCATATTTGTTTTCTTTTTTGGGTTTCAACATTAATTAGTATTTTAAGCAAGATGGTTGCTTTAGTTGTTTTAATTCATAATTGATTTTATTTTAGTTATAATTTTTGATTGAATACACTACATATTGAGATATAATTTATACATATTTTTTTGTCTCTATCAACTTTCGTTAATCTTGTAGTAATCTCTAGGTATTTATACTATCTTGGTTGTGTGCTGTTGAAGATAATAAATGAAAATTATCTATATGACATAACTTAGTTTATACACTTTTTAATTAGGGATTGCACATTTAGGGGGAGAGATTATGAAAAATGAAATGTTATATGCATAAAAAGATGTGGAAAGAGTTACATCCCAAAGGGAGTGTGAAAACTACCACCACATGTAGGAAAGAGCTACCACCCCGGCCGTCCGGTAAGTGTGTGAAGCTACCACATGTTTTTGATGCATCTAAAAAAAAAAAAATATCTGGTGATATAAGGTTGGATATGATTAAAAGATGCTCAAAGAGCCACCCCTGGTACTTAAATTACGCAATCTTCTAATTAGAGATTGCACATTTAGGGGGGAAGTGATTATGGAAAATAAAATGTTGTATGCATAAAAAGATGTGGAAAGAGTTACATCCCAAAGGGAGTGTGAAAACTACCACCACATGTAGGAAAGAGCTACCACTCCGGTCGTCCGGTAAGTGTGTGAAGCTACCACATGTTTTTGATGCATTTTAAAAAAAGAAAGGTATATGGTGATATACGGTTGGATATAGTTAAAAGATGCTCGAAGAGCCACCCCTGGTACTTAAATTATGCAATCTTCTAATTTTAGAGTTTATTTGTTAAGCTTATGTTATATAGCAATCTTCATTATTTAACTTCATGATCCATTACATTTTGATAGTTTTTATACCTCTGGATTGCTTTTTGATGACGTGAGTATGATGTATGTTGGTTTTAAGTATTTTTACAATTTTTATTTGGAAGCTTGATGTTTTTGGATTAAAATTTATAGTTTTTGTGAAATTGGAATGATTTTGAAGCATCTGGTGTGAAGATATAATGTATAAGTACTTATAATATTTATTTCTATGTTTTACGAGTTCAATAATTTTGAAAAATTCAAATTTGAGACTTGGATGATATTTTTTACTTTTGGTAGTAAGAAAAGTGCACTAAATCAACAAACTACTGATGTTGTGCTGATAATATGCTACATGTTTCTAAAGATCATCCTTGGCGGCCTTGTGATTTTTAAATTATGGAGTTTAGAAGTAGAAACCACATGGCGCATCATGAAGATAAGTTTCTTTTTTTTAAATAGCACGTGCCTTTAGTGGGTTGATTTGATAATTAACATTACACAAAGCAATGAGAATAGACTTGATGGCATTTAATTTGACACAAAATCTTGCCCAAAATACATGCAAGTACTGATTTTTTTTTTAGGCGCCCCTGTATAAGTGAATTAAAAACTTGTTTATCGATAAAAATGTCTTCATTGAGTATTCTCTTAGAGAGGACAATGAGTGTTAAGAATTTAGTTGCTTTTTTTGGGGAGTTTGGATACAATTTCCTATGTAGGTATATGTGTGAGTTTTAATATTTGGAACGGGATTAATGGAATGAACTTTGGTATCGGAAATTTTGGGAATGTGATTAATTTAGGTTTTGGAGGATGAAATTTTTATCTTATGGTATCAGAAGGATGCCGAGAGTCGATCTCTCGCATCGCCATTAGAGCAAAGCCGAAGATCTTTGAGCTTCGTAAAAAGGGGACGAGGTCGAGCAATGACGCACCGCGGAGCGAAGCGCCCCAAGCTCAATCAAAGTTTCTCTTCAACCCTCAACCCTCATCTCTCTCTCTCTCTCTCTCTCTCTCTCAAATTCTAACGAGATTTTACATGGATTTAGAGGGGAGGGCGATTACGTGCCGAGGAGAATAGTAGAGATCGAAATCCACAACTTCGTGACCTACGATCACCTCAAGTGCAAGCTCGTTTCGCGCTTCAATCTCGTCATCGGCCCCAATGGTTCCGGGAAGAGCTCTCTCGTGTGCGCCATCTCTCTAGGGCTTACCAGAGAGCTGCTGGTTCGACCCTTTTTCGATGAAATTGATTTTGGGTTCATATTGGTTTTAACTGCATTACTTTGATTTTTGACTGTGTTGTGGTTGTGCTTGCATATACTGCTTAATGTTCATTGTGTACCTTTTTTTTTTTGTTTGCTTTTCTAATTATACCTAATAGTTTTTGAACTAACTTAGTTTCTAACTTGTTAAACTCCATATGAAATGTGGCTAACATGAATCCTTCTAGAATATATGATGCTGTAATCTTTCATTTTCTCATCCAGTCATTCTATTGCATTTTTTCTTTCAGTCTACTTGTTTTTGGATTGTTGGATTGTTGTGACATCTTCAGTATTGTCCTTCTAGTTCCTGCCACAAGATCGGGTATGTGAATTTGCTTAGCTAACTCTAATTCAACTTCTGGAGGAGACTGCAAAAGCTGTTGGTAATCCTGAGTTGCCAGTTCAACATCGTGCACTTGTTGAGAAAAGTAAAGAAATAAAGAGGCTCGAGTCTGTCCATCCTTTTGCATCTTCTCTGCAGTGATTGGGAGTTTTTAAAGACAATTTTAGTTTTTTGTTTTTAGTTTCTGCTTATTTGCAAGATTCTGAAACTTAGCCTTCTAACGTTAACTGTTCATGTCAATTACTATGCGACAATAAAAGTATTTCCTTTCACATTCTCATATGTCATAAGCAATTCTATGTGGATCCTCTTAGGCTGTCAGCCTAAATAGAGAAACATTAAATCAGCTGAAAGCTCTTAACACTGAGCAAGAAAGAGATGTAGAGCGTGTTCGTTAGAAGGAGAAACTTTTGGCATTGGTATTTTTTCTAACCTTGATATTTCTTTGTTGATCTGTCAACTATCCTGCATTGATGCTATTGTCCAACCATAGGTTGATTTGATGAGGAAGAAAGTACCATGGCTTAAGTATGACATGAAGAAAGTGGAATACAAGGAAACTGGAAACATGAGACTCTTGCTAAGAATAAAATGGAAGATGCAGCTTAAATTTTGAATGATCTCAGAAGACCTATTAAGTAAGTTGTTCATGGCTGTCAAATATAGTAAGGTTGAGATAAAAGGCTACAGGTTCAGCGTCATAAAATTTCGGAGAAATATTTTTTAATGCTTTTTTATGATGTTTGAGTTTATCAGATAGTAGTGATGAAAAGTGTTAATAAGTGTGGAATTTCATTATCTTTTTTTGATTTTTTGTACCTGTCTCCTTCTGTAGGGAGCAGAAGAAGGTGAAAAAAAAATGCATGAATAGAATAGCGAGAGCATAAACAACCGGATAAACCAAAATGCCAGTTCTCACAGAGATATTATAGAGGAGTGCCAACTTGTATTCTCGTCTTTTACTTAAGTAATCAATGCTCAGAGTTCTATTTATATTTTGATGTAGTATATTTTGACTATCAATTATTTTTATTTTCTTGGGTGTGCAAGTACGAGCTAAATATGCTGAAATGGAAGACCTGAAAAGGTGAAGAATCTCACCAGAAAAGGATTTGAAGGTTAAGGAAGATCTTGTTGCTGCTGAAAGGGGCAGAGCTTCCAATTTTTGAACCACCCAGTGTTGAAATGGTTCATTTCCTCATTTTTAATTCTGTCAGTTAGCTTGTTACTTCATTTGAATGTTAAATTCTCTACATGATGATTCTGGTGTTTGTTTTAGATAGACTTTTCTCACATCTTATATAGTATGTAGTGGTACTGCTAGTTGTGTTTATCACACTTGTTGAATTCTTCTTGTTATTAGGAGAAACTTGGTACCCAAATTATGGAACTAAATTTTGAATTAAATCAAATGAAAATGTGAATGAAGGAGAAGGAATCGTATTTACTCAGTGAGAAAGGACTCTTGAGGAAGAGCTCGGAGAGGTAAGGGTGTTTTTAGCAATAAGTTTACTCATTACTACATGAGACTTTGATGTTCAGTCGCACAAGTTACTTCCGGCTGTTGTTTCTATTACAGATTGAAGGACATGAAAAGCAAGAATAATAAATTGCTTCTCGCATTACAAAATTTTGGTGCTGACAAAATATTTGAAGCGTGCTAATGGTTGTAGGATCATCGTGGTGATTTGAAAAAGGAAGTATACGAGCCTGTCCTTATTGTGGTAATTGCTACAACGATATTTTTCTTTTTTTTACTTTTCAGGCAAAAGTTCTGGAGGTATTTCATGTCTTTGGTTATATATATTCTCAGGTAAATGTTCAAGATCAGGGTCATGCTACTTACTTGGAAAATCTTGTGCCAAATTACATTCGGAAGGTATTATATTTGTCTGTTTAGTTGTTGGAAAATCATGTGCCAATGTATATTATGAGCTATTCAATTTATAATGTTAAAATTTGAACCATTGTCTTCTTGCTTTCGGCACAATCCTATGCTGATATTCTATTATTTCTTTCTCAGTAAAAGATGAATTTCTAGAATAACTAACTCAAATTGCACAACAACAATTCAAAAATTCAGCATCTATAGAAACATATTATTTCATTAATATGTCACATCCAAACTCAGCAACAGATAAAAAAATATCAAATTTTGAGCACAACCCAATAGAGATAATTAAATCCAATTCTCACCTTCGACGAAATAGGGACCACAGAAATTTAAATAAGCAATTCAAATCAAATTTGTAAGCAATGTCTAATAAACCCAAAAAATAATTATAAAGAAACTTGATATTGTATCTAAAAGATAAAACCTAAATTGCTCAAAATTAGTAAAAATCTAAATGAGCAACAATCCAAACTGAAGCAAAAACCTAAAAGATCAAAAATTGACTGAGATGGATTAACAAATAAATAGATTAACTATTGTAAAATTGAAGTGGTTTAGACTCAGATGATTAACAAATACCTGAAAATTTGTCAATGAGAAAATCCAACTTGACTCATATAGGCAATTACAAATTCTCATCAAGCACAAAAAGAAATAGATTGAGATGGATTTACCTTCAATGGATGCAAGAAATGCACTACAATTAGAGTCCTGCATTATAAGATTCGGCCAAATTCCGCAAAGAACAGTCCCATTTGCTTTGGTATCGTTGACCGCAGCCTCAATCGTGGCCTTTGCGACTCCACCAAAGAGAGAATCATAAGTTAGAACAATACCAATGTTAACAATAGAAGGCCTTTCAAAATGACTCTGACTTTTAATGCCCAAAAGCAGAAAACTAAGAAAGCTAACGATTTTCACTTAGGCCATCATCAAACTCTTTTTAAGCTTAGGGTAAATCAATTTCTTTATCTAGTGAGCCTCTGTTTTAAGAAATCCATCTCAGATCAGAAGCTACATTTGACATCTACCAGAAAAATTGTAACTTTAGCTTGACTTCTTAATCGAGAGAGAGTACGCCTCAACGGCGCATAGGAGTCGGAGGAGTGCAGCAAAAGTGGCGCGTAGGGAGTAGAGGGGGAGGCAAAAGCGGCGCGTAGAAGAGAGAGAGAGAGAGAGAGAGAGAGAGAGAGGGGGGGGAAGTGGAGGGGATGTGGCAGCAGTGCGTAGGAGGCGGAGGCGTACTGCAAAAGCAGCGCGCAGGAGAGAGAGAGGGGGGGGAAGAAGAGAGGAGAGGACATGGGGCCCACACAAAAGAAGAGAAAAATACTGCTTTGAGGGTCCCACGGGTTTGAAATCACGGAGAGAAGGTTGAGGTCACCCTTTAATGTATTTGTATTTTTGGAATGATGAATCCATAACATCTGAGCGATTATGATGTTATTTTATGAAATTATTCAACTCAACAACTTTTTCTAATGATTTAGTACATAGGTACGGGCGTGACTCATCGGAGAGCGTATGAAGTATCATGATTAAATATTTTAGATTTTTGAACTTCGGATAATCATTATCGGTGGACCAAATCAAGATATGGAGATTGTATGGCAGCAAGTGCGGAATGAGTGAACCTTTCTCGTCTTTTTATGTGAAGTGGGTTCTAGAACATTGTCCTTGATATCTACTTCCATGCATAGTTCATGTATTCTAATTGATGACTTAGTTGTGAAATCTCTATGGTTACAGATTTGGATGCTGGTGACATAGAAAATCTCAGGTCTAGGGTGGCTGAACTAAAAAGCAATATTATAGATACACGGAGGATAGCCTAAAATCACTCCAGAAAGAGCAAAGGCAGTTGGAAGATGAAATAGCGAAGATACATAATAGACGGGTTCGTTTTATTGTTCATTAAGGAGGGGATTCTCTTTATTTTTTACGATTTTACCATTTATTTTTCTCTCTGCTTTTAGGAGGAAATTACTGAAAATATTAAGTTTGAGAAAAAGATGTGCCAGGAAATACAAAAGCTTGTCGGTGCATGCCAAACCTATTTCCTACACATCTTTGTGTTCTATGTTGAGTTGTATGGTAGGGCTTATCTGCTCTGTTCTTTTCTCTAGATATGAGGAGAAGATGCTGGAAGACATAAATAAGGAGGAAGACCTCGAGTTAAGCACAAAAAGGCTTATTGACCAAGCCACCTAGTTGAATGAGCAGCACTTTCAAATGGCAATTAAAATAAAGGTCAGGATGCATCAAGGGAAGCACATTAGCATCTCGTAATGCCATTAGATGATTATCTATTTAATTGGAGTCAGCAGATTTTATATTGGTTGTGTGCCAAGTATTCATAGGGTCTATTTTGTTCCCAGAATTTGCTCTTTGAAACTGTAGATCTCAAGTGGAATTACACCGAAAAGACCATGATGGCAATTGTGGTTGACATGAACGTATATGTTCATTAGATTTTGCTATTGAGCATTGGTTATAGCGACCATGTCAGATCTATTCTCAATAACTGATTTAGAGTTTGGATTGTTGGACTAGAATAATAGGAATGGTCGTGTTAAGCTCGAGTCTGAGTTGCAACCGGCTCGAAGGATCCCTCGCGAGCCCAGGATGGCGACGATGATGATTCTTGTTACTGAAGGGTCGAATCGGAGATGCAACACACCGTGATGACTCAATTCTGAGTGTGACGGCGCCGATGATGATTCGAGCTCAATCGATGAATTGGAATCAATGCACTAACTGTTTCAGTTACAATTCCCCTTTTATAGTAGTAGGGTTTGGACTCTGCTGTAAAGTATAAGAACACTTCGACTCGTATTGGACTCACAATGCTAAATGGTTGTAAAGAAGGAATGGATATCTTGGCCCGGTCCGTCGAATCGGTGATGGAATGGGCCGGATCGGGGCCTCTGACCCGACCCACTATTGCCCATTTTTTGGGTGAGTTCTGGAGCCTTCTTCTCTGGCCTGCGCACCTTCTCACACTTCCCTCTCGCTACAGTGATCCCACCTTCTTCCTCTTCCTCTTCTAGCAGGCTGCCCTATCCAGAACCTGCAGCTTCCTCGGCATCGCTCACTACCCAAAGCTAAGTCCACTTATCTTCTTATGTCCCCAGCCCTTACCTTTACTAATCCCGTCTCCTGCATCTGTAGGTGTTACAGGTCGCTTGGTATAATTTTAAAATATAGATATTTTACCTAACTAACTAGCATTAAATAATTAATTAAATTATTAATTAACTGACAATTTTATTTAAAGATCTAATTAATGAAGCAGCAGAATAAAGAAGTTAATATGCTAATTAGTTAATTAGTAAATCAGTTTGATAATTAGTTAATAATTTACTTAGTCAACTTGTTAAACATTAATTAGTTTAACAATAATGTTAATTAGTAGATAAGCACGTTAAATAGTTAAATTTTAGTAAATTAACTAGTAATTTGTTTGATAATTAGTGTTTTTTGTTCGTTTGATGAGTATATGTGCCGTTTGTTTACTAACCTTGTGTTGCTCTCTTGATAGCTCAGTTTGAATGCTAGACATCTCTTATTTACTTAGATTGATGATTATATATGCTGGTTATTTGTCTAATCAAACTATGTTGTCCTTTGGTATGCCATTCTAGACATTAATTTTTCGTTAGTTTGTTTAGTATGTATGCTAGTTCTTTGACGTATCATATTTCCTTTGTCTCCGCTCTGCTTACTATGTTGGGCATCTACTTCTGAGTTTTGAGTTAGTTTGCTGTGCAATGTGTTGATTATCTGCTGAAAACTGTTTCAATCTTGTCACCCTTATCCTCCGGTCTATACCGCGGTGATAATGTAAGCCTACAAAAAGAGATCTAGTAACATTGGGAAGTATGGCATAGATTCCACTTGTTGCATCCACTATACAATATATTGGTTATCTTTTAGCATGTGCCAACTGTACCTATATCATTGTTAAATTGTTGAATCTTCTTTTTGTCGTACTCTAGACATCTATTTTTGAGTTGGAATGATTAGCATATAATCTGGTCGTCCCCTTTTCGACGGTGCGATTGCCGTGGGAGGTGCGGATCGATTTCTTGGATGTTTAGCGATCCAGGTGGGTTATTGCATGTTCCCCCAAAGTCATCGGACTCCCTTCTATGTCTATTGCTTTTTTTATAGCAGCATGTTAGACATAGCAATATGATCAATATACTTGTTAAACTGATCTAGAACATTGACTAGCACCCATGTCACATATTTATTTTATATCAGACCAGTGACCTTAGAAAACACTCCACTCTGGCATTTTATCTGATATGAGATTTTCTACACTACAAATATCTCTTTTTCAGCTGTGATAGCTACTTTTATTCAGTTGATGAGTCTGGATAATCAGGGTAGTGTAGATGGCATTATATTCAAGTTGAGACCGAGTGGACCTGGTTGAGATTGTGATTGTCCGTTGGGACACCCTACGTGGTATAGTAGGGAGCGCAGACTTGACTGGACCCAATGTGGCAGTCATTGAGATTGGGTCGATCTAAGAGTTATATGAGTGAGTGATTGCACATTGTCATTTCCTTCTTTTGAGTATTCTGAGGCAGCGAGTGACTGCATGCTGTCGTTCCTTTTGATTATTTTGAGTCTGTGGTTTATGTACTATCACTCTATGTTGTTACTCTGAGTCAATGAGCATTGCTTATTATTACACCTTTCGGTTATCCCTTTGAGCATATTAGTTGGAGGCATTGTAGCTACTGTATTATTATCCCGGTTTTATACCTTTTTCAGTTTATTTGCTACTTTTGCCTACAGTGGACTTAGTGGGTAGGTCGTTTGTCTTAGAGACGGTATCCACTGAGAACTACTAATGGATATAGTTCTCACACCCGCTGTGGTGATTGTTTTTCAGATACTCAGCTTTTCTGTCTGCCTGGTTGGTACTTCTGATCGAGATAAGGGTGTTGCGTGATAGATCCCTACCAGAGCTTTTGAGACAAGTAGAGGTACCCGGTGTTGCGTGATAGATCCCTACCAGAGCTTCTGAGACATGTAGAGGTACCCTCTTTTTGGACTTAGTTTTGCTATGGACAGGTATGATAGTAGTTTTATTTTCTTTTCAGCTCTGATACATTTATTGCTAGAGATGTTCTTGCATGTTAGGCGCTTCGCCTATATGGGAATTCCTGTATAGGCGGCGGATCTGTCGACGAGTCCGGATCGTATTTTTGACTCCGGAGCGTGACATATTAGCGTGGTATCAGAGCTTAGGTTATAAGTCAATGAGGTAACCCTAGGCTCATGGTTGGACCCTAGGATGACTGACGTGAGATACGAGAACTGTAGCGAGAGTCCAGATTGGGTTTTGTAACTCTCTCGAAGTAATGGGGTGAGTGATCAACATGTCCTGTATCCTAAAGTGATTATGTTGGCTGCAGACAACATAATGCTTTAGAGTGGGAGATATGATTTAGACTTTCGCTCGAGTGGGTCGAGTGCTTTGTGTTTCGATGACCTACTTCTTTGGTTGCAGCTGATCACGTTGCCTCCGAGACGTCGAGCATCGACGCAGGCACGCTGTGTACCGACTGAGGAGCTGGAACCGATTGTGTATAGATAGACTGGGCAGGATGAGGCCCTAAAGACATGAGCCCAGATTAGCAGGTTATTTGAGGCATTTTGGCAGCAGAGAGAGTCTGCAGGATGTTAGAGCAGGGAGCCCCTGTCCTGATAGGGAGGGACTTAGTGCTAGGGGCCACTTTGGATAGAGACGCACAGCACCGTTTGACGGATGCTAGACCCATTACCAGCAACCTCCACGTTTTCCTCGTCGAAGTCATGGTTTCAGCTGAGGTCGAGGTCTTGTAGAACTCTACTGCAGAGGCAGCCGTAGCAACAGCAGATGAGGCGATCGGATCATGGTGTTATTTGTTGGGAGAGACTACACTCCCCACCATAGACTACACCCAGCAGCCTACCCGAGAGTATGATTCCAGACACCAGCAACGGTGTTGACTTTTTCTCCACCACTGCAAAGTGCAAGCACCTCCTCGAAGCTACTGACCGACGGAGAATGTGATGACCCGAATCTCCGTGGATGTTAGCAGCATGGTCAGTGGCTTCTGGAGGCCTATTTTGTGTGATGGAGGTGTTTGCGCGCGAAGCGGACGCGGGAAATGGACTCAGCGCGAAAAATGAATAACAAACACCTATGTGGATGCCTTTGACGAAAAATAGAAGTGGTTTCGCGCAAAAGGGACAACAGATTTGGATTCAGCGCGGAAAAAGGATCAAAATTGGTTATTTGGATGTATTTTTCTGGATTCGGAAGCCCAAAAACAGAATCAGGCACTTTTACTATAGCTCGGGCAGGCCAGGAAGGCGCCGGCGGCCGCGAGCAGGTGCCGGAGCGCGGTGGGGCAGCCACGGGCAGGCGTGGGGCAGTCGCGGGCAACAACACGGGCAGGCGTCGGAGCGCAGGCAGGCGTGCGGGCAAGCGGGCGCCACGTGGCAGCCTCTGATTGGTGGATTGGTGGAGCGGCGCCGCCGCGGATTGGATAAGGAGTGCCACGTGTCAGCCCCTGATTGAACGAAGCCGATTGCGCCGTCAGTCTCCCATTGGATAGGGTTGGACACGTGGCAGCCTCTGGTTGGCCAGAGCGGATTGCGCGGTCGGGCGCTGGTTGGCTGGAGCGGTCCTCGTGGCGCGATGTGATTGGTTGGCCGGTTGACCGAGGGTGCGGTGCGGATCGGGCGACACGTGGCAGCATCGGACGGTCCAGGTTGATTCGGGCGTTCTTGGGACGTTGACCGTGAGGAGTTTTGGGCGTCCGAAAGTGTACCCAGAATTCGAAAACTGGAATTTTCTTTGACTATGAAAAGGGATCCTCTCTTTCATTTTACAGTTTTTGGAACTCAGATTTTTGGGAGCTTCAGTAGAGCACCTCTCCACCTTCCTCACCCTCTTGAGCATCATTGAAGGACTTTGGGGAGCTTTTTCATCATCTCCTACGATTGGACTTTGGGGAGCATCATTGAAGGATTGTGGCGTTCCTGACGATTGGAGTAGTGGTGCCTACGGCGGTACCAGAACATGATTACATACCTGTAGTTTCTAAGTTCCCGGATTTATGGATGTTTCCATCAGAGTTGACTTTGATACCGCTAGATAGAGAGATAAAGCTTGGTTCTTGGAACTAAACCAATTCCAAAGCACCTTACAGGACGCCACCGGTTGAATTGAGAAAACTAAGGGTGCAGTTGTGAGATATAATGGGTAAAGGATCTTTCAGGCTAAGTATTTTTCCATGAGGTACGTTGGCGCTGCTTGTGAAGAAGATGATTCACTAGGATTATGAGAGGACTACTGGAAATTAAGCTCAGTGACCGTCTAATATATGATGATGGATTTGGACAGTAGTTGGGAGTTTGATGATGGATTAAGGAAGATCTTGTTGCTGCTGAAAGGGAACTAGCAGAGCTTTCAATTTTTGAACCTCCCAGTGTTGAAATGGTTCATTTCCTCACTTTTAATTCTGTCAGTTAGCTTGTTTTTCATTTGAATGTTAAATTCTCTACATGATGATTTGGTGTTTATTTAGATAGACTTTTCTCACATCTTATATAGTATTTAGTGGTACTGCTAGTTGTGTTTATCACACTTGTTGAATTCTTCTTGTTATTAGGAGAAAATTGGTACCCAAATTATGGAACTAAATTTTGAATTATATCAAATGAAAATGCGAAGGAAGGAGAAGGAATCACATTTACTCAGTGAGAAAGGACTCTTGAGAAAGAGTTCGGAGAGGTAAGGGTGTTTTTAGCAATAAGTTTACTCATTTCTTCATGAGACTTTGATGTTCAGTCGCACAAGTTACTTCCTGGTGTTGTTTTTATTACAGATTGAAGGACATGAAAAGCAAGAATAATAAATTGCTTCTCGCATTACAAAATTCTGGTGCTGACAAAATATTCGAAGCTTACCAATGGTTGCAGGATTATCGTGGTGATTTGAAAAAGGAAGTATACGGGCCTGTCCTTATTGTGGTAACTGCTACAACGATATTTTTCTTTTTTTTACTTTTCAGGCAAAAGTTTTGGAGGTATTTCATGTCTTTGGTTATATATATTCTCAGGTAAATGTTCAAGATCAGGGTCATGCTGCTTACTTGGAAAATCATGTGCCAAATTACATTTGGAAGGTATTGTATTTGTCTGTTTAGTTGTTGAAAAATCATGTGCCAATGTATATTATGAGCTATTCAACTTATAATGTTAAAATTTGAACCATTGTCTTCTTGCTTTCGGCACAATCCTATGCTGATATTCTCTTTATATGATCTTATATCATTTCGAAGTGCTTTGCTTTTGTTGCAGTCCTATATTACTCAGGATGTTCTAATCGACATTTCTTGTTTAGAAATCTAAAATCCTTCGACTTTCCGATTCATAATTATGTGCCTGAAAGAGGACTCCAGAAGAGCACCATTCAATATCACACATGAGGTAATCATCACTAACTGCCGATCTGTGTTTAAAATCTGTGACGCTCAATATGTATTGCACAAATTTTGCACGTAATATTGAATTTGTTTGATAGATGCGAGAACTTGGAATATACTTCCGGCTTGATCAAGTATTTGATGCACCTATTGCTGTAAAAGATGTTTTGATAAGCCAAGCTCCTTTGGATAATTCGGTATGCTTGATTTATAATATCTTGTAATTTAGTTTACCTATTTTGAGCAACTAGTTTCGGGCTCGCGCTTCGTAGCGGGTAGATGGTATTTCAGTTAATTAAGTTATATAACTATTAAAATTTTAAGGCCGAAAAAATTGTATTAAAGAAAATATAAAAACTGCTACAGTGATATTTTTCTTTTCATTACTTTTCAGGCAAAACTTCTGGAGGTATTTCATGTCTTTGGTTATATATATTCTCAGGTAAAGGTTCAAGATCAGGGTCATGCTGCTTACTTGGAAAATCGTGTGTTAAATTTCATTCGGAAGGTATAGTATTTGTCAGTTTAGTTGTTGCATATTGTATTACTTCTAAATTGGTATCAAAGAAAACGTATATTAGTAGTTATTCAACTTATAATGTTAAAATTTGAACCATTGTCTTGTGCTTTCGGCACAATCCTATGCTGATATTTATTTTATATGATCTATATCATTTCTAGGTGCTTAGCTTTTGTTGCATTCCTTTATTACGCAGGATAGTTCTTGATTGAGATTTCTTGGTTAGAAATCTGAAATCCTATGACATTCCGATCCTTAATTATGTGCTTGAAAGAGGATTCTAGAAGAGCGCCATTTAATATCAAACCTGAGGTAATCATCACTAACTGCGACTTGTGTTTAAAATCTATGACACTCTATATGTATTGCGCAAATTTTACATGTAATTTTGAATTTGTTTGATAGATGCGAGAACTTGGAATATACTCCCGGCTTGATCAAGTATTTGATGCTCCTAGTGCTGTAAAAGATATTTTGATCAGCCCAGCTGCTTTGGATAATTCGGTATGCTTGCTTTATAATTTCTTGTAATTTAGTTTGCCTATTTTGAGTAACTAGTGTTGGGCCCGCGCTTCGCAGCGAGTACATAATATTCAGTTAATTAAGATATATAATTATTAAAATTTTAAGGCCAAAAAATTTATAGTAAAAAAAAGGGAAAATATATGGAGTAGCCTTATGTACATTTAAAAAAAAAATACCGCGAGATTAGAATGTTAATTGCATTTAGGTAAGAAGAAAGAAAGTTTGACAAAAATATCGTGCAATTAACGTGAGCATAGATTATTGACAATCGGAATTGGTAAGAAAATAAACAGACAGATAGATGCATTAATAATAATAGTAATCATTTTTATGTGTAGTGGGTTATAGAACCTTGTCCTTGATATCTACTTCCATGCATAGTTCATGTATTCTAATTGATGACTTAGTTGAGAAATCTCCGTGGTTGCAGATTTGGATGTTGTTGACATAGAAAATCTCAGGTCTAGGGTGGCTGAACTAAAAAACAATATTATAGATACACGGAGGATAGCCTAAAATCGCTGCAGAAAAAGTAAAGTCAGTTGGAAGATGAAATAGCCATGATACGTAAAAGACGGGTTCGTTTTATTGTTCATTAAGGAGGGGATTCTCTTCATTTTTTAGGATTTATCATTTATTTTTCTCTCTCTGCTTTTAGAAGGAAATTACTGAAAATGTTAAGTTTGAGAAAAAGGGGTGCCAGGAAATACAAAAGCGTGTCGGTACGTGCCAAACCTATTTCCTACACATCTTTGTGTTCTATGTTGAGTTGTATGATAGGACTTATCTGCCCTGTTCTTTTCTCCAGATATGAGGAGAAGATGCTGGAAGACATAAATAAAGAGGAAGACCTCGAGTTAAGCACAAAAAGGCTTATTGACCAAGCTATCCAGTTGAATGAGCAGCACTTTCAAATGGCAATTAAAATAAAGGTCATGATGCATCAAGGGAAGCACATTAGCATCTCGTAATGCCATTAGATGATTATCTATTTAATTGGAGTCAGCAGATTTTATATTGGTTGTGTGCCAAGTATTCATAGGATCTTTTTTGTTCCCAGAATTTGCTCATTGAAATTGTAGATCTCAAGTGGAATTACCCCGAAAAGACCATGATGGCAATTGTGCTTGACATGAAGATATATGTTCATCAGATTTTGCTATTGAGCATTGGTTATAGCGACCATGTCAGATCTATTCTCAATAACTGATTTAGAGTTTGGATTGTTGGACTAGATAATAGGAATGGTCGTGTTAGGCTCGAGTCTGAGTTGCAACCGGCTCGGAGGATCCGTCGCGAGCCCAGGATGGCGACGATGATGATTCTTGCTACCGAAGGGTCGAATCGGAGACGCAACACACCGTGATGACTCAATTCTGAGTGTGACGGCGCCGATGATGATTCGAGCTCAATCGTGGGGATGGAATTGAGATATAATGGGGAGAAAGGGTTTGGGAGAAGGAAGGTGATGGAACGAGAGAAAAAGTGGAACGAGAGAGAGAGAGAGAGAGAGATGTGGATGGAAAGATGAAGTTGTATTGTGCTTAACTAACTGTTTCAGTTACAATTGCCCTTTTATAGTAGTAGGGTTTGGACTCTGCTGTAATGTAAAAGAACACTTCGACTCATATTGGACTCACAATGCTAAATGGTTGTAAAGAAAAAATGGATATCTTGGCCCGGTCCGTCGAATCGATAATGGAATGAGCCGGATCGGGGCCTCTGACCCGACCTACCTAGTGCCCCTTTTTTGGGTGAGTTCTAGAGCCTTCTTCTCTGGTCTGCGCACCTTCTCACACTTCCCTCTTGCTACAGTGATCCACTTGTTGCATCCATTATACAATATATTAGTTATCTTTTAGCATGTGCCAACTGTACCCATATCATTGTTAAATTGTTGAATCTTCTTTTTGTCGTACTCTAGACATCTATTTTTGTGTTGGAATGATGAGCATATAATCTGGTTATCCCATTTTCAACGGTGCGATTGCCGTGGGAGCTGCGGATTGATTTCTTGGATGTTTAGCGATCCAGGTGGGTTGCACGTTCCCCCAAAGTCATCGGACTCCCTTCTATGTCTATTGCTTTTCTTATGGCAGCATGCTAGATATAGCAATATGAGCAATATACTTGTTAAACTGATCTGGAACATTGACTAGCACCCATGTCACATATTTATTTTATATCAGACCAGTGACCTTAGAAAGCACTCCACTCTGACATTTTATCTGATATGAGATTTTCTACACTACATATATCTCTTTTTCAGCTGTGATAGCTACTTTTGTTCAGTTGGTGAGTCTGGATAATCAAGGTAGTGTAGATGGCATTATATTCGAGTTGAGACCGAATGGACCTGCTTGGTCGTGGCTAGTCATTTCTTGTACCGGGAGTCTGATTCTTGAGTCGTTGAGAGTTCTCTGACCCTTTTTGAGGGAGTTGGTTCTATATTGTGAGTATTCCGATCTGAGGGATCGTTGACTGGGTCACACTGATTATACTTCTATCGGTCGAGTCTATCGTTATTATCTTGTGCTCTTGTGAGCGTTTGAGACTCGAGTCACTGTGTAGACCCTGACCTTTGGGTGAGTTGATTATGTATAGTGAGTTATCCAGTCTGGGAGACCGTAGATTTGATCATCGAGGTTATTCTTCTTCCTTGATCTCTTGAGTATTTGAGATTTGAGTCATAGGGAGTACTCTGACCTTTGCATGAGTCATGTGAGCATAGTGAGTTACCCGATCTGAGAGATCGTGGATTTGATCATATTGAGCATATATCGATCCAGTTTATCACTCTCCTTTGATCTCTTGAGTATTTGAGACGTGAGTCGTTGAGCATACTCCGATCTTTGTGAGAGTTGATTGAGTGAGAGCTGGGATTTGACTAGAGCCTACATGTGCTACTGTTGTGATACATGATGCCGCGCTGATTCCTCGGTCTGGTCGCTCCCAATGAGATGCCGCTCCGGATGCGATGGTTGGCCTGTTGAGGCAGTTTTGCGCGATGATTGAGATTGAGATTGATATTGTTCGTTGGGACACCCTACGTGGTATAGTAGGAAGCGCAGACTTGACTGGACCCAATGTGGCAGTGATTGAGATTGGGTCGATCTAAGAGTTATATGAGTGAGTGATTGCACATTGTCATTTCCTTTAGTTATTATGAGTGAGTGAGGACATTGTGTTCCTTCTTTTGAGTATTCTGAGGCAGCGAGTGACTGCATGCTGTCGTTCCTTTTGATTGTTCTGAGTCTGTGGTTATGTACTATCACTCTATGTTGTTACTTTGAGTCAGTGAGCATTGCTTATTATTACACCTTTCGGTTATCCCTTTGAGCATATTAGTTAGAGGCATTGTAACTACTATATTATTATCCCGGTTTTATACCTTTTTCAGTTTATTTGCTACTTTTGCCTCTAGTGGACTTAGTGGATAGGCCGTTTGTCTTAGAGACGGTATCCACTGAGAACTACTGATGGATGTAGTTTTCACACCCGCTGTGGTGATTGTTTTTCAGATACTCAGCATTTTCGTCTGCCTAGTTGGTACTTCTGATCGAGGTAAGGTAGCGTGATAGATCCCTACCAGAGCATCTGAGACAGGTAGAGGTACCCGGTGTTGCGTGATAGATCCCTACCAGAGCTTCTGAGACAGGTAGAGGTACCTCTTTTTGGACTTAGTTTTGCTATGGGCAGGTATGATAGTAGTTTTATTTTCTTTTCAGCTCTGATACATTTACTACTAGAGATGTTTTTGCATGTTAGGCGCTTCGCCTATACGGGAATTTTCGTATAGGCGGCGGATCTCTCGGCGAGTCCGGGCCGTATTTTCGACTCCGGATCGTGACAGATTAGCGTGGTTTCAGAGCTTAGGTTGTAGGTCAATGAGGACTTAGTAACCCTAGGCTCATGATTGGACCCTAGGATAACCGACGTGAGATACGAGAACTGTAGCGGGAGTCCAGATTGGATTTTGTAACTCTCCCGAAGGAATGGGGTGAGTGATCAACATGTCCTGTATCCTAAAGTGATTATGTTGGCTGCAGACAACATAATGCTTTAGAGTGGGGGATATGATTTAGACTTTCGCTCGAGTGGGTCGAGTGTTTTGTGTTTCGATGACCTACTTCTTTGGTTGTAGCTGATCACGTTGCCTCCGAGACGTCGAGCGTCGACGTAGGCACGCTGTGTACCGACTGAGGAGCTGGAACCGATTGAGTATAGATAGACTGAGCAGGATGAGGTCCTAAAGACATGAGCCCAGATTAGCAGGTTATTTGAGGCATTTTGGCAGCAGAGAGAGAGACTTTGGATCAGGAGGACCTAGTAGTTGGAGTTTACCGGATGTTAGAGCAGGGAGCCACTGTCCTTATAGGGAGGGACTTAGTGCGAGGGGCCACTTTGGATAGAGACGCACAAGAGACGCCCAACACCGTTTGACGGAAGCCAGACCCATTACCAGCAACCTCCACGTTTTCCTCGTCGAAGTCTTGGTTTCAGCTGAGGTCGAGGTCTGGTAGAACTCTGCAGCAGAGGCAGCCGTAGCAACAGCAGATGAGGCGATCGGATCATGGTGTTATTTGCAGGGAGAGACTACACTCCCCACCACAGTGCGAGCTGAGATAGGGTCATTATTGTTGATGCACCTAGGAGAAGTATTACCCAGCAGCCTACCCGAGAGTATGATTCCAGACACCAGCAATGGTGTTGACTTTTTCTCCACTACTGCAAAGTACAAGCACCTCCTCAAAGCTACTGACCGACGGAGAATGTGATGACCCGGATCTCCGTGGATGTTAGCAGCATGGTCAGTGGCATAGATAATATTTAATTATGCTTAGATAATATTTAAGTTAATTAAGAATATAGTTATTAAAATTTTAAGGCCAAAAAAATAATAAAAAAAAAAGGAAAAATGTATAGAGTAACCTTATGTACATTTAAAAAAAAAACCGCGAGATTAGAATGTTAATTGCATTTAGGTAAGAAAGAAAGTTTGACAAAAATACTGTGCAATTAACGTGAGCATAGATTATTGACAATCGGAATTGGTAAGAAAATAAACAGACAGATAGATGCATTAATAATAATAGTAATCATTATTCTAGAAGCAAAATGAATTTGAGGGATAGTATCACGTAAAAGAAGGAAAAAATTTTATTTACTAAATATGATTTGTTAATTCAAACTAAGACATGGTTAGGACACAAACAGAAACTAATAAACAATTAAAATGTTAAATTTAAGTTATTCATTAATAGGGTAAAATGGGTTACTATTATTTCTTTCTCAGTAAAAGATGTATTTCTAGAATAAATAATTCAAATTGCTCAACAAAATTCAAATTTCAGTATCAATAGAAACATATTATTTCAAATCCAATTCTCACCTTCGACGAAATAGGAACCACAGAGATGTAAATAAGCAATTCAAATCAAATTTGTAAGCAATGTCTAATAAACCCAAAAAATAATTATAAAGAAACTTGATATTGTATCTAAAAGATGCAACCTAAATTGCTCAAAATTAGTAAAAATCTAAATGAACAGCAATCCAAACTGAAGCTAAAACCTAAAAGATCAAAAATTGACTGAGATGGATTAACAAATGAATGGATTAACAACTATAAAAGTTGAAGTGGTTTAGACTCAGATGGATTAACAAATACATGAAAAATTGTCAATGAGAAAATCCAACTTGACACATATAGGCAATTACAAATTCTCATCAAGCACAAAAAGAAATAGATTGAGATGGATTTACCTTCAATGGATGCAAGAAATGCACTGCAATTAGAGTCCTGCATTATAAGATTCAGCCAAATTCTGTGAAGAACAGTCCTATTTGCTTTGGTATCGATGACCGCAGCCTCAATCGTGGCCTTTGCGACTCCACCAATGAGAGAATCATAAGTTAGAACAATACCAATATTAACAATAGAAGGCCTTTCAAAATGGCTTTGACTATTAAGGCCCAAAAGCAGGAAACTAAGAAAGCTAACGATCTTCACTTAGGCCATCATCAAACTCTTTTTTAGCTTTGGGTAAGGCAATTTCTTTATCTAGTGAGCCTCTGTTTTAAGAAATCCATCTCAGATAAGAAGCTACTTTTGATATCTACAAGAAAATTTGTAACTTTAGCTTGACTTCTTAATCGAGAGAGAGTACGCCTCAACGGCGCGTAGGAATCGGAGGAGTGTAGCAAAAGTGGCGCGTAGGAGGCAGAGGGGGAGGCAAAAGCGGCGTGTAGGAGAGAGAGAGAGGGAGGAGAAGAGAGGAGGGGACATGGGGCCCGCACAAAAGAAGAGAAAAATACTACTTTGGGGGTCCAACGGGTCTGAAATCATGGAGAGAAGGTTGAGGCCACCCTTTAATGTATTTGTACTCATGGAATGATGAATCCATAACATTTTAGCGATTATGATGTTATTTTATGAAATTATTCAACTCAACAACTTTTTCTATTAATTTAGTACATAGGTACGGGCGAGACTCATCGGAGAGCGTATGAAGTATCATGATTAAATATTTTAGATTTTTGAACTTTGAATAATCATTATCGGTGGACCAAATCAAGATATGGAGATCATATGGCAGCAAGTGCGGAACGAGTGAACCTTTCTCGCCTTTTTATGTGTAGTGGGTTCTAGAACCTTGTCCTTGATATCTACTTCCATGCATAGTTCATGTATTCTAATTGATCACTTAGTTGAGAAATCTCCATGGTTGCAGATTTGGATGTTGGTGACATAGAAAATCTCAGGTCTAGGGTGGCTGAACTAGAAAGCAATATTATAGATACACAGAGGATAGCCTAAAATCGCTCCAAAACTAGCATTGAATAATTAATTAAATTATTAATTAACTAACAATTTTGTGTAAAGCTCTAATTAATGAAGCAGCAGAATACAGAAGTTCATATGCTAATTAGTTAATTAGTAAATCAGTTTGATAATTAGTTAATAATTTACTTAGTCAACTTGTTAAACATTAATTAGTTTAACAATAATGTTAATTAGTAGATAAGCACGTTAAATAGTTAAATATTAGTAACTTAACTAGTAATTTGTTTTATAATTAGCGTTTTTTGTTCGTTTGATGAGTATATGTGCCGTTTGTTTACTAACCTTGTGTTGCTCTCTTGATAGCTTAGTTTGAATGCCAGACATCTCTTATTTACTTAGATTGATGATTATATATGCTGGTTATTTGTCTAATCAAACTATGTTGTCCTTTGGTATGCCATTCTAGACATTAATTTTTCGTTAGTTTGTTTAGTATGTAGGGTATGATACTACCAAGGCAAAACTTGCTGGAGTTCATTTACTTGTAGTTCAATACTGTTTACTTTGTGTTTTCTATTCTTTGTGTTTCCTATTCTTTTCAAAGCTGCCATTGTAGGGTATGACACCACAAAAAGCCTATTTCAAAGCTGCCATGGTAGGGTATGATACTACCAAGGAAATTAAAAAGGTCTCTGGAAACTAGATGCATATTAGCTTCTAGTGTAACATCTTGTAGTTCAATACTTGCTGGAGTACAAATCCAGAGGTTAAGTTCTTTCAACGGCAAGTAACAAATCAAACTTCAAGCAATAGCTATGTAAGTTTAGTTGATGGCAGAGATAGTTTGTTGGAATTGTTATGTGCTCTGGGTTACAGGTCAATTTAGAAGTTGATTGCAAGTTTTATGATCTAGACAGATTCATTTCACCAAGAACAGTGTTTGATACTGTTATGATTTTCTTTCCGAGGAGATACCAATATTCTTGGAGATGAAAAATGTTGTGATACTGTTATGAAAAATGTTGTGACGCAACACGGCCTAAAAGATTTTAGTAGAGCCGACAGGGATGCCTGGTGCTTGATTTTTTTTTTAAAAGAAATCCACCGGAGTTTGAGCTTGCCTTTTGACTGCAGACGCAGGATAGTCTTATTGTCCTTTTGGTTGATCAAAGCATTATGACTAATAATTCATTTCTTGACATTTCTTTAGTATTTCATTCTGCAGAAAGACATCTACTTTTTCACTCATTGTGCTTTTGATTAAGATCTATTGGTTTGCCTGTCTTGCTATATTTACATAATGGGCAAAATTCTGTAGAATCTTACTTTGCATGTTCCTAAATTTATCTTTTTTGCTCTCTGTTGAGGAGGTGTCATTGCTTATGCCTTCCATGAAGTGATCAGTTTGTGTAATTGGCCAATAGGCACCCTGTTTGAGGTGTTGTCGCTTGTGAACTTTGGATGTGAAACACAAGAATCGGGTTTGGATGAACAGCCCTCTGACAAAATAGAAAGAATAGTTTTCAAAGCTTAATTTTCTTTCTTAACACGTACATGCGTCATTTTAGATATCCTAAATCATATGATCATTCAAAAAAATAAATTTAATTTTAAATTAGTAATCATCGCATATAGAGTGCAGAGCATGGTGCATTTTGGGTGCTTGCAATAATTTCTCACTTTTTTTTTCGGTTTGTAAAGAATAATTTCTCATGTAAATCTCTATATCAGTTTAATGACTGGTTACATGATGAATCAAACCTTATTGTCCAGTTAGCTCAATCTATTTTGTACATACCTTTAATTTTCAGCTAATATGATGAATATATATTCTGTATATATGCTGCGTCATATTTTGTTGTACAGTTAGTTCATTGTGTTCTTATAAACCTTTCACATAAACCTCCAACATTCAGTCGGTTTGATGGAAATATACATTGTATGTTTGCTAAATCACATCCTTTTTAGTACAATTTGCGCTCTTCAGAGGTTGGCATTGGCCATATATAATCAGCATTACATAGGGTAGTAAGAAACGGGTTGATGTCGTAGAAAGTTTTTCATTTAGTTGACCTTTTATAGCTAAATCAATAGGCTTGTTTATTGATAAAGATATAGTAATTGAGTTTCCTCTTAATGAGGGCAATGAGTTTTAAAAATTGAGTAATTTGATTTACGAGATTTTTAATATAATTTTTAGTGTAGGTGTATGTATGAATTTTTTTCGAAATGGGTTTAACATAAATAATTAGGAGTACGGAAAATTTAACAACCCTGATGTTGAAAATTTTGGGGATGAAATTTTATTTTAGGATTTGTGGATGAAAATTTGATCTAAGAACTTGGTTAGCAAATATATTAAGCATGTGAACATGTTCTCCAGTCTAGGATAGAAGAAAATATAATAAATTTATCAAAATATAGGAGAATTATTAATAAGTTTGATCAATCAAAATTATGGTGTAACATTTGTGCAAATTTGTATCAAAAAAGTTTGTATATTCCTTATATTAGGAAGAATATTTAGAAGCCTATTTATGAAATTTTGGTCAATTGATGTTTAGAGGTACCTAATTCATATGATTAATAATTTTATTGCTGATATGTAAATTATGTTATGCTATAAAAGCGTTATCAAAGATTTTTGGAATTGAGGAAAGTAATAAATTGCTTATAACATATTTCTTTTGTTAGGTGAGCAGTTTTATTAATTGCCTTTGAGGAAGAAACTTATTTTGAAGATGTTAGATTTGAATATCTTTGGTAAATTGGAAGGATCAATTTGTAAGGATCATGCTTTATGTTTGACAAACTTAGGTGCAAGTAAGATATAACGACCATAGTAGATAAGTATTTTTATGTGGCACATAAATGACACTGCACATTATGTAGAAAAGTTTCTTTCTTCAAGTCGAAGGTGCCGTCAGAGGGTAGCATTAGCCATATATAATTAAGATGCCTTAAGAGAGAAATGTGTCATTACATAAAGAGAGAGACATCAAGGAAAATGATGAAATCAGCCATAATAGTTGTTATTGACCAAATATTCCATGCTCCAATATATACTATGGATGTATTGAAGATGTTAGATTTGAATATCATGGTAGATTGGAAAGGACCAATTTGTAAGGATCAAGCTTTGTGTTTGACAAACTTAAGTGCAAATAAGATGTAATGGCCATAATAGATAAGTACTTATATGTGGCACATAAATGACATGGTACATCATGTAGATAAGTTTCTTCGTTCGAGTCGAACTTTTAATTTTAACAAAAAGGTAGTTGGCAGATATAGTTTTTAAGATATGTGGAATCTTAAAATGGAAAACCATGATACATTTTGGGATTTTGTGGAGTGATGATTTCTTGGCTAATTGATGTTTACAGGAATGATTGCTTGAATGTAGATTATGTTATGCTACAAATGCGTGATCTTGAGTTTTAGGACATGACTAGTGACAACAACATCTATTTGAGTATTTAATTTACTTTAGGGTGAGGAGGTGACCTATGATTTTATTCTTTGTACTTGATGTTGGTGATGATTTTTTTAATTTTTTTTTTCATTCTTAGTTGAAAAAAGGAGTCTTTGATTGATTGAAGTTTTGTTAGATCGAGCATTTGAAACCAATGCTTAAAAGGTTTTCATGAATTTTAGGTCGATTTTTGTTTAGAGGAACATCATTTGGCGGCGTAATATTTGATTCAATGACTAAAACTTCTATTAGTACCGAAGATAGACTGTAGTAAAATAAAAATTTTAGAGCTTGAATAACCATTTCCAAATGTTTAGAAGTTTAGATTAGGTGAGGATCATGATCTAGTCTAATTCGTTGATTAGTTTAGATTAGGTGAGGTAAGTCGTATGTTTGAGCTCCTTTGTTCATTTTGACTATCATTTCTTATTATTTCTAATTTTTTCTTTGTGCCTTTGATGCTTGATTTCCATAGGTAGTCCAAGAGAAGATTACTTAGCACGTAAATCTGTTTTTTCTTGTTTATAATGCATGGCCACTCCCAATTTTAAGTTTTGTACTACACAACCAACTGGATTTTCACATTAAGTTCTATGATCAATTATTTGGATTGTCGATCCAACTTTCGATCAGAACCATGAAATTCCATCTTGGGGCAGCTTTGGTTTGGTGCCTAAACATAAATCCTATTTCAATGATCTAAACGCAAACTGATAATAAGGATAATTTAACATGTTGTTAGTTTTTTTGTAGAAAGACGAGTCCATTTTTCATTTCCTTTCTATTTCCTGTGATACCATATTTGATCAAATCTTGCTCCGCTAACCCTTTAAAATTGAATCCGTTAAATAAATATATATATGCTGGTGATGTGCTAAATCACATTTTTGCTCTCTAGATTATTCTGTCTTCTCATGTAAATCTCTATGTCAGTTTAATGACTGGTTACATGATGAATCAAATCTTATTGTCCAGTTAGCTCAATCTGTTTTGTATATACCTTTAATTTTCAGCTAATATGATGAATATATACTCTGTATATATGCTGCATCATATTTTGTTGTCCAGTTAGTTCATTGTGTTCTTATAAACCTTTCACATAAACCTCCAACATTCAGTCGGTTTGATGGAAATATACATTGTATGTTTGCTGAATCACATCCTGTTTAGTACAATTTGCGCTCTTAAACCTCTTAACTTTCAATTAGTTTGATAAAAAAAATATAGTGGTTATGTGCTAAATATATGCCGATTATGTGCTAAATCATATGTTGCTCTCAAATTTTTCTTTCTCTCATAAATCTCTAAAATTAGACTCTAGTTTTTCTTGTCTCTGAGACTACAATTGCAGTTCAATAATTATGAAAATCTTTAACAATAATTGGGAAGTCTGTAATCCATGTGTAGCTTTAGATACAAATCTTTATCAAGTCATATGCTCAAGAGTAGAAGTTGATAAAAAGGTTACTTTCCATAATTTATCTCATTAATTGTCTCTTTCATTTGTAGGCTTAGTTACAAATAACAAATCATATTCCATCATTTGGCTCTCCTCGTTTCTTCCCATGAATGCATGGGAACTAGATAAATTAAATTCACAGGACATGGGGTGTTTCATTGATTTGGTGTGCCATTCTTCTATATAGGACAGTATGCTGACCTGTTGTAAAAGAATTATTCTTGGTACATGACGAGTGTAACAAACTTTGTAGTTAATGCTTTTGAGTTTGGCCATATTTCCCAATTGATTTGAAACGGAGCACAATTTCCAATTGATTTGAAATACGGCATTTTTTTTACGATCCTTTTTTAAGTGACAATTTATATGGTTTCATGATTCTGTTTTCTATGTGATATGTAGGCCTTTTTTTTAGTTCATTTAATTTGCTTCCCAACACATATTTTCGGTTACTTCGATGGAATATGTGTTGTACACGTATACGTGCTGAATCATATCTTGCACCCAATTAGTTCAGTTTTCTCTTAAAAGTCTCTATTTTAGCTAGATGATGAAAATATATGTTGTATATATGCTGATTGAATCATATCTTGCTGTCAAGTTTGTTCATTTTGCTCTCGTAAAGCGCTTATTTTCAGTTCGATGAAGATATATGTCGTATATCACTAAATCATATCTTGCTGCTCAATTCATGTTGTTCTCTTAAACCGCTAAGTTGCTGTTAGGTTGATAAAATTCATGAGGTAAATTACTAATTTGATGTCCAGTCAGTCATTTGGCTCTCCTAAAACCGCAATTTAGTTGGTTTGATGAATATATGTGTTGTATATATGCCGGATCATATCTTGCTTTATGGTTAGTTCTTTGTCGTCTTAAGTACTAATTCTTTTTAACACGATGTTTGACTTGGTTGAAAGACTACAATTGCTATTTAATTATAATAGCTACAATATGAGGCTGGGGGTCCTAGTAATGTAGGCATGTAGGCGAGGATCTTTCCTTCTTGTCGCTTATCTTTGTAAGGTAACCACTTATGAATGAGTCTGTATCTAATTATCAGTTAGGCATACATGCAAAGTTGTGGCAATCTTACTTTTTAAGCTTGATATTTCAGTTTGCTTACACATAACTCTAATTATCGTTTAGCGTCACAGGTATATGCTGGTTAGTGTTTAATTATTTCTTGCAATCTAATTAGCCTATGTTGCTCCCCTGACACTAATGCTTAATCAATTTGATTAATATGTGGGTATTGATTAATATATATGCTGGTTGTGTTGAATCATATTTTGCTCTCTAAATTATTCTTTTTTCTCTAGTGAACTCCAAATTATGAGTTAATTTGTTTACTAGTTGTGTGATGAATTTTATCTTCTTGTCCAATTAGCTCATTCTGCTCTTAATAAAGCTCTAATTTTCAGTTTGTTTGATGAAATATATTCAGCATGTGTGTTTAGTCGTATCTTGTTGTTAAATCCTATTTGTTCTCGTAAACCTCCAATACTTATTTTGATGGAAGTATATGATATATATTGCTAAATCGGATCATGTTATTCGGTTCAGTTTGCTCTCTTAAACATAATAAAATTTTAAAATATAGTATTCGATTGTATGCAATCAAACAAATTATATGTAGTTTGATTATTTTTTACTATCTAACAAAATAAGATAAACGTATCTGTTGCATGTAGAGCAATGCTAGTGGTACACTCCAAATGGAGTTGAAAATGCACACCCCATCCATCCAAGGATGAAGTTTTCTTCACTAGTTTCTTTAAAGTGACTAGTGGACTTCACCCCATTATAGAATGGATGGAGTGTAAAATATATATCCTAAATGGAGTGTACAAAAAGTGTTTTTCTAAACAAAAAAGCTTTTTTGCATGAAAAATCTGTTGGTTTTGTGATTTTGCTTGAAAGAACCAATTTTTAGATTTTGTATAATCAGTCTAAAATTTGTGAAAAGTAATCCAAAATATCCTCTTCTCCTTCTCTCTTTTCCTTCTGCTTCCTTTTTCCCCTCTCATCTTTTCTCTCCGCCTGCCTCCTTTACGCTCCAACATTGTTGCCATTCCTACGGCGTTGACTTGTCACTGTGCTATTCCTCGCCCACTAGGAACATAGACACCATCCTAGTGGTGAAAGGAGAGAGGAATAATAATATTTTAGCCCGTCTACTAAAATTTAAGATATTATCGGCAAACTCTAAATAAATGACCGTTTTTTGCAAAAAATATGAAATCGGTGAATTTTTTTTTGCAATTTTTTCTAGATTTTTAATAGATAAGATATAAATGTATTTCCATATTATAAATTTCTTTTCTGTAATACTATCTATCATTTCTCATACCTGGTCTAATTCTTTTTATCATTTTGAAGTTATATATCACTTATTAATGTGACTTTTAAATGCACAAAGCAAATTTAGCTAAGAAAGTATTATTATGAAGGGCCGGCCTTTATCAAGTACTTTCTAGTAAGGTGCCACTTATTGATCATGTTCAACAAATATGTTTTTGTAAACCAAGCAATTTCTTATTTTAGGCGCAGTGTTTCTTGCAAATCTTGAATGCACCATAGATGACCACCATAATTTTTCTTTTGGCATGTTTTTTTTTACAGAGTGCTACATTTTGGTATTTGTTTGGATAATAAGATGCATTGCCTTTTTGCACTTTCTTTTCGGATATTTTAAATTTATTGGTCATTGAAAATAAATTTAAAATTTTGAGCATAGTTTGGAAGCATGTGGATATCTATATCATTATCACTCATAGTGGGATTAATACTGTTTTCTAGGCCAGTTTGGTTCTACTTGATCTAGTTGGCCAATTAAGCTAGTCCGAACTTGTCACAGTTTAAAGAGTATTGTTTTTATTATTGATTCTTCCGTGTATAATTTTAAGGCTTTTGTTTTGAGAGCAATTTATGTATTGGTAAATGCATGTTAAGGGGTAACGAAGTGGGCTTTTTGTTATGCCTATGCGTATGCATATGCCATAAATTCGAGTCGTTTGTTTTGTAATGTTTGCTCGTCTTGTCATATTCTTCTATATATAACTAGGAGCCTATAATTTTGTAGGCATCTGTACAAATACATGATGTATGAAAACAGATGTTGTGTTTTGCATATGCCATAACTAATAGCCAATCTGCGGAATGCCACGAGCACTTGTATAATTGTATGATGTAAATAAGGATGCAAATGGATCTAGAATGGTCGAGCTTTCCCCTTAATCCTCCCTGAATGGGATAGTAAATGGGAAAAACAAAAGATTCATGGTAGTTTTTATGATCCAAGATAGATTCGGTGTACGAAATGGAAAAAGTTTTCTCGTCATGATCAATCCAGAAAATTATTTATATTTTAATAAAATACTTGTAAAAAATAATATATTCATAAAAAAAGTTTGTGTTTTTATTTTTCATGTATTTAAAATTTTTTGAATGTTGTTAAGAATTGAAATTAATATCTTTAATTTTTTAATTTTTATAGTTGATGTTGTTATTTAGACCAATTTATCTTGAAGGGCCGTATTAGGCCAACTCTTTCTGTCCAAATAAATTTATATTCACATGCTTTTTTAAAATTTTAAAATTTAAATTTTTTTGTAAAATTAATTAGAAGTTTAAATTTTTAATTATTTTTTAACCATAATGACTTTTTAATTGTCAAATTTTAAGAAAAAACCTAAAAAAACATGGGCCAGGCACGTGCTATTCAGGCCTGAAGCCTGTTATGAGATGCGGCCTATTTTAGCCGGGCCGGGCTAGGCTGAGCTGAGGCCCGTTAAGGCCTAGAAATGGTGTTATTTAGTTGGGCCGGGCACTTTAGGATTTTGTGGGCTGAGCCCATTTAAGATTATTTAGGCGGCTCGGCGGCTCCGCTGCTCCGGCTCGGCCCGCCTTCATTTTTTATCCGGCCCAGGCCGGGCTGGGATTTGGCTGATGGAAAACAATTTTGAAAGATAAATGTCTTATATTCTGGGCTGGCCCGGTATAGCACTTCATTTATACTGCCTGTCTAGACCGTTTGTTCTCCATTTTTCCTTAAAAATTAATTAAATTTAACAACAATAGAATTTTACTTTTTAAATTACATATGGATGAAAATTTTGAAACATTTATTTTAAAACATATACTTACATTTTATTTTGTTTCTCAGTTCAAGAAACATACCAAAATATTTAATATATATCAACAATAATGTAAATTTAATTTAAGATATGATTTATATTTTTTGATAAAATTTTGCATATGAATTTATTACTTTATTCAAATTTATTAAAAAGTATAAATTTAATTTCATATAATTTAAAAATGAATGATTAAATTGAATATCTTTAAAAAGTAAAAATTTTAAAATTAAGAGTTAATACAACTTAAGAAAAATAAAAATAATCAAATAAAAATAAAATTATATTGAAATGAAATGAATATTTAAAATTGAATTCAAATTTGATTATTTGTTGCTATCAATAAAGAGTTAATACAACTACTAAATATAAATACTGACTAATCTGATTTTGGATTCATTTGTAAAATATCAAACAAGGTATAGCATCATTCTCTAAGAAGCACAATTCTAAGACTGCAATCACTTTAGGATGATAGTTGTCCCCTAGGGTTTAGTGGGTTGTTGGTGAAATAGTATAAATCATAGGGGACCATTATAATTCTAACCGCATATTTTTTCATTCAAGGACCGAAAATTTATGAGTACGAATAAATTTTATTTATAAAAGTATAGTAGTCGGATCCATATATAGCGTAGGGTTACTACACTCTTATGAGTATAAACGCCTTTATACTCATAACTTTTCCGCCCCTGGATGAAAGGATGTGCGCCCCTAGGGTTTAGTGGGTTGTTGGTGAAGTAGTATAAATCATAGGGGACCACTATAATTCTAACCACACATTCCTTCATTCAATGGCCGAAAATTTTATGAGTACGAAGAAATTTTACTCATAAAAGTATAGTAGTCGAACCCATATATAGTGTAAGGCTACTATACTTTTATGAGTATAAACGTCTTTATACTCATAATTTTTTCGTCCTTGGATGAAAGGGTTTAGTGGGTTGTTGGTAAAGTAGTATAAATCATAGGAACCACTATAATTCTAACCGCACATTCTTTCATTCAAGGATAGAAAACTTTTGAGTACGAGAAAATTTTACTTATAAAAGTATAGTAGTCGGACCATATATATATATATATATATATATATAGTAGAGTTTATATATAGTAGAGTTTATATACATTTAAAAGTAAAAGCTCAAATATGTTTGTAATTTTTTTACTATTAGATTTACATTGAGACCCGTGCTATTGTAAACAATGTGCACGGACTGGGCCACATTGTAGCGGAGCCGTTGGTGCTATTAAAACCGGGCCGTACAATAGACCGGCCCATCTAGCATGTAAAATAGTAGGGTTCGGATTGGGCCTTTGCCCGAAAATAAAAGCTTTGGTCCGTCCCCTTCTATTCCCTCCGTTCTCCAATCCGCCCGATTCCAATCAACAAAACCCGAGCGCAAATCCCTCCTTCCCCCGTCGGATTCGCCCAAATCCTCCAATCGAGAGGTCGAGATAGGTGAACAGATAATCCATCTCCATCCGAAATAAAAACCGTTTATATTTTTAAAAAATATCTCCAAATCCGCCCCGCAAACTGTTTATATTTTTTTAAAAAATCTCTACAAAATAATTTATTTATAAAAAAAATAATCATAAATAAATTGGTGTTGTAATTCTAGTAGTTTTTTTTTTTTTTTTTTTTTTTTTTTTTTTTTTTTTTTTTTTTTTTTTTTTTTTTTTTAATATGCTTGCATTTGAAAATTTTAAAATTTATTACTAATTTTGATTGATATTTTTAATTTTTTTTAGTTATTGTTATTAATTATATATAACTTAATAATATTATTTAATACTATTAAATTTATATTTATAAAATATTAATAATATAAAAAAAAAAAATATTAGTTGACGGAGCAGATTGGGAGCACTAGCGAGAGGCGGGTCTCCCGCCCCATAGCCGGCCGTTTGCTTTCCTAATTGATGATATATTGACTATGTTGAGTTGCAGGGGTCCTAAAATTTATTTGCCCCTTACAAAAGTGTACGTCATAACTTAATAGTCTGTTGGCTGTATCAAAAAAAATTCAGCGGAAAAGCAAAAATAGATCTGTATTGCAGCCACCAATTTCTACAGTTGTATTGTCATATATAGAAACATGGATTAAACAGTTCGACTGTTTGTTGGATCCCAAAAAAAAATGTGCATATGTATCTTCTAAACTGCTATTCTGAACATAAAATTAAGACTGTTGGAAGTGTAACACATCCCCTATAAGTTCTTAAACCTAATGAGGATTTTCTGGTTTTCATCGGTAAGAAACATTAAGGTCTTAACCAACTCCTCCTTTACCATGAAAAGAACTGAAGCTGCAAAAACGCTTTGCACAATTAATTTTTGTGCCCATACTTTTGTAAAATCCTGCGAGTCCTTCATAATGGATCATCTTTTTTATGGCATCAAAAGTACCTACCGAAGTGTAAAATATTGCAACAGAATGGTCAGTTGTAGCATGCTCATGAATTCATTGCTTGGCTTGTACATGAACTTATACCTATATCCGAAATAATCAATTTTTACTTATATTCGAACCAAATGCAGTAATTTACAAGGCAAGTAGGTAGGTAAGATTACTCAAGTAGAATTACTTTTCCCAACCAGTGCATTTCTATGTATGTCCAATTTGGGCGTAGGTCAAATGCAACAGTTGGCCTTCATCAGCGGGTCCGCTTAAAGTATGTAGATATAGCAAACCAAAAAATATCTTGGATTCTTCTATTAATGCAAATTGAGATGCAAGCAACCAAACAACTTTTAAGAGCATGAGGAAGGAGGCGAAGAAGTTAGGGGCAAGCCCTAGGTAGAGAACAGAGAGAAGAGGCCGGAAGAGAATAAAGGATGGAGTTTTTGACAATGAAGAATGTGTAGGGAAGGGAGGGAAGAAAGAAAAGGGGACATGGAGAGTTAGATCTGATTAAGTTTAAAAGTCTGTATAATATCATGTTCCCAACCTATGAAGGGTTAAGGAAATTGAAAAAAAAAGAGGCTGCATAACAAGGTCTTTACTCTTCAGGAACTTTGATGCAAATAACAAGATTTGAGGGATTTCTGCACAAACAAAGAACTTTCTAGGGACTAACATAAAGGTTTTATTTGCACGGCAGGGTAACTCGCATAGTTTGCAATCATATAGACTTGCAAAGTTTGCAAGGCAGGAAATGATCAAAAGATATTAAGGGTCTGTTTGATTCGCGATTTGTAATATTTCGCTAATCTTTTATATTTTTTATTGAAAATATTTAAATTATTATCATTTAGTTCAAGTTGGGTAATTGTAAAAATTGTTAGTGAAGTAGTAGAATTATTATAGATTCCTAAGTGATAGGAATGCTAAATTATCATCGATTAGAAGGTATTTTTATTTTCATACTTAATGAAAATCATTAGTAGTACATTAATAAGAATATACTAATTTTTAACAACCTCCTAACCCAAGTATCTTGATATGCTAGTAACAAACTAGCAATTCCAAATATAAATTATACAATATTTTCTTAATATTACAAACCTTGAACCAAGTTAAATGCTATGAACTACTCATCAAACTGGTCACATCAAAGGACAAAATAAGCACATGAATATATACTACTAGAAAGCATACCTGCATATCTCAGCATAACCCTGAAGCTCTTGTTAGGCTCAGAGACACTCACAAGTATCAGACGATATGAGACTCGTCTCGCTAGTATCTGCTTAAGGAGACTATCGCTGCTACTCTCACCTTACCTTCTAAGGATGTCGTACGTTGGAGATAGACTCAATCCGAGAGTTTTTTGGTCAAATCTCTTTATCTCTTCATCGAGAATGGCGGTGTTTCTGATCCCCGCTTTCGGAAACTCTGGAAGATCAAAGTCCCCCTCAAGGTTAAAATTTTTATCTGGTTGGTCTTAGGGTCTAAGGTCCAGACCAAAGACAACCTGCTCAAAATGGGTGGACTGGGGATGGCTTTTGTGTTAGTCTTGGGTGGACTGGGGATGGCTTTTGTGTTAGTCTTAAGGTCTAAGGTCCGGACCAAAGACAACCTGCTCAAAATGGGTGGACTGGGGATGGCTTTTGTGTCCTCTGCCTGGACGAGGCAGATACGGTACCACCTTTTCCTAGCATCCTTGAAGCCTCTATTCTAAATTTTGCTATTCTCAACTACCCCTCGACGGCTGCTTCGCTATTCTAAATTTTGCTATTCTCAACTACCCCTCGACGGCTGCTTCGCTTTGGAATGCACGATAGAGAGCTTTCGGGGATTGCTTCGGTCTGGTGGACTATTTGGCTTGAACGCAACAGGAGGCAAGCGCAAGAAGACGACGGAATATCTTAATAGGGAATGCGCGATAGAGAGCTCTCGGGGATTGCTTCGGTCTGGTGGACTATCTGGCTTGAACGCAACAGGAGGATTTTTGAAAGACGGCGGGATGTCTTAATAGGGAGGCTCGTGACTGTTTGGGCCGGTGGGCTCAGCTTGCACTTCCACTTTAGCTAAAGTATCCTCTTGTCTCACTTCGGCGTTGTTTTTTTTTGTTTTTTTTTTTTTTTGAGGCTCTGTTGCCTACTCTTGTTGCATAATTCATCTCCCTTATGAATGAAACGCTAGCATGCTATCTTCTCCTCAAAAAAAAAATTTCTATCGTTAGATCAAGCCCTTTAATTATTTTCACCCGTTAGATTTTACAATTTCCCCAACCACCCATTAAACCCAAAGGGCCCACTATCATCTCAACCACATATCTCTTAATTCAACGGTTAAAAACTTAATAGTACCAATGACTTGGTACTATTAATAATATTCCAGCCTCTCTCTCTCTCTCTCTCTCTCTCTCTCTCTCTCTCTCTCTCTCTCTCTCTCTCTCTCTCTCTCTCTCTCTATATATATATATATATATATATATATATAGTCTGGCTACTATGGATGTACCAACACCAAAGAATTAGTGTTTGTAAGTTTTCCACCATTAGATCTATTCCTTCCACTAATTTCATTCCTTAGATCATTCTATTCCACCAACCACCCACTTAATCCAAGGAACCTACTATCGTCTTGACCACACATTTTTTCATCTAAAAACTAACTTGTTCATTTATAAGAGCTCAATTATATATATATATATATATTTGCTTACTAATAAATCCACTACTTTTTGACGAGAGTTGAAATCTCGTCTGGAGATACAAAAGCACAAACAAAAATTTAAAAATTTATATTTCTACCATAAAACAAAGAAGCAATTTAAAATTTCTAACAAAATTTTCACCAGTCGATACAAACAACACATCTGAAAGGCACTACTTGGGCTTGCTAATGTTGGTAAAGGATTTTAAACAAATGTGCACGAGAGAGAGAGAGAGAGAGCACATTTGACAGCATTCTCCAGAGTTCTCGGTAGGCTTCACAAATTTACAGAACTATAAATGAAACAAACCATGTAAATTTGTGGGAATAAAAAACCTCCCTTGCCCTCGACATGTAAAATTTGTTACAAATCAACATATGCTTTCACAAGCAACAAGATTTCTGAAAACATCTTACCTTACTGTATTAGTTTCAGAAACCTCATGTTCAGAACACTTTTTGCCAAAAAGAACAGTGCACTATCTTTCTTGCAGGAACACGGAATACACTATTCCAAAATAGTCATTGTTGGCACAGTAAAGTTATCTTCTTCTCTTATATAGATATGATGATAGCATTTCCATATTGCTCGCCCACAAAGATTTGGGTGACATTATTATTTGCTGAATATAACCTTCCATTCGGCCAAACCAACTAATCATGAACCCTTGATCCTGGACAGCCTCTTCCTCTTTCGATTCTTCTTCGTAACGCTTCTCTTCCCACCGCTGCCGGATTGAGCAAGCGCATGAGCACTGCCACCAGCTGGTCTACCATTAAATGTTCTCCCTTTCTTACATGACCATTTCAGTGGCAAATTCTTTGCAACTTTAGCAATATCACCAGAAATAGCAAGCTCAGTTAGTGTTTGAATCCTCTCCTGCGTTTGGGTAGCCCACGCCACCGATCGATCAAGTGAGATTGAGTCATCCAATGGTCGTCTCCAGAGATCAAGTAAAATTCGTTGAAATGACTGGTACGAAAGTGGAAGGAATTCCTCCATACTTTGGCAAAGCATGTTAACCTTTATGATATGTTTGCAAAGGTTTCCCTGCATTGACCAAGAACAATCACAGAGAGAGAATTCACATCCCGGATTCCATACTTTGTGTGTTTGAGTACCATCCTTCTGGCTGACAACTTCTGCGAAAGGACAATCTTCATTATCATAACTTACGGCATCATCAGGAATTTGCAGTGCTCGATGCCAGGACGTGGAAGAAATGTACACCTCTTTTACTGTTGGGAATGACCCGCTCTCATCGGCAAAGAGATCAAGCCAATAACCCGAGTGGATCTCGGTTGTGAGCTTATGAACTAACCAATCTACGCGTTTTAGGGCACCAAGATTGGAGTCATCGTAGATTTTGATCTTAAGCTTTAGATGGTATCCTTCAATAGCACCACAGGACTCTTGGCTGGCTAGGGGAAGACTCTTCAGAGTTTCAATCCACATCTCTAAAAGATTAAATAAGTGTAAGGGGAGTTACATGGCTTTTACATATACAGAGCTACAATGCTATTTACATGTATTGTTAAATCTGGATTTTTCATATATATACCCCTTAAAGACGCAGTTTCTTTTAAGGACAAGGGAGCAGTTGAAGATGCAGCTTCTTGTAAGAACAAGGGAGAAGTTGGTCTTCTATTAGAAAATAGTTTTGAAAGAAGAACATCTATGGAGTACAATGGTACATCCGTAACGAAATCAAAAGTTTTTTGGGTATATATCCAAAACTCAGATTTGAGAGGGATAATTAAGTTGATAGACAATATTGAAGGGGTATATATATATATATATATATATATATATATACTGAGATTGGAATCAATAAAATCAAGCAGAGAGATTACCAATTTTGGGAACCCAGAATGCCTTAAAATACTGCATGAAGGTAGTCTGGTCTACAAAATCTTGAAGTAACTCCTCCAAACCACCCATTGCACCCACTTCACTCCAAATGCTGTAGATAATTTTGCCCAGGCGTTGAAATATTTCACGCTGAATTTCATTGTTGGCGCATCTCTTAATTATGTTCTTTAGCCATGACCTACGGATACGCCATAGAGAGAATAGAATAGGGCAACAAAATACATCCCTGAAAAACAACTGAACAAGTAAGTGCCGACAGAAGAATACTTCATAGTGATGGAGCCATTAAATTGGATAAAGTGTTTGGCTAAAATCCAGGTAAGCCCCCCGAACCCATTGATATAGATATCGCCTTATCCAGAAAACCATCAGAGGAGACAAAGCAATGGAATATTAACAGCTACTCTAGGAGGAATGTTTTTATGTGGTGCTAACGAAATGGGATTAGATACCCCGGTAGTCCTAACTTTGGGGCCCAAAGAGAAATTTCCCATATTTATTCGAGGCTTTCCTGTATTTTAGCCCAGCTAAATGTTCCTTCAGGAGTCTCACCTGATGGGGTCAACCTCTAAAGTTGGGTCATCAATTATAAACCCACAAACTCTCCAACTCAAATCAACTGCACGAATTCTATCTGCAAGTGCTTGCATCCATTTAGCAACATCCTTTTTAACAATAGTTCGGGTAATGACCCACGCAACAGGAAGAGCATGTTGTCTTGAATCAAAAACAAGCAGCGTGTAAAGTGGATACTGCAACAGAAAAAAGATTGCATAACTAAAAAATTGCACATAGCTTGTTGTAAGCGGCTGTTCCAGCCTATAGCTAAAGCTTCTGATTGTTGGCAAAATGTCTGGCTATATCGTCACGGAGTAGAGAAGCTGCACGAGAAGCTAGGCCATTTTCTAAACAATCACCAAAACTATGAAGGAATTACAAATTTGAGAATATAAGATATAACTTATTTCAATCATTTAAGTACCTTGAGCTTGCTTATACCGAAAGATGAGTCACACGCGAGAAGGCTTTGGTGTCCAAAACGAATCATCTGCTGCAACTGCCACTCTGTTTGGATTCCTAGGATAAAAGGATCACTCTCTGTTGAATCTTGGTAGAAAAACACGGATTTCTTATTCCTCTCAACCCACATCCGAATGCTAGCCTGGTCATCTAGATCCAATTCATGAGTAGACCTCTTTATAATCATTCCAAGCTTTTGGACATATTGAGAAGCAAGACTATCCACCCTCGCATTCGAGCCACAGTACCTTTGGACGCCTTCTATATGCGTCTGCAATATATTCTCCTCAGGTATTCCGAGATAAATCATCGACATAGTTTGCTGCTGAATTTCACTGCATATGTACGGTACCTTCTTAGCACCCGGGCCAATGGCATCTCTATCTAGAGGACCATGGCATATAAAGCCAGACTTGTTAATGTGGCGCCTTTCGTGGTATATGATGAGCGCAACCGAGGGACGGGCGTACAAGCGCTTGATAGCCAAGTGGCAAGTGCAGCCACGCATAGACTGCGGCCGAGCGGCGCGATTTCTTGTGTTGAGTCTGTATCTTCGGCTCGGCAAGATGTTCCCTCCCTCTCCATAATTTTCGGGACCAAATGAGCACCAGTAACTAAGGAGGAAGACGACGGTATGATTGAGAAAAGAGGTAAACGTTTTCGCGAGAAGAAATTATTCTAGTAAAAAACGATTGCTAGATAACTCACAGCCTGTATAGGAGATATTCATCACTTTTATATTCCTTCAAGCTTCCCCTCTCTCTTTTCCTTCCCCTTTCAATGTGAAAACGGGTGGGACACTCTGCATTTGAACTTTCGCCGCCTATGAAAGCCTCGACTCGAGCGTAAGGAATGAGGGCGACATCATCGGCATGGTGCTCGGTGCTTCCGAACTTGGTCCATGTCAGGTCGGCGGCAGAAAATACATCTCCTGGAGGGTCCTGAACTGGAATATCAGTAACAGAATCCTTTATCTCCATTTTAGAATCCTCTAAAATGTGGAACGCTGATCGTGATGCCTGCAGTTCGAAGCAATTATACTCGTTACAGAAAGTACATAATGATAGCTCGAGAACACTGATCTTCAAAATCTTCTCAGTTCAAGAGCACTAAGACAAAAGAATCATTTTATAGAAGATCAACAGAACTTAAGCACACAAACAAACCATCAAACAAACAAACAAACAAACAAACAAACAAACAAAAAAAAGACGAGAGACATTTGATGATAAAAGAAGAGTAAATAATAATAATTACGTACGCTGCATCCGGCGAAACAAGTACAGCGTGGAGAAGGGAGATGAGAAATGCGCGTGAAGAGGGCAGCGAATTGAGAATCGAACGATAAGTTTAGCAGGCTAGAGGCTTTAGGGTTTGCTGCGGGCCGTAAATCAGTTGAAAGCTCTAGATGGTTTTTTTTCGTTTGGTTGGGGGTGGGAGAAGAGGGGCGGCCGATTCAGAGGAAGGAGATGTCCTCACAAGTTTGATGAAGCCCTAGATAACTTTGGACATTGAGAAGAACCACTCTGCGTGGGTGAACCGAAAATAAACTCTATCTATGAATCGAACCGCTGAACCGATTTTCTGAAAATTTTGAAGCCAAATCGTTTTTAGGAAGAGCAAAAAGAAAGAAATATATTTCTTCCGTCCAGATCGGGTTGATTACCGGTTAGAAAGAAATAAAAATTAAAAGATTTTCAATTTTAAAAATATATAAAATAGAGATTAATAGAATATATATATATATATATCCTTCATGACTATTCCTATTTCTTGGAAAAGTATTATGATTTTTTTTTTAGGTGCAATTTTCTATATACTCTTAAAAAAATTTCTGTTTTCAGATTTACCCCTCTTAGAAGGCTAATATTAAAACTACTATTCTTACGTTCCAACTTCTTTTCAAAATACCCCTGAAGTTAAAACCGTTTGGAGCTGCCGTTATCTGTGTAAAATTATGATTTTGCCCTTTCAAATATACCCTTCTACCATAACCAACTTTTCTTATATACCCTTAAAATTTTTAATAGTTTTCATATTTACCCTTAAAATATATCCTTCAGAGCACAATAATAATGCAAAAATTAAATGAAAACATCTGAAATTAAATGAAAACATCTGAAACCCTAAACCCTAAACCCTAGACCCTAAAAAATCCTAAACCCTGAACCCTAAAACCCTAAACCCTAAAACCCAAAACTCAAAACCCTAAACCCTAAAACTCTAAACCCTAAAACCCTCAACCCTCAACCCTAAACCAATGTTTTGGTAGATAGGGGCAAAATAGGTATATCTGATAGTTTTCAACTCCGATTATTATTTTATTATTTAACTCTAGTTTAACCCTAGTTAACTTAACAAAAGAAAACGGTAGGGGTATTTTTAATAACAGTGGAACGTATGAGGGGTATATTGGAAAGAAAAAAATAAGAGGGGTAAATAAGATATTTCTTCAGATTTCAGGGTACACAGGCAATTATCCCTTTTTTAAAATAGAACGTTTGAAAATCTATTTTCAAAAATCTGATTCTAATTTTAAAAATTAATTTTTTATTTTACAAATTTAAAATAAACAATAGTTAAAATTTGGTTCTTAAAATCAATTCTAATTTTGGACTCAAATTTTAAGTTTAAATTTTAATTTCTTATTCAAATTTTAAATTTAAGTTTAGATTTTAGATTTTAAATTTTAAACTTTAAATTTCAATTTTTAAAATTTAGATTTCAAATTTTTAAATTTTACATTTCAAATTTCAAAGTTTAATCTATAAATTTTAAATTTAGATATTAAAATTTAAATTTTATATCTTAAATTTCAAATTTAATATAAAATCTAAATTTTAAAATATCAAATATCAATATCAAATATCAAATATATTTTTAACCTTAAATTTTAAATTTTAAAATTTAACTTTTAAAACTCCAATTTAGATTTTAAATTTTAATTTATATAATTTGAAATTTTGAAAATTTGAATTTAAATTTTAAATTTTAAATTTTAACTTTCTAATTTAATTTGAAAATTCAAATATCAAATTTTAAATTCTACTTCTAATTTTAAATTTTAGATTTTTTAATTTGAAATTCCAATTCAAATTTTAAATTTAACTTTTAAAATAAAATTCAGCAAAAAATTTGATTACGTAAAACAACTTTTTAAAATCACTTTAGAAAAATAACCTTCGACTCAACTAAAACTCTCTGTAACTTTTAATTAAAATCAATTCTTCAAACTAAAATTAATTATGTAAATAATAAGCGCAATGATCCTATACTGTAATTAAATAATTTTACCACTATTTTGAAAGTTTTTATTTTTGAAAGGATTATAAATTTTAAATATTCTAATTTAGTGAGAGTTATTTTTTTAATTAAATAATTTTAAATATTTAAATTTTAAATATTCTAAATTGTAATTCTAAAACTTCTTAAATTAATGTTTAAATTTTAATACTTTTACCATTAAAATTTTATTTAATTTAGTCAGTATAATTCTATTCTAAGAATAAATTTAAATTATACCCTATATTTTTATTAAATCAAGTATTTAACCATATTCAAATATTTTAAAATAGTAATACAAAATTAATGTCTAAATTAGAGGAATTCTAAAATTTCTAGTTAGTGATTTTTTAAATATTTTTAATGTCTAAATTAAAGGAATTCAAATATTTTTAAATAGCATATTCAGTAGGTAGCGATTTTTTCTTAATCATATTAAATATGTTGAATTCAAATATTTACCTACTTTCAATTTTTATAAAATAGTGATACAAAATTAATATCTAAATTAGAGAAATTCTAAAATTCTTTAAATATATAAAATATGTTGAATTTGAATATTTACCTACATTCAATTTTTTTAAAAAATATTGATATAAATTAATACCTAAATTGTAATTATAAAATTTTTTAAATTAATGTCTAAACTGTAATATTTTTACTATTAAATTTTGAATTAATTTAGCCTATTTAATTATATTCTAAGAATAAATTTGAATTATATCCTATATATTTTTAAATTAATGCCTAAATTGTAATTCTAAAACTCTTTAAATTAATACTTAAATTGTAATTCTAAAACTTTTAAAACTAATGCCTAATTAGTGAAAAATTAATGTTTAAATTTGTGAAGAGTATATCAATCAAATCTTTCATTATATGTTGAATTTAAATATTTATCCACTTTCGAATTTTTTAAAATTGTAATACAAAATTAATGTCTAAATTAGAAAAATTTTAAATTTTTTGAAATATATTAAATATGTTAAATTTGAATATTTATATATATTTAATTTTTTAAAAATATTAATTTAAATTAATATCTCAACTGTAAATCTAAAACTCATTAAATTAAACATAAATTGTAATTCTAAAACTCCTTAAATTAATGGCTAAATTGTAATTCTAAAATTTTTTAAATTAATATTTAAATTATTGCAAAATTAATACCTAAATTTATGTAAGGTATAACAATTATTTTTTTTTAAAAAAAATTTGTGATATTTAATTATAAAAATATTTAATGGCTAAGTTACCTTTTTAACCTATTTAAATATAAAATAATATTTTTATTTTTTATTGATCAACGAATAAGATTTTTTTTATTTATTATAAAATTATGCATGGGAGCATTTCTCACATTTTTTTTTTTTTTTTTTTTGGAATCTAAACATAACAGCCCCTTAGTATGGAGACGTTGCAACTTTTAGCTTTTCATAGCAGTAAGCCATAAAATTTAAAGTTAATCAACTACAAAAACATAATCTACCAAAAAGAAAAAGAAAAACAGAATTTTAAGTTTTTGAATTAATTTTGATATAATATGAAATGCTTAGACAGAAGATTACTATCTTTCGGCAGAGCAGGGCGGCCTCCTTCCCAGGCGCCGCGCGCGTTAGTCTTTTGGCCGCATGTGTGTGTGGGGTAAGTGTTAGGAAAATAATTGTATTAAATCTGATTGTGATTAAAATATTTAACTGTTTTATATTTAAATTTGAATAACAGAACTTACCTTTAATCGCTATAAATATTTCAAAAATTATAGACCAAAATAAATTAATCTGGAAGCGTGCGACATACTGCACTAAGGTGTATTTTCATCCTTCGTGCGGATTAATCAGAGATACCATCCCAAGGTACGATCGGAATTCTTCTTTCTACGAACACGATCGTGGAAGAAGTTTACGGAGACTCTTTCAACATCCGACGATAAATAATCAAACAAAAAAAATTGGATCAAACAAAATATTTCTTATCTATTATTCATGTAAAGCATATCTTTATATTTTTCTTTTTTTTTTTCAAAAATACTATATACCTATATATACATAGAGTGAGGAGGTGTAAATATTGGAGTTAGGAATCCTAACGTTGGACTTTGGGAATTATAACGTTGGGATCCTTAATTGAATTTTAAAGTTGTATCCCTAATTGGCTTTTCAAGTACGGAGAAACGTCCACACTTAATTAGCCAAGATGCCGGCTCCGTCAAGTGTTAAATAAGAATAAATTTAATAAATAAATTAAAAATTAATAATAAAATAATTATTGAGAATTTTAAAATTTTAAATTTTATTGGAACAGTAAGCCCCACCTCACATGTCAGCCTACTGGATAAGCAAGAAGCATTGAGTAATGGGTGGCTAAAATGGCACAACCAAACAAACTAAAGCCAGGGGAAAAACTACAAAGGAAATATAAGTAAAATATAATAATTAATAGAAATAATTAAACATGGATGCTTGCTGCTGGGTGGCTCCAATATCCCATTCTTCCCCCCATTCTCATTCTCCAGCAATCACAGGAATAGGACGCTCATGCAGCAGTATAAGCACTATTGATCATCCTCCCCAGCAGAAGAAGGCCGTCGCTTCATCACCCAACCGCTGCCGCATCCTCCCAATCTGCACAGTAGGGAGTAGAAAGCCTCGTCTTCTAATTAGCCGTGCCCGTCCCACTGCTGCTCCGACTAGAATCTGTGCCATTGTCGGTGAAGCCGCTGCTGATTTTTCTTCGGCCCCCGTTGAGATCACTTGGCAGATTGCCGTCGGTGCTGTAGGTATGTAGCCATCTCTCCTTCGTGTGTTATATATGTTAGAAAAATTTATCTTTTCAAATTAATTCTTTTAAATAATTTAAATTTAATTTAAATTTAAAATAATATAAAACAAAGTTTAGATGAAGCCTGTGAATGTCGAGGCGTGCGTGAGCACTGTCCTAGAAGCAAGATTGTCCCTCTACGTGCGAGGCTCCGGCAATCACCCCTAGCGATACAACGACCACTGTCCACCCCGTCGGCAACGACTCCGGAATAGTGCGTAGCGAACCCAACGTCTTTCAGAGATCCAGCAAAAATAGAAGCTCAAAGAGGAAAATGTAAATCACCATGTATTGCAGCTATGTAAATTAAGAGAAGAGAATTGTAGCTTGAGTAAGTCAACAAAGCTTACTCTTCTTCTCCATTTAAAGAGCCCAAAACCCACAAGAGACAAGCTCCAACGGGTCTTTTCTCGGGCAGCCCACAAAGGCCCTTCCCAAGAAAGGCCTTTGGGTAGCCCGAGAAACAAGTTCCCAATCTAGGCTTTAAATGCAAAAACCAAAAGTCAAATGGACCAAGTCAAAATCACGCAGGCCCGGCCCGTGTGTGTATATTGGAAAAGGCTTGCTCTCACTTCCTAACCAATACATACACAAGAGAGGGAGAAAAATAAACCCACTCTACATGTGATGAATTTCCGATGTGGGACTAAACATCACATGTAGAGGAGAAATGGGTTTGGGCTCCCAGGCAAAGCCCATTGATATTGGGCTGCCCAGAAAAGCCCAAAGGCCAAAACACAAGTTTTAAATCACAAAAACTAATTAAAACCCAACAATCCCCACATGATTTAAAACTTGTAAAAACGAAATACAAAATGAAATAAACGAAATACAAAAACTAAAACAGATGCTGGATCCCTTATACCACGTATTCGGCGAAGATACCTTTCGGGTTTGAACCTTCACTTAGTACAGGTCTATGTACATCCGAGGGCACAATGATGGACTTTGCCTTGAACCAAGGCCGGTGAATCGGATTTCCACAAACAGTACACATAGTACAGCCGTTTAGGTTCTATGCGGGTTAGCGCTTTTATGGCCATGCGCTCATATCGATTCATGTGTGTTTTTAGGGAACCGCCCTCTTCCCACAGTCGCGGCCTCACGACTACACACATATAGTAGGTCCTGATAAGGGTGCATGCAAGGTCACACCCTGCCTCAAGGATCTCGGAACCATTCAGGGTAAGAACCCTTACTATCCACTTGCATAAATGAGCACTGTCGCCATAGGGATGAGTAAATAAAATCAGTGCTCCGCACAACTACCAATTCGACTTGTTTCTACCCATTGAACCTCCAAGAGGTTGGGTTGCCGTCGCCGGTAGTTTCTATTGTGGGCTAAGCCCCATCCCCCTCGACGATTCTAGGATCACTGTCCTAGACAAACCTTTAGTAAGCTGATCAGCTAGGTTCTTTGCAGATCTTACAAATTCCAATGCAATTACATTTTCCTTAATATTCTGTCGAATATACTTGTGTCTTACTTTCATAAATCTATTCATCTTTGTTTCCACATTTTCTTGAGCACACTAGTCAATAGCAGATCTACAATCACAATGTATACAGACAGGTGCCAAAGGTCGCTCCATCAGTGGCAAGTCATACAAAAATTCTCTAATCCACTTAGCATCTGCTACAGTGGTATCTAAAGCTATCAGTTCAGATTCCATTGTACTTCTAGCTATCAATGATTGTTTCGATGACTTCCAAGAAACAGCTGCTCCACCAAGGAAAAAAATAAATTCAGTGGTTGACTTCACATCAGCTGTATCACTTATCCAGTTAGCATCACTAAATCCTTCTAATACAGCAGAAAATCCACAAAAATGCAATCCATAAGATACAGTGTCTTTCAGATATCTCAAAACTCTTTCTAAAGCATTCCAATGTTCTCTATTAGGGTTATGGGTATATCTTCTCAATCTGTTCACAGCATAGGCTAAATCAGGTCTAGTGTAATCTACAAGATAACCTAGAGATCCTATAATCTGAGCATACCTATTCTGTCCTATAGGATCACCTTTATTCTTCTTAAGATGTACACTATGATCATAAGGTGTTACAACAATCTTAGAATCAAAATATCTAAATTTTTTTAACACTTGTTCACTGTAGTGAGATTGGCTCATAATAATTTTATTTGATTTTCTTATGATCTTCATATTCAGAATCACATCAGCTTGCCCAAGATCCTTCATATCAAAGTTATTATTAAGTAATTTCTTAACATCCATTATCACATCCATATTTGTTCCAAAAATCAAAATATCATCAACATACAAACATAGGATTACTATCTGTCCATTGTATTCCTTAGAGTACACACATTCATCAGACATGTTCACATGAAAACCAGCTTTCACAACTAAAGAGTCAAATTTCAAATGCCATTGCTTTGGAGCTTGTTTAAGTCCATATAAAGATTTTGTCAACTTACCAACTTTATTTTCATGTCCAGCAACAATAAATCACTCAGGTTGCTTCATATAAATCTCTTCCTCTAAATCACAATTTAGAAAAGCAGTCTTAACATCCATCTGATGAATAATCAAATTATAGACAGAGGCTAAAGCTAGCAGAATCTTAATAGAAGTAATCCTAGCTACAAGAGCATAGACATCAAAATAATCTACACCAGGCTTCTGGGAAAAACCCTGAGCTACAAGTCTAGCCTTATACTTATCTACAGACCCATCTGGTTTCAATTTCTTCTTAAAGATCCATCTACATCCTACAGGCTTACAACCTATAGGTAAATCAGATAACTCCCAAGTATGATTCTGTAGAATAGATTGCATCTCCAACTTAACAGTTTCTTTCCAAAATGATGCATCTACAAAAGTCATAGCTTGGTCAAAGGTGGAAGGGGTATCTTCTACAAGAAGGACACAGAAATCATCACCAAAAGTCTTCTCAATCCTAGGACGTTTACTTCTCCTAGGTTCAGATTCTTCTATAGGTTCACTAGTGCTGGGTCTGCTAGATCCACCTATAGTCTCAATAGGAACAGGTCTATCTACTCTAGTTCTAAAAGGAAAGATATCCTCAAAGTATACTGCATCTCTAGCTTCAATAATTGTATTGTTAGAAATCTCATTAACCTCAGAATTTACCACCAAGAATCTATTAGCATTACTACCATCTGCATAGCCTAAGAAAACAGTATCCACAGTCTTAGGACCAATCTTTCTCTTCTTATTTTCAGGAATCTTTATTTTAGCTAGGCAACCCCACACTTTAAAATAATTTAAATTAGGTTTCCTACCCTTCCAAATTTCATAAGGAGATACAGAAGAACTCTTGTGGGGAATCCTATTAAGAATTACACAAGCAGTCATCAAAGCTTCACCCCACAAGTTCTCGGGTGCACCAGAACTAATAATCATTGAATTTATCATATCCATCAAAGTTCTATTTTTTCTTTCAGCTACTCCATTAGATTGAGGTGTATAAGGTGTAGTCACTTGATGTACAATTCTAAATTCTTGACAGAAAACAGTCATCTCATTTGATGTATATTCACCTCCTCGATCAGATCTTAAAATCTTAATTTTCTTATCCAATTGATTTTCAACCTCAGCTTTATAGATCTTAAATTTATTCAAAACTTCATCTTTATTCTTAATCAGATAAATATAACAATACTTCGAATGATCATCAATGAATGTTACAAAATATTTGCTTCCACCCCTACTGGGTCTACATCCATCACAAACATCACTGTGTATAAGTTCTAGCAAAAATCTATCTACAGATCTAAATGGTCTTCTAGGTTCCTTAGCTTGCACACATATTTCACATCTATGATCATTTGAAACAGACTTAGGAATTAAATCAAAATTCATCAATCTCTTAATAGTATTAAAATTCACATGTCCCAATCTTCCATGCCAAATATTAGATGAAACAACATTCAAAATCATACTTTCATTAATAGTAGAAGTCATCACAGAAAGCTTAAATAAATCATTACTCAAAAATCCTTTTCCAATAAAGTTCACTCCTTTAGTAATTACTACCCTATTACATTCAAAAACAAACTTAAAACCTTGCTGAACTAAGAGAGAAGCACTAATCAAGTTCACTCGACCAGTCCCAAGCACGCGCGAAGATGCTGCATTTCCCATGTTCACCGATCCTCCACTTGAGTCCTGATAAGTGGAAAACCAAGAATGGTCAGAGCAAGCATGTACATTTGCTCCAGTGTCAATCCACCAATCAGAAGAACTAAGAGCAAGGTTAACCTCGGGTAAGCTAGTTCCTAACCTGATAGTGGAGTCAGAAGGGCTGGGTACATCAGTCAACATGTTCAGCTGACGCTCAGGAGGAACTCCTTTCTTCTTTGGCGCGGAAGGTCGAGTCTTGTGATAATAGCAGTCCTTCGCAAAGTGGTTCGTCTTCCCGCACACAAAGCATTCAGAATTCACTCCACTCCCCTTAGGTGTAGGCTTCTTAAAGTTTGGGTTGAACTTTCTATGTTGGAAAGGCTTCTTCTTAAAGTTCCTAAAGGGTTGAAAATTTCTACCCTTAGGTTTCGGGTTCTCTACTAGGTTTGCTTGGGTAGAAGGCTCGCTAGGCTTCTTATCTCTAGCTCGGTTGGTTTCTTCTATCCTAAGAGATCTTAGGACAAAATTCAGGGAAAGTTCTCTTTGATTGTGGTTCATATCATTGGCATAGCTAGACCAGGAAGGATGCAACTTATCTATTAAAGTGGCAACTAGAAAACTCTCATCTAGATCTATACCACTAGATCTAAGCTGCTCAATAATGTACTCAAAATCCTGTAGTTGGTCAGACATTGGTTTACTATCTACCAATTTAAACTTGAGCAAATCTGAAGCTTGGTATCTCTTCTTAGTAGGATCAATCTGGCCATACTTTTGTTCTAAGAAAATCCAGAGTTCCCTAGCAGTCTGACTACTACAGTAAATATCATAAAGCTTATCAGATAGGGTGCTAAGATCCGGTTCAGACAATGATAATTAATCATAGCAGGATCAGTAGGAGGCACAGGTATAGGTGCAGGTGCAACACCAGGAGGAGTAGGAGCACTCTGAGACTGGCTGCGAGTCTGAGGGCGATTTGCCACAGACTGAATAGCACCATCAGGTGCAGTTTCATTGTCATTCTCAACAGGATCTGAGATGGCAGAAGCAAGTCCCAGTGTGGTGAGCCAGAATCGCATTTGATTCTGCCACCTTCTAAAATTACGACCATCAAAAGTAAACGGCTTCGCCGAATACAAATTCTCCATTAATCAGAATCTGTTTAATCAATAATCTAAAATAATGTCACAAAATTATTCTAAGTTTAAAAACAGTTAATCTAAGTTAACAGGTTTAAATTTAATCAACAATAATTATACTAATTTTTAAATAACAGTTTAACTATGTTTTAATTAACAGTATTAAAAGAATTAAATATTAAACAGTGTGAAGATCAACTACACATTAATATTTAATTAACAATATAATAATAATTAAATACTAACAGTAATAAAATAATTAAATGTTTAGACAAAAAACCAGTGTAGTGGAATCTATAGTAACAGTACTATAGAAATAGTATAAACTAAACAGATTAACAGTATGTTATAATAGTCACTATATTAACACCACAGTACAGACCAATTAATAGAGTTGTATAGTTGAGAGTACTAACAAAGCAAACTAATTAAATAATCACAGTACGGTTGGGCTTAACACTAGTTATATTAATACTAACAGTAATAAAAAAAAAAAAAAATTAAGGAAGTAGGTACGTGCGCAACAGTGTATACTAGGTTAGTTAAATATACTAACACATCAATATTAATTAATCTACTGTACTCACAGTACTTAATAATATTTATATTAACAGTGTTAGAGTCAATATTTCTAACAGTATAGTATAACTAAATTAATTTATGAGCTATACTAACAGAGTATATAAGATCAACTATTTAATAAATTAATTAAATATTTATCTTAATCACAAGGCAACAGTATTTTACTAATTATATGAAAAGATAAAATGAATATAATCTTGCTTCTAGATTGTTAGAAAAATTTATCTTTTCAAATTAATTCTTTTAAATAATTTAAACTCAAAATAATATAAAACAAAGTTTAGATGAAGCCTGTGAATGTCGAGGCGTGCGTGAGCACTGTCCTAGAAGCAAGATGACCCCTCTACGTGCGAGGCTCCGGCAATCACCCCTAGCGATACAACGACCACTGTCCACCCCGTCGGCAACGACTCCGGGATGGTGCGTAGCGAACCCAACGTTTTTCAGAGATCCAACAAAAATAGAAGCTCAAAGAGGAAAATGTAAATTACCATGTATTGTAGCTATGTAAATTAAGAGAAGAGAATTGTAGCTTGAGTAAGTCAACAAAGCTTACTCTCTTCTCCATTTAAAGAGCCCAAAACCCACAAGAGACAAGCTCCAACGGGTCTTTTTTCGGGCAGCCCACAAAGGCCCTTCCCAAAACAAGTTCCCAATGTAGGCTTTAAATGCAAAAAGGCCTTTGGGTAGTCCGAGAAACAAGTTCCCAATATAGGTTTTAAATGCAAAAACCAAAAGTCAAATGGACCAAGTCAAAATCGCACAGGCCCGGCCCGTGTGTGTATTGAAAAAGTCTTGCTCTCACTTCCTAACCAATACATACACAAGAGAGGGAGAAAAATAAACCCACTCTACATGTGATGAATTTTCGATGTGGGACTAAACATCACATGTAGAGGGGAAATGAGTTTGGGCTCCCAGGCAAAGCCCATTGATATTGGGCTGTCCAGAAAAGCCCAAAGGCCAAAACACAAGTTTTAAATCATAAAAACTAATTAAAACCCAACAATATATATGCAGAATGAATCATATTTAATCTCTCCGCTTGCTTGACGTTTCTTCTGCCGTGTTTGCATTATACGCATGCAGCTGGAATTACGCCCTTCGTTGTTGCAGGAATTGAGTTCAGCAAAAGGATCGTAAGCTTCTCTTGAGATTCCTCACTTCATTAATTGATGTTTATTAGATCCTATTTTGATGCATAAATATCTCGTTCAATATATCTTTTTAATTTATTTTAAATATATGCATATTTGAACGATAAATAATATAATCAAACATTTAGAATTTGCTACTATACTCAGCATTCAAGTCATTTTCTTTTAAATAAGATAAGTTACTTGGTATAAATTAGTATACAACTTAGCTTTGCTCTAAAGAACAATCGTACCACCCAAAAGTGAGAAAATAAAGGCAGAAAAGAAGAGAAAGATCTAAGAAAAGAACAGAAATCTTCCTTGCAGA
>CM054950.1:17844309-18010465 GCA_029168755.2 Tillandsia fasciculata | reverse complement strand
GAGTCTCACATCGCCTGGTGCTTGTGAGTGTCTTTAAGCCTGACGAGAACGTCATGGCTTAAATGAGGGAAGAATGTGACACTCCTGGAATGTGTATTAGTCATATATATAAATAATATAATATGACTAAATCTCTTAACTTGACTATAGCATTTTGGGTGGTAGCAAGACCCAAGAGGTTAAGAGAGTTAAGCGTGCTAGAGCTAGAGTAGTTCTAGAATGGGTGACCCCCTAGGAAGGCGGGGCGTCTCAGTTACTCTCTCTCTCTCTCTCTCTCTAAGTTTTGTTATTTTGTAATTAACAGATGGAGATGTCGAGTTTGCTTACAGCAGTCCTGGAGAAGCAGGATGCGCTGATGAAAGAAGTGCAGCTGCTGAGAAAGGAGAATCAGCAACTCCGCCAGTTACTTTGATTCTTCATCTTCTTTTTTTTTCTTTTTTTTAAAAAAATTCATAGGAAGCTTCAGCTCCTGTTTGTATCTGAGTGTGTTTTGGCCTCTGCAGTTGTTGTTGAAAAAATTCATAGGAAGATCAGAAATTTGTTCATTCCCCGCGATGTTGTGTACGTAAATATCATGCAAATTCATTTCTTATATCATACTATTCAATTATTTACCTACTAAATTTTAGAGAACGAATCTTAACTCGATTGATCATTCATTCGCCGTTTTTATGCAAAAATAATAATAATAATTTTTGAAATTAATTAATATAAGATTTAAATTTTGAATAGTAAACAATTGGCCATCAAATAATTATTTGAATTTAGAATATATAATAAGTCAGTTGTTTTATCAAATTTCACATCTTTTGCTATTTTTAAGCTGAAGGAAGCATGAATTTTACTAATAATTAGCAACCAATAGTTAATAAAAGTATTAGCACATATAAAATTCTCAATTTTGTACATTAAAATAATTTAAATTAAAACAAATAGAAGGTAAAATTAAAAAGTGGCAACAAAAAAAAAAAAAGTTGAAGGGCCTATTTCAAAATTTCCTATAGTTGAAGGGGCTTCCATACATTTTTCACCAAAAAGTTGAGCATGGTATAAATTACGTAATATTTTTTTTTTTTTCGTTTTCCTCGTATTTTCTGTTTTTTTCTCACGCGGTCTATTTCGATCGAACGAAGCAACCATCGACCGACTCTTCTGCCCCAAAATCCTCAAATCCAAAACGCGATCGCGCCTAATTCCCAAACCCTAATCCCCATCTCCGACTCGTCGATCGATTGCTTCGTATTGGTACGTTTTCATGCCTTAATTCCACCAATTTTACTCATAAAACCATGATTTTTTGCTTCATAATCCCTTCTGTTCGCCATTTTCGGTGTTGTCCCTTGTCGAATCGATTGACCCAAGTTTTAGTTTTTGGTAATTATGTCTAAGAAGTATCCTTGCTGTTCTTCATCTAGGGTTTGTGTTAGGATTGGGGATTTAGGTTAATTTTGATTTTGATTTAATTTTTTATGCAGATTAGGGTTGATTTGAAGCTATAAGCCATGTTTAGTAGGATTTTTGGAAAGCCCAAGGAGCAAGCTAATGCCTTGGCCACTTTGGACAAGTTAAATGAGGTGATTGTTTAATTTGTTTTACTCAGTCTCTTAATGATTATTTTCATTAATATTTTCATCATCTTTTCGTCATTGATTGTTATCTTGCAATATTTGATTAGAAAGCGGAAGGGTTCGTAGAAATATCAAGTTTTGTTTATGAATTGAATTAGTACATGGTTTGGATTGTAGATGCAATGTGAATTTATCTTTTTTGTGTTGTTATTGGCTTGTTTCTTGTGCTTTTTTAAACTATACTCGGGATCGTAGAAATATCAAGTTTTGTTTATGAATTGAATAAGTACATGGTTTGGATTGTAGATGCAATGTTGATTCTTCTTTTTTTGTGTTGTTATTGACTTGTTTTTTGTGCTTTTTTAAAATATACTAGGAGAGTATAGTATAGGAATGGTAGTATTTTTTTGTTACGGCCCATGGAATAAATGATTGGATTAATAGAAACAAGAAACTAGTATTATATAATAGTGATAATATAAAGCATATATGTTTATGTTCCTTTTGCTGGTAAATTTGTGGATCATTTTGGTTATTCCTTCTCTAAAAATGCCGAAATTTTATGCCTTCACAATTGTTTTCTTCCATTCATATGGATTTACAGAACCCATCTCCTTTTTAGCTTTTTTACTGGAGGTTCTAAATATGCTGAAATAGAGAAAACTTTATTTGGTGTGGGTTTACTCATGTAAAGTAGTTGCTTGACAATTGTTTCGAGTAAATTCTGTGCTTTCATTCCCTTGGTCTAGTGAACAAATTATTCTTATATCTTCCCTTCAAGATTTTGGTGAATTTCTTCGTTTACTTTCATGATTCTGGATGAAAATAAGCACCACTCACTCTGTGAAAATAAATAGGAAACGAGCAAATCTAAAGTGGTTTTTCTGGTGGGCAAGTCTTTAATCTAGAGATAATAGGAAAAGATATGCAATAGACTTCGAAATGTGATGAACCATCCATCCATATCCGAGGAAGAAACTGGTGTAGGAATAGTTTTGGAATCACCAAAAGGAGAGTCAGAATTCTTATTGTGTAAATTTACGTTTCCATTCTTTAATAATGCTGCAGAATATGAAGCCTTGGGAATAGAGTTATCTATTGCTGAATAAATGATAAGAAACAAATTAAGGCGACTAGTTTACTTGAATGGATGTATATGGTCGTCCTTGGTATTAAAAATTTCTGTTTCAGTATAGATGTGTTGGTCGTGAAAACATTATATTACTGCCAATATCAATTATTCAAAAGAATAAACATTACTTTTGTAAGGTCTAGTGGGCCTTAAAGCTACTCAGACAGTGGCAAAATACCATTGAGTGTTGGTTATTAGAGCCGTGCTTTAATATTATGTTACTCTCTGTTGTGGCCTTGTCAGCCTGTGGCTTCTAAATGTTTCTATAGAATTTGAGTTAAGAACATTTAGTAAAGACATCTACGTATATAAGGCAAGATGTTTGTAGAGAATAGAGATTAGTTTTTATTTGGCATTTTGGCTTATTTATGCACTAGAGATTACATCAAGCACCGATAACTAGGTAATCCCATCCTATGCTTCATTTCATATGTAAACAATTGCTTTCATTCCTTTTTAGGTCCAGGCATTTAAGGGTTCAACGCCTGGCTTTGGTTTGGGAATTGGGCAACCTTCAAAATTTTTGTTGCAGCTTTGATTCTTTTATAAGAACAGAATTATATGACCTAGAACATATTTCTATGTGACAATAGCATACAATAGGATGAAATATCAATCTCAAATTTTGGCATTACTCGTCATTATATACTGTAGAAATTTAACTAGAATGTAAATGTTTCCTCTGCTATGTTCTTTTTGTTATGTACTTATACTTGCACTCAGAATCGATAACCAAAAACAAGTTCTGGCCCAGGATTGAGCTTCCATGTTGATGGTCCAATTGAGGTTGCATCTTTAAGTTGTTTTAGGATAACCACTGTTAGATCCGAATTACGGGAACAAGTTCTGGCCCAGGATTGAGCTTCCATGTTGATGGTCCACGTGAGGTTGCATCTATAAGCTGTTTTGGGATAACCACTATTAGGTTCAAATTACAGATAAACCACCATTTGCTGGATATATTTGAGTCAGGTTGGTCTATTCCAACCTTGATGGTTAGGATATTCTGCGCAAGCTTGTTCAACACTTTGGTTTGGATTTGGCTGACTTGCCTAATATGAAATTCTATTCTAGCCTATCCCCATCTGCCCATATAGAGTGCAATTTACATATATTAACTCGGAGACCATCTTCAATATATGTAGTTTGTAGATACTGTAGTTGCATATATTTACCTGATTTGTCTAACTTTTCTGTGATGTACTTTAGACACTTGAGATGCTAGAGAAAAAGGAGAAAGTCCTCCTGAAGAAAGCATCAGCTGAGGTTGAGAGGGCCAAGGAGTTCACCAGAGCAAAGAATAAAAGGGGTATGGCTCTGCTTCCCACCCCAACCGCTCTGTTTTTTTTTTTTTCCCCCTCCTTTCTTCTCAAAGAAACCTGTGCATTTTGCATTTTACCCTTGTAGCATTTGCCTATGTAATGAAAATATATTATTGTTCATAACATTTCTAAATGGACGTTACCATTATTACATAATTGTTGTGAAAATGTAGCTTTCACACACTTGTATTAGCTGTGGTTTTACTCTGAAGATATTTTCATTTTTAGTATGTACTACTTATTTTTATTTTTGAATGTTATTGTTAGCTGCCATACAATGCTTGAAGCGGAAGAGACTTTATGAGCAGCAAATTGAACAGCTTGGAAATTTCCAGTTGAGAATTCATGATCAGGTACGGAGAAAAATTAATAAACATACTATTTCCTTCTGCATTTACGCCATTAACTTCTTTAGTTTTTCAATGAGAACTTATCATGGATTATCTGGGACAGATGATTATGTTGGAAGGTGCGAAAGCCACAACGGAGACTGTTGATGCATTGAGAACAGGAGCTGCTGCAATGAAGGCTATGCAGAAAGCCACGTGAGTAGCTACTTTAAACTTGTCGAGTTCTTTGAATTTTGTCAATGTCTTGAATTTATGTGATTTTCATCTTGCTGTCTTTATTAGCTGTTGTGTCTGCCTTATACTTATTTGCTGCACCCGTCAAAACTCTACGAAATTCTTGGTCAAAATTACAAATGTACCCTCCAAGACTCCAAGTACACGTATTCCATAGATGCCCTTGAAAAGTGTGAATACTATAAATGCCCTATACATGTGAAAATACTTGAAAATGCCCTTGAAAATGCACGGTTGATTTTCATAAATGCCCTTTGGAAAGGTTTTTATTTGAGTCTTTTTGTATCTTTGCGGGGCCATCTTGATATTTTGGTTCTTAAATATGCTTGAGATATTTACATACATATATCCTTGTGTATCTATTTGCAAATAAAGCCTTGCAGAATCTAAATTTTCATATGCAGCCATCAAAAATTTAAATACTTATACACCCTTCTACATATGAGAAAGCCCCTATTTAAAAATCTTTTCTTATATAAAACCAACTTCTTGCCAGTATTTAGATGTCTCCCCAACTTAAAAAATATTTTTGCAAGAAACTGCTGTTTCGAAAAATTTCTACATATCTGCTCCAAAATTCAGGTTTTACAGGATTTTATGTGGAAATAGATGATTTTGCAGGGATATCTTGGATGCTCATTATTTTGCATGCGAGGATTCTTTTAGTTTGGGTTTGAGTAATGATACCTGTTAATATTTCCCTTTTTTCTTTTGCAGAAATATCGATGATGTCGACAAGACAATGGATGAAATAAATGAACAAACAGAGAACATGAAACAAATACAGGAAGCATTATCGGCGCCTATCGGAGCTGCTGCTGATTTTGATGAAGTATTTCTGTTTATTCTTCTTTCAAATGACTTAATCGCTTGCTCTTCTCTCTTACTTTGGCATATTGATTACCTGTTAATGCTTTACATAATTGGCAGGATGAATTGGAAGCAGAACTTGAAGAGCTGGAGGGAGCAGAGTTGGAGGAACAGCTTCTCCAACCAGCTACGACCGCTCCAGTTGCTCCAGTGCATGTGCCAGCTGGTAAGCAACCGGCTCGGGCCGCTCCTCAGAAAACTACTGCAACTTCAGCCGAAGAGGACGAACTCGCAGCGTTACAAGCAGAAATGGCAATGTAGACGGGTACGGGATCTTTAAATTGTAGAATTACTGCTATAGTTTCTTGTGAAACTAATGCTGTATCAACTCGTATAACAAACTATTGACTTTTCACAAAAGTTACTTTGGTCATATGAGTTCTGTAAGAATAATGAGCTTTCTATTTGCTAAATCCTCTATCATGCATCATGAATGTACCTGAACTGCCTGCTGCTGCTACCATGAAAGTAGGGTTAGTTTGGAAGTTGTCTAAGTTTAGCGTGTACTCCAATTTTGTTCTCAGAATTTTAACTGTGACCATTTAGTCCCTAATGGTTGACTCCGCTTTCATTTTCATCTTCGTAGTTTGCATTTTGCTAAGCGACGTCTAATGATGGTGCTGACTTGGCGTCTATTTAAGCCATTATATACTGAAAGGATTTAATTGCCATGCAAAACAGACTTCAGGAACTATGGCAAAGAGAGAGAGAGAGAGAGAGCAAAAAGAAACCTCTAATTAATCCAAGAATTCATCATTCTTTTCACAGTATCATGTAGCACAAGCAACTTTTAATCACATATTTCACAAACAAGTGCTGTTTTAACATAATTACAAGTTTTATATTCTAATAGTCTCTGCTAGTTTTTATATTATACCACACCTTTGATGCTGAGGACATTAATCTCTTATATTCATTTCTTTGCGGCACCTTCATCTCTGAACCATTGACATTAATATCATTTTTCCTATGTTTTAATGATTATATATTGGTTAAATTCTGCAGGACTTTGATGCACAAGTGAGACCAAATAATGTAAAAAAGTATTGGTGATACTTCAATCTGGTGTTGAGATCTCCACATTGATAAAGTCGAGTATGTGTGTGTGTGTGTGTGTACATCCTAGGGAGATATTTATGATGCTAAGAGCCTGTCTCACTGATTAACTTTGTGTGTAATGATAGCAACTTTGGGGTCTCTTTGTCATTCAGAATTGGGTTGGATAGAATAAGACGCCATTCAGAGATGTCGGGAGACGCCATTCAGAGATGTCGGGAGTTGCTGAGAGGAATCCAATCGGATTAAGTAGTTCCCTTTGGATGGGATTGTTGAATTCCACCTGAGGGAGCAAAACCTTGAATTAGGCAGTCCCCACAGTGAGACCATCAAATCCGTAATCCGTTCATCAAGTAAAATGCACCAGTCTCAGAGCAACAGAAACTGTGGATTTGATGGTCTCGTCCTGGGGCTATACATGTTAAACTTTTGTTCCTTGAGAAAGAGAGATAAAATGGGATTTGATTCCAAGAAGTTTTGGTAATATACAGCATCAGGTTCATTCCCTATTCATTGCGACTTCCAACAGCCTCTGAGTTAGTAAACTCTTTCTCTCTGATATTATTTGTTATCTTATCTTATTTAATCCAATTCAGTTCAAAATGTCAAATGAGTCGTGCGTGTTATATCTTGTCCTCAACTCTTATGCAAACGTCACTATTTAGCTCATTGCCAGCTGATACACATGGATATGAAGCCATGCTTCCATGAAAACCTACTTACACAAATTTGACCGTTCTGTTCCTGATGAGCTTTACATTGTCTGCCGCCACGAACGAACCGATCCGCGATGAGTGGTCATTCATGATACAGATCAAGTTTGTTTAAATTTTTTATTTGAAATCAGGTTTGTAGGTTCATGGCTTCCAGCAGACTCAAGAATCTACTGTTAATTACTCCATATTTGTAGTGTTAAGGGACCCTCGATTAATAGACCAAAAATAAATACTGATATGAAAAGGACCAAAGCGTGAATGGATAAAATTTATTAATATAATTTACTGTATACATGGCTTAAGCAGGGGCATACCCCCATGCTCGATTTATGAACCTGGCAGTCTATTAAGTTGCTCAGTTTAATGACTAGGCGGTCAATTAAGTTGCTCAGTTTAACGATTTGGCGGTCAATTAAGTTGCTCAGTTTAACGACTTGGCGGTCAATTAAGGTTGAGTTTGATTTGATTTGCTCATTTTAACGACTTGGCGGTCAATTAAGTTGCTCAGTTTAGTGACTTGACGGTCAATTAAGGTTGAGTTTGATTCGATTTGCTCAGTTTAACGACTTGGCGGTCAATTAAGGTTTGGCTTGCGAGTCGATGAAATTGACTTAGCCGATTGAATTCAACTCGGTTTGAGCTTTTGCTCTTTAGTTCAAGTGGAGTTGATTCAATTGATTCGGTTCATCCCTGGAGTTTGGTTTGAACCTTTGTTTAGGTTGGGCTCAAATTGAACTGGTTTGAACCTTTTGCATTTGATTTGGGTTGCGCTGCCTTAGGCTTTCGCTCGGTTTGTCCTTTTTGAGTTTGATTTGGGTCGAACCGTTGTACTTTAGTTCAAAACCCTTTGAGACATGGTTTAGGTCGAACCCTTATGACTTAGTTCGAGACCCTTTGAAGTAGACTTGGGTTGGGCCTTTATAGTTCGGCTCAACTTGGACCCTTCTGTAGTTCGGTTTGCTTCGGATCACAGCCTTATGGTTTGTTTCGAGATTCGTTTGAACTTGAAACTCCATTGCATTTGGTTTGGATTGAATCTTTGTGGTTTGATTTAAGACGCCTTTGAGTTTGGTTCGAGTCACCCTCTTTGCAGTTTGGCTCAAAACCCTTTGACTTTGATTTGGGGTCGAGCTGGTGCATGATCCGGTTCATATGATTCCACCCAGATTCGATTTAGGTTGAACCGACTTATGATTTGGCTTGGCTTGTCTTGATCCTCTCGCGGTTCAGTTTGGATTGAATCGGTTTGTAGTTCAAATTGAATCTTTTCAGTTTAAGTCGAACCGGCTTGTGGTTTGATTCGGTTCAGCTCGAACGTCTTGTAGTTCGCTTTGGGTTGAACTAGATTGTAGTTTGAGTTGGATCCTTTATAGTTCGATTTAAGTCGAACTAGCATGTGGTTCGGTTTGGGTTGGAACCGACTTCAATTCAAGTTGAATCCTTCACGACTTGGTTTAAGTAAAATCATCTTGTCATTCGGTTTGCCTCGAACCTCATATGGTTCAGTTTGGGTTCAATTGGGTTGTGGTTCGGATTGACTCGGACCTCCTGAGGCTCCGTTTGGGTTGAACCAGTTTGTAGTTCAAGTTGAATTCCTTGTGGTTCGGTTTAAGTCAAACCAGATTGTGGTTCAGTTCGGCGCAGTTTGGACCTTACGTGGTTTTGTTCAGGTTGAACCAGCTTTGGTTCAAGTTAAATCTTTTGTGGCTTGGTTTAGGTCAAACTGGCTTGTAGTTCGGTTTGACTTGGCTTGATTCTCTTGTGATTACGTTCAAGTTGAACCGACTTGTAATTTGGTTTCGGCTCGTCTTGGGCCTCATATGGTTCTGTTTGGGTTGAACCGACAAGTTGAATTCTTTATGGTTTGGTTCAAGTCGAACCGGCTTGTGGGTTGGTTTGGCTCAAACCTCATGTAGCTCAGTTTAAGTTGAATCAACCTAGGTTCAAGGTGTATCCTTCACGGCTCGATTTAGGTCGAGCCGGCTTGTAGTTCGATTTGGTTTGGCTTGGTTCTCCTGTGATTCCGTTCAGGTTGAACCAACTTGTAATTTGGTGTGGCTCGGCTTGGTTCGAACCTTCTGTGGCTTCGTTTGGGTTGAACCGACTTCAGTTCAAGTTGAATCTTTTATGATTTGATTTAAGTAGAACCGCCTTGTCATTCGGTTTGACTCGAATCTCATGTGGTTCGGTTTGGGTTCAATTGGGTTGTGGTTCGGATTGACTTGGACCTCCTGAGGCTCCGTTTGGGTTGAACCGACAAGTTGAATCCTTTATGGTTTGGTTTAAGCCGAACTAGCTTGTGGTTCGATTTGGTTCGAACCTCATGCAGTTCAGTTTAAGTTGAATCCGCTTAGGTCAAGGTGTATCCATCATGGCTCGGTTTAGGTCAAGCCGGTTTGTAGTTCGGTTGGTTTAGCTCGATTTTCTTGTGATTCTGTTCAAGTTGAACCGACTTGTAATTTAGTTCGGCTCGGTTTTGGCCTCCTATGGTTCTGTTTGGGATGAACCGATTTTAATTCACATTGAATCCTTTATAGTTTGGTTCACTATTTATCTCGATCATATTCGAATTATGCCCATAGGGTTCCATTAGCAATCCGATTTAAATCGAATTGAGTCGAACCGGGACTATTACGAAGATAGCGATTTGATCAAGTCGAGCCGTGCCTATCACGAAGATGGCGATTGGCTCGACCAGTGCCTATCACGAAGATGGCGGTTTGATCGAGTCAAGCCGTGCCTATCACGAAGATGGCGATTGGCTAGACCAGTGCCTATCACGAAGATGGCGGCTGGCTCGATCGGTGCCTATCACGAAGATGGCGATTTGATCGAGTCGAGCCGTGCCTATCACGAAGATGGCGATTGACTCGACCGGTGCCTATCACAAAGATGGCGATTTGATCGAGTCGAGCCGTGCCTATCACGAAGATGGCGGTTGGCTCGATCGGTGCCTATCACGAAGATGGCGGTTTCATCGAGTCGAGCCGTGCCTATCACGAAGATGGCGATTGGCTCGATCGGTGCCTATGACGAAGATGGCGGTTTCATCGAGTTGAGCCGTACCTATCACGAATATGGCGTTTGGCTCGATCGATGCCTATTACGAAGATTGCGGTTTGATCGAGTCGAGCCGCGCCTATCACGAAAATGGCGATTGGCTCGATCGATGCCTATCACGAAGATGGCGGTTTGATCGGGTCGAGCCGTGCCTATCACGAAGATGGCAATTGGCTCAACCGGTGCCTATCACGAAGATGGCGGTTTATTTTTGTAATTTTTTATTTTTATTTTATTATTATTCTTCTTTTTTTTTGAGCGAGTTTGATTGTGTCAAGCCTATCACGAATATGGCCGCTCGATTGCATAAAAAAGAATGGTTTGGTTTGAAATAGGGATTTGTGTGTCGAGCCTATCACGAAGATGGCCGCACAATCAAATCGGTTGGAGAACCGTCGTCATATCGTTCGGCGCACGTCTTGATGAGACGGGTGTTTAGTGAATATGCACGCACGACATAGTAAAGATCCAATGCCGGATTTGCTCGGTCGAGCCTATCACGAAGATGGCCGCACAATCAAATTGTCACTATGTCGTTTGTGTGCGTATACCGGCCCGCCCGCCGCCATCTTGATGGTAGGATAGTCTTGTGGCCACCATTGTTGCCATCGTTGAAGAAGGAATAAGAGGCCATGAGACCTCCTCGCACATCGTTGTCGTCGTCGTCGTCACCATCACGGTCGTCGTCGCCGTCACCGTCGTCATCGCGGTCGCCGTCACCGTCGTCGTCGCGGCCGCTGTCGCCGTTATTGTCTGCATTCCTCCTTTTGTTTTATTTCTTTTCTTTTTTAAAAAAAATTCCCTCTATTTTTTTTTTTTTTTTTAAATCCAATAGCCCAATTTATAGTGATTTTAGGACCTCTTCGTTTTGAAAAATAATTCAAAATATTTCAAAATATAATACAATGATATATTTTTTATTTTTTTTCTCTTTTTCGATGATTGGTCATCTAAGGTAATACCAATCAAATCACCATTGACTCCATTTCCAATTTTTTTTTTCTTTTTATTTTTTATTTTTTTTCTATATCTTATTCCCCTTCTTCTTTTATTTCTTTTCTTTCTTGACATCGAGGACAAGTATCAATCAATTAACATTTAATTAAATTTATTTTCATACTTCTTTTCTTTCTTTTTTTCTTTTTTTAATTTTGAATTTAATTTTTTTTTATCTCAACATACATTTGAAGTTATTTTACATGCATTTGAGCCTTTCTTTTAAAAATATTTATTTGTAGGTTTCTTGAACAAGAATAAGGGGCAAATAATAATTTAATGAAACTCTTGGATGTGTAGGGTTGTTTGCTTGTTAGTGCCCAAAATCTTTGGATATTGTTTATAAGTTTCTCTAAACTTGGGATTTGCTTGATAATCTCTCCAATCATTATGAGTTTCTGCATATTAGTCACCCTGTAGAATTTAGTCTAAGGTGAGCAGAGTGTCCTTAGGCTAAGGTGATCAAGTTGAATGTCCAGTTGGCTTAAAAGGATAAGGGCTAAAAAAATTTGGTGGTTTTTATCTACGTGAAATAAAAAAAATTATAGTTTTAAATTATAAACTGTTTGGATGTATATTGTATAAGTTTACAAAAATTTTCTTAATTTAAAATAAAAAATTTTATAATTTTAAATTAAAAGTTAAAAATTTCTAAAGGCGTTTATCAACATATCAATAATTTCTAGAGGCATCATCATATGAGATTTTCTTTTTTAAAAAGAAAAGATGATGTCTAAGATGCACCTCATATGCAGGGTGGATCCCTATTTTCTTGGCGGGTAGAGAGGAATTTGAAACGAATTAATTTTTCTCTTAATATTTTTTTTTTTTTCCTCCATTCGAGACGGCTAAGAATCATAAGGAAGATCAACCGTGTCTAATGCAAGTGACAAAAGACTTGGTGGTTGATACTCGAGACCCGAGTTCGAAGCCTAGTTGCTTCACATTTCCAGCTAAGTTTATTTCAAAAATAAACGAAGCGGTAGCATGCTACCTTTCTCTCAAAAAAAAAGAATCATAAGGAAGGAATATCTCGTTTTTCGCTTTATTTTCATTCAAAACGGATTTTTTTTCTATATAAAAATAAATAAATTTTAATTCTCAAAAACTCTTTAAAGGATTTTTTTTCTCTCTTCTTTATTAATAGTGGATGGATGCAACAAGAATAACAAAAAAAAAAATAAAAATAAAAAATCAAAATAAATATATTGACAAATATTCTGAAAATTTAGTGTGTATAGTACTGCACACAAAAATTGAACCAAAAAGTTCTGTTCTTCGTCGTGCAATGCAAATTCTACATATTTTTTTTTGCCAGAAGAAATATCACAAATCCAAATCATTCCATACAATGGTTGGATAATAATAATAATAAGAAGAAGAAATATCGCAATTCAAAATCATTCCATATAATGGTTGAGTAATAATAATAATAATAATAAGATAAAAACGTACAAAATTTATCGGAACTATATTATTTTAATTAAGTGGTTCTCCAGTAGACACTGGGGACGCCCTGAACCTTGATCCTGTCAATTCCTTTGAGCCTGCTAATGAACTCCTGCGGCATATCGGTTAAACCGATCTCCTGCAGCGACCGCAGGTACACGACGCCCGCCGGCACAGCCATCAAGTTCGACAAGCCGATAAGCTGTAGCTCACGCAAGCTTTCCATGGCTCCGTCCTCGATATCAATATCACTCACTTGCTCCATGTCGGCCAGCACCAGTTGCTTGAGCCTCGGAAACCAGCCGGCGCGAAAGCTCAACCGCCGCCCTTCGTAGATCCGGTAGAGATGGAGGTTTACGAGGCTCGACATGTGCTGCGAAAAGCAAGGCAATGGATCTTCCTGCAGTCCGGACCAGCCTAGTCGCAGGTCTCGGAGCTGTCTGAATTTGGCAAATACGGTTGGAGCCGCGCCCTCACCCAGTTTTCCTTTCAAGTAGAGCGACTTCAGGCTCGGCAGAGGCTGGACACGGTCCAGACAAAGCAATTCGTCTTTGTCGCTCGCGACGACGCCCAATCTGGCGAGCCCAGGCATCATTTGAATGGAGGCCCACAAATCCGCACAGTAGGCTCCTCGCACTTTCATGATGAAAAGATCACGTAGTGACGTTAAGCTTCTGATGTTCTGCATCAAGAACTCGTCGGCTTCGATCCATTGCAGAGTCTGCAAGCCTTCCAGGCGGCAGATATCGTGCGGAACTGATGCGGCGCTGAAGCAGTCAAAAATCCTGCTCTGGACGTCGTAGTAGCAGGCCACGAACAGGTGCCGCAGCTTTGTCAGCATCGTGATTTCGTCCGGCAGCTTCTCCACGCGGGTCCCGCTCAGGTCGAGCGTCTGCAGGTTCTGGAGCTTCCCTAGCGAATTCGGGATGCTCTTCACCTTCGTGTATCGTAAATCCAGATAATGCAGGTTGAATAAATCGAACACCGCATCCGGGATCTGCTCTATCTTCGTGTATGGCATGCTGAGCACCCTCAGCAACTTGAAATTTGATGTAGTGTTTTCGATACTGGACGACGGCAGTTGATTATTGAACAAAATAAACGAACGCAGCTGTCGTAAGTTCGCATTAGGTTGTAAGGCCGATCCGCCTTTGTGAACGGCCACGCGACGAGCTTGTTCGCTCAGCACCGTCGCCCCCGGGCTGTTGCACACGATTCCGAATTTTTCTTTTCTCGACATCTTCAGAGTTATTTCCCTTACGAGATCGTGGATTTGAAGCATTTTCGCTGTTCCAAAGTCGTCCCATCGCACGACTTGTAGCATGGACCGATGAACGAGTTCCTTTACGTAGCTGTCGGCCACTTCCTCCATTGTTGTATCTTGCCCCCTTTCTTCGATGAATCCTTCGGCCATCCACAGCGTGATCAGCCATTCTCGATATATCCAATAATCTTCCGGGAATAGGCTGCAGTACAGAAAGCAGTTCTTCAGATAGCTTGGCAGGTCGTTGTAGCTGAGATTTAGAATGCTCTCCACCGAACTCAGCTCCGGATTGTTAGTCAGCTGCCAGTTAAGCTGATCGTAGAACGACTTCCACTCCTTCTCCTGCAGCTCTTTGTAGGATAACAGACTGCCGATCGCCACGATAGCGAGCGGCAAGCCTTGGCACTTGCCCACGATCATTTTAGCCCAGTGCTCAAGATGCGGCGGGCAGCACTTCTCCTCAAGCCTCGAGAACGCTTTCTTGCAGAACAGATCCCATGGTTCCTCCTTCTGTAAAATGCTAAGCCGTAATCTGCGGTTCTCGTCCGCCAACACGACCACATCTTCCGTCCGTGTCGTGATGATCACTCTGCTCCCGAAGTTGTTTTTCACGAATGCACTACCCAACAAAGACCACTGATCGTCTCTTGTCCAAACATCATCTAAGACAATCAAGTACTTTTTTTCTCGCAGAGAGATTTGAACCTTTCCTACTAGTTCCATCCGGCCCATGGTGTCGATGTCGTTTGGAATCGACTCATTTTTGCCCATGTTGTGTTTTAAGATCCTTCTCAGCAGATCTTCGACCTGATAGCTTTGCGAGACGGAGATCCATATGCTCCAGTCGAAGTGGCTTTTAACTCTCGGATTCTTGTAAATGCTGTTCGCCAGCGTTGTCTTACCCAACCCTCCCATGCCCGAAATGGAGATGACGGTGCGAGCTTCCTTCCCGTCGGTCAGCCATTCGATCAACTTATTGGTTTCTGCTTTATTCCCCACGATCTCGTCGTCTTCGTGGTTCGAGTTCGGAAAATCTAGCACTCGCCGCTGCCTAAGAGCAGCGGATTCCGATATGCTGCTTCCTCCGGTTTCGTTCACGGAAATGTTGTACCGGTCTTTCATATTTGTGAGCTTCTCTAGACGAGTTTCCACCTCTTTGAGATGAGCGGCAATGCCGTGCCATGCAGTGATGTTTTTCAAATGACAACACATTTTCTTCGGGAAATTCCTGAAGCCACCGACGCTCTCTTGCCCGACGAGATACGTGTACTCGTCGATGATATCCTCTACTTCGAATGCAACCTTTTTGATTTGTTCTGACCACGCAACCAAGGTTTTATTACGAGAATCGTATAAGTTGACTTGACTTATAAAGGCTTGCATCATCATGAACTCGCTCTCGATTTGTTTCATGCTGCTTTTGACTTCTAGCAAGACCGACACTTCTTTGCCGAATTCGGCGCGGATTGTGTCCAATGCCTGCCCTGCCACAGAGGCTGCAATCTTTTTGAGCACAAGAGACACCAAAGCTTCGGCCATGCTGCCTAGCTCTCCTAGCTCTTCTGCGACGATGTTATATTGTTATAATAGTAATCCAGTCCTGAAAACATTTAAATGGAAATATTAGTTAGGGTAAAAGGAGCATGATGAGAAAAATGTAGCTGATAATGAAACATCTGTTAAAGACAATTGATAAAAATATCATTCTCTAGCCACTGAAGTTTTTATAGAATGACGGTTGTTTTATATATTTTATATGTTATCAGAGCAAAAATTTCTAAATTTGAGTCCAACCAAGTTCCTAACAATATTAATTTTCACTTTAAGAGCACGAGCTAATCATCAGCCAAAAGTATGAGATGAGTCTCGATTGAGTCAGGATCTAAAAATGATAGGTTATGTCAGAGTCTGGATGAGAAGACTAGTGAGATGAGTCACAAGGGTGCTCCAGCTTGACGAGAACATTAGGCTTTCTCGAATTTAGAATAGCCCTATATATAAGATAGGCTTTAAAGATAAGGAATGTGATACCACCGGAATTTAGATAGCTCTATAATTCTATATATAAGAAAGGCCAAAAATGTGAGAAGAGTATAAACTAAGTCAAATTGACAAGTTAAGCTAGAATTTGAATGACATGACTAGCAAAATTAGTCACAAGTGTGCTCAAGCTTGACGAGAACGTCAGGTCTTAAAGAGGAGAAATGTAATACCCTTAGAATTTAAAATAGTCTTATATAAAAGATATAATTGAGATACGACCCTAATATTATTAATTTACGCCAAGCTCCTAGCATTATTAATTTTTTTTTAAAAAAAAAATACTATTTTCTAGCAACTTAAATTTTTAGAGAATAACGATTATTCCGTATATTTAACAACATCAAACATTTTTATTCACAAAACATAAAAGAGGAAAAAAACCTTCACATAAGGTTACGCTGCCTTGTTTCTTTCTGCAAGTGACAGACTGCTTGCAACAGGGAACAAAACCAAAGCAATAATTTCTTCTTGCTTCTATGTTTTTTTTCTTCTAGACAAGAATTAGATGATGTTATTTCGCGCATCTGATCAAAGCATTGCACGCTAACCAACAATAACAAAGAATACGAAAAACCAACAGCGGACACATTTATTCACATAGGGCCTGTTTGCTAATGGAATAAGACGGAACTAGTTATTTCAATGATAAGTATAAAGTACGGAACTAGTGTAAAAAAACGTTTGGATGGTTCCAAGGATAAGAAATTTTGTATTTGGTATGAGAATGAGGAATAAGAGTAATAAAGAGTTTTAATTAGGGTAAATTATCTTTTTGCCCTCAAACTTTATTATATAATAATAAGGTGAGAGATGGTGCCTCAGTAGACGTGGGTAGGGGTGTCAACGAGCTGAACACGAGCGAGCTGGGGTCGGCTCGTTTAAAAATCGAGCTGAAAAATTCGGATCGTGTTTGGCTCGTTTATTAACGAGCCGAACACGAGCTTGCTCACGAACAACAAGTTTGATTTTCATTCATACTATTAGGTATAAAATTAAAAGAAAATTAAAAAATTAAAATTTTAATCTAATAATTAAAATTCACAAAAAATTGATAGTCTAAAATCTAAATAGTAAAGTGTGGTGTGTGTGTGTATATATATATATATATATATATATATATATATATATATATATATATATATATTTGAGCTATTATCGAGCCGAACACGAGCGAGCTGACCCCAGCTCGTGTTCGGCTCGTTTATTAAACGAGCTGAAAAATTTGGCTCGTGTTCGGCACGTTTACTAAACGAGCGATTCGAACTCGAACTCATTTCGAGCCGAACACGAGCTGGCTCGCGAACAGCGAGCTGGATTGTCACCCCTAGACGTGGGAGGGTATTTAAGAAAAATGTAAGAGGGTGGTTGGGAAGAGTGAGAACAGTAATTCTCACTTATTCTAGTTGTGTCGGAACAAGCTATACTAATTAATTTCTGATGCGTTTGAAAAAATAAAAAGGATATTCCTCCTATTTCCGGTTCTATATCGAATCCAAACGGGCCATAATGTTCAACAAAGAAAACTTTAGTTGGCAGTTTGAGATATGATTAGAACTTCGCATTTCGGTACAAACATATGATGATATGAAATTGAACCTGTATTCTGCAGGAAACTGGATCAATCACATAATTGTTGAGTATTCAAAGGAAAAAAAAAAAAAAAACAAACAAACAAATATATATCCAACAAACCTGTTCATAAAGCTAGTGTATTAATTACCATTACATCAATTATTTCATACAATTATGAGTTTGGAGTATGTAAAGTTAGACGCCATGCGGAAACATCGTCTATTTTGAAGATCTCTTACACCACTAGATAAAAAAAAATTATTAACTAACAATAACAATTCAAATGAAAATAAATAAAAAAAAAATGCAGGCAAAAAGAAAAGTTCATAGTTCTATTTTGTAATGAGAAGTCTATAAATTTTCACCACAAATAAATAACATGCAAATCAATGACACATAAAAGGATATAACAATTACAATTAATTTTTAGAGAAAACTAATCCAAAAACCCATTTATATTAAAGCTGAAGCCAAAGACACGAGCTCTAAATTTAAGCAATAGAGACAAGGGCTTAAACCCTATGTAATGATCTGAATTTTTACAAATTGCGAAGATCTAGTAAAAATTGGTTTGAAGGACTATTCCTATAGTTTTGATAAAACTTCAAGCTAGTTGAAGCGTTTTCGGCACTGGTTCAGTGAGAACACGGAAATAAAGAAATACTGAATTTTAATCAATAGACTAAAAACAGTTAAGAGGCAACTGAGGATAAGTCTAAGTTGGATTATGAAAGTTTCACAATAATTAGGAAAGTATTGGAATCCCAAGAACCAAAATTAAAAAATTTTCGACGAACAAAATCTAGGCTGAGAAGGGTTCAGGGTCTTGACCTTAATGGTAGGGACCGGATCTTGGCTGTAAAGTCCGGACCTTGAGAGCAGGGTCTGGACCCTCTCTGTGAACCCTGAAAGGTGACCTTCGAGGTCCGAACCCTGGAGGGAGGGTCCAGACCGTCAGTAGGGTTGTCCTTAGAGGATGTTCGAGGAGCAGACCCTGGAGGGAGAGTTCGGACCATCGATGACAAAAATGCCTAGTGAGGGGCATTTTCGTTATTTCCCATAGGAGGGGCTCATAAGGGGGACTACTCCTCCCCCTTTTCCCTGTTCGCACACGCACATCCGCACGCATTGAGAGAGAAAGATGGAGGAATCCTCTCCCCCTCCTCCCTCCCTCGTTCTTTTTCTCTCCCTGAAACTCGACGTCCCGACGGAATTCGACCTCGGGAGTTGTGTAAGAGTGCCGGATCAAGCTTTTGGCGTGTGTGGGAGCTCTTGGAGCTCACGGTCAAGGTTAGGGTTTTGGATAAACGGTAAGACTCTTATTAAATTCTTTAAAATTGATATACAGGTATTCCATATAGGTTTCTACACCTATTTTATCGAAAATTCTTAGAAAATTTTGAAAGAATTTTGAAAAAGGGGATTTTATAATTTTTAAAGAGAATTTTTGATAATCATGAGTTTTGACCTCTTTTGATCTTGTAAATCTCTAATTGTGGACTCTAGAAACTCTCCTGACACATCTAATTTTGTTGGCGACGACATTAAGATGATCAATTTGGTAAAACGGCTTGAAAGTGCCATTTTTGCTTAGTTACCCTGTGACAGCATCGAGAGAGGATCAAAATCCAAATTTCTCGGATTCTCCAACGTTTGGCATCGACTCGAGGTGGGTGGTGCATTTCAAATTGGACGAATATCATTCTATATCTATAGGTCCTATAGTAGGCCCTATGGTGTATATATATATATATATATATATATATATATATATATATATATATATATATATATAAATCCAACTTGTGTGCTTTTAAAAGTACGGAGGTCTCTGTGCTCTTAAGTTGTTTTCGATGTTGGAACTTCCGAATAAATGATCAGCTCCGTTAAACTTGATTTTGAATAATTGAACTATCTACAAAATAAATTTTGTGGTATTTCGATATCATTTATCTAGTAATCGAAATGGCTCAAAATTAAAGACCGAAAATAAAAATTTTACAAAATGTGATGATATGATACAAAAAAATTTAGATAAAAAATATTGATCTTGTTTTATATAGTATAAAAAATTTTCTATCAAAATTTTACGTGATTTGAATATTTCTACACCGTTAAACTTGCAAACGGCTCACCACAACCATTAGAATTATTAATTTTGAGCACTTTTGATCACTAGACAAATGATATCAAAAAATCGTGAAATTTATTTTCTAAGTCTTTTAAATACTCTAGATCAAATTTAACGAAGTCGATCATCCATTCAGAAGTCCCAACATTGAAAACAACTTAGGAACACGAATGCTTCCGTACTTCTAAAACCACACAAACCTAAGCTATATAAATTGTTAAGATCAAAATTTTCGCCACCTAAAGAAGTGACACATGACGTTGTGACACCCCAATAATCCCACATCGGATAGGATTGGATTTGTGATTGGGTATATATGAGACATGGACACTAGTAATAATAACTGGGCTTGAGCATTTTGGGATGTGGTTTAGACCCAACGAGTTAATATTGTTAATGGGCCGGGTCGTTACAGACATGTACAATCGGCTAAAGGATATTAGCCGATAGGGATTTGAGTCGACAAACGAAGACCCGTGCCTTTACCAAGACCAATTTCAGCCGAAGGCAAAGGGGTCGCCTCAATCGAATGACGAAAGAGGCGAGATTAGGGTCAACTCTCGGCTGCTCGAGCCACAAAAAGAAAGACCCTGGGAGGAAAGGGTACGAGTTCCAGACGCCAATCTCGTAACTGACTCCGAAAAGGCAAGTAGCGCCCAGCATTGGAAAGCGCCGAAGATCACGCTTCAGCGCGTCGATTAGGGGACGAATCTGGACGGAAAACGACTATCCTATTGAGGAGAATCGACTCAAAAGAAAGTAGTTGGGGAATTTACGATGATTCCCTTTAGATTACGCCGATTACCATCGAAGAAAAAGGGATCCTGCAACCTCGTAAGCCGGTGACCACCCCTGTTTTTCAATACTTTTCATATCTGCATTTACTATTTTCCTAGATAGCTTTTCATACCTGCATTTACAGCACTTCTTAGGAGTAGTCTTTAATTATAATCGGTTTCTAGTTACCCCTTGTAACTATTTTTCGAGCAATACAATTCATTAATCTGCTATTCGGTCGTGTCAAATCCTTGTCTCCGAATTCCAGTTCGGCTCCTCTAGGCCGAACTCTGTTTGTCTCCAAACCTCAGTTCGGCTGATCTAGGCCGAACCTTCTCGAGAGTTTGATTGAGAAGAACCCGGTTGAGCAAATCCCTCCTCGGCCCGATTGCTTAATCCCTTTGACACGCGGCGCATCACTCTTAGAGGGTTAACCCCAAGGGTTGACGGTCAGCGCAACTTTTCGGCCTAACAATTTTTTTTGCACGCCCTATGGGACACTCAGGTAAACTCTTATCGTTCTCCTACCGATAAAATGTCAGAAGACAACAGCCTGAATATCAAGAATAGAGTTGTTCCCAGAAATATGGGGAACGACCAAGGAAGCAGCAACGGACACACGGATGACCCGCCACCGACGCTACCAGAGATTCCCGAGACCAGCGGAAGGTCGGTACCACAGGAGCCGACCCTATCTCAGTTATTCGGACAAATGGCCCGGATGATGGAGGCCTTCGAGAGAACCCAACAGTCCCTCGAAAGAAACAACCAGGCGCAAGGCTCCCGGGTGGACTCAATGTTGGCCGCAATAACGGCCTCGAATGAAAACGCGACTCTAATCGGGCAAGCGCTGACCCGAAATAAGCCATACAATAGAGGATTTGCCTCCACACTACCCCAACAATTGCCGACGCAATCGATTATGATGGCGCCGGCAATGCCGACAGTGCAACCACAAGGAGTTACACCATCGACGTCAACTTATCAAGTGGCGCAGTCGCTGAGTGCAATACATCCGTAAGTAACCCCGTACCAGACGAGTGAGGCCGATGGGGCAGAACATTGACCATCAACCAGAGAACTACTGGGGGACTCCTCTGTCTCCCCCGCCACCATTCATCCAGCTTCAGGTTGGGGGCAGCAACGGCGGGCAAATCCCCCTACAAGGACTGCTTCAGCAACAAGCTAGCTAATACGGGCCGCCGCCTCCTCCGGCGCAGCCGGCGGCTCCGATACCTCAGGCCGGGCTAGCCGAAATTGCTGGGGGCAGGAACGCCGGGCATGTCCCTCCGCAGGGACCGCCTCAGAATCAGGCCGGCCAATACGGGCTGCCACCTCCACCGACGCAAATGGCGAGCTCAGTACCTCAAGTAGGGTTCGCCGATATCCACGCCCATGTAGAGGAAATCATCCGAAACATCTTCAGCACAAAGGCCAAGCCGGCAATTCGGCCAGTGTTTAGGTCTACATATCCCACTTTTATCGATAGGGACCATCTGTACCCGGCCAACTGGAAGATGCCGAAGTTTGATAAATTCTCGGGAGAAGAAAACAAGAACACGATCGAGCACACAGCTCGATTCACGACCCAATGCCGAGAGGCAACCGCTAGCCCATTCTTAAAGATGAGGCTTTTCAGCACATCATTAACCAAGACGGTGTTCTCGTGGTATACAAGCCTGCCTCACAACTCGATCCACAACTGGAGCAAGCTCGAGGCCAAGTTCCACTAGCAGTTTTATCGGGTCGTGCCCGAGCTATCGATTGCCGATATTGCATCGTATCGACAGAACGCCGGGGAAATGGTAGAGGAATACCTTAACCATTTCAAGACGGCAAGGAATCGATGCTTCGTCATGATGCTAGAGGCCGGGTTTACAAAAATAGCTTTTAACGACCTCCACTTCAAGGTTCGCAACTATTTCGTGGGTCGATATTTCTCCAATCTCTTCGATTTGGGAGTTCAGGTTGCTCAATATGAGCAATTCCAGGAAAATAATAATGAGGAGCGACCGAAATGAGGTCGCGGACAAAATTGGAGGAAGCCGAAGGAGTATAACATCTCCTTCGTCGAACAAAGAGGCCGAATTGTGTTCGGCCGTGATGATATCAGGCCGCGAGCCTTACATATGTCAAATGCTCAAGCCAACTAAGACCCGAGAGTTCAAAACTTGGGCATCGGCTAACGCCTTCACATTCGACATGTCCAAGACCGATCAGATTTTTGATCGGTTGTATAAGGATGGCTGAATTAAGCTCTAGGAGGGGCAGTCAATCCCTCCCTACGAGGAGCTTAGGAGGCGGAAGTACTGCAAGTGGCACCATTCATGGAACCACAGAACAGGCGAATGCTTCGCCTTTAAAAAAAAGATTCAGAAAGAAATTAATCGGGGTCGGCTCATTTTTGCCCACCAAGAAAAGAAAGACATGGAGATTGATACTAACCCTTTTCCTCCCCAGGTGAACATAGTAGACCCGAAGGGGAAGAAGCAGATATAGGAGCCCGAGTCCCCCGCAAAGAAGAAATCGGCACGAAACATGTTTCGGCTCTACATTCGATGCAAGACTGAAATGAATGAGGGAAAACTGGGACGCTCTCCTCCTTGACTTACCCGAGGAGGTGAAGAAATGGTTCGCCTTCATCAGCCATGGTGAAGGCGCGGACCACCACGACCACCCACCGAACCCATGTTCGGCTGAAGAGTCCAACGGGCAGTCCTACGATGAAGAGAACAAGAAGGAAGAACAAGACCTTCACATCCGGAGGGTCTCGCGAGAGTTCTACGGCCAAGAGGGGTGGAGGTCGAGCCCGGTCGGCCGTAAATGGCCACGGGCCCCACTAAGGCAGCGGAGTCCCTACCACGATTATGAAGAAAGTCGGGTACAGGGGACACCCCTAAGACCCTTCGGCCAACAGGCTGAGGGAAACCAGCATACGGGCCCTGACAACTCCCGGAACGGATAGGGCCCCACTAAAGACTCGGACCAATGGAAACACGGGGGCCCGGTCGGCCACCCTTGGAAGGAGCCGACACCACGGCCTCCCTACCGCGGGACGCCGGGGGTAGGGGAAGCTCCTTCGTTCCCCGATGCAGATTTTCGTTGGCTTACCAAGGGGGAAGTTTACAACCTGGGCGTCCAGCTAGCAGAGGAGCTCAGGATTCAGCCATGGCCAAAGTCGTGGCAGAGGAGAGAAATCCTGAGAAAACACCTGAGGAAGATGGATCCACCGACAGACATGCCAGTTGAGCAATGGTTCACCTCCAGATAGCCGGCCTGGTGGCAAGGGTCGATCATGACAAAGACGCAGAAGCGTTGAATGCAGAGATTGGAGGCCGACCCCAGGAGCAATGGCGTAACAGCCCAATGGCCGCGGCCGAACACGAGGCTGGAACGGCCCGAGCATCGGCACCTAGTTGCGCCGATGCGGCATGACCATAAGGCGGGAGGCTCTACCGTGCCGCCTCAGGAGAAAACACCGGTGCTTCGATCGGTGGTAGCCAAGCCGGTGGACGAAGCCGTCCGGCCAGAGTTGGACATTCGTCTGAAGGCTCTAGTGGCCGCAGTAAGGCTAAAAAATTGGTAGCACCAATAACTTGGAGCTATCGATAGTATTCCAGCCTAATTATATATATACTATCAATAGCACCAAGTCATTGGTGTTATTAGATTTTTGACCCTTGGATGAAGGGATGTGTGGTTAGGATGATAGTGGGCCTCAAGGGTTTAGTGGGTGGTTGGAGAAGTAATATGATCTAAGGGGTGAAAATGATCAAAGGGATATATCTAATGGTGGAAAACTTAGTAGTACCAAGTGCTTGGTATTATCGATAGCATAGTAACCGGTCTCTCTCTCTCTCTCTCTCTCTCTCTCTCTCTCTCTCTCTCTCTCTATATATATATATATATATATATAGAGAGAGAGAGAGAGAGAGAGAGAGAGAGAGAGAGAGAGAGAGAGTTAGGATGGTATGCTTATGGAAGCACGGAGCCTTCCGTACTTATAAATTATTTTCGATGTTGGGACTTTTAAATCGACAATCGGCTCCGCTAGACTTGATTTAGAGTATTTTAACTATTTAGAAAGTAAATTTCGTAATTTTTTAATATTATTTGACTAGTGATCGAATGGCTCAAAATCAACAATTTTAATGGTTGTGGTGAGCCATTTGTAAGTTTAACGCTGTAGAAATATTCAAATCACGTAAAATTTTGATAAAAAATTTTTTATACTATATAAAATAAGATCAATATTTTTAATCTAAAATTTTTGTGTCATATCATCACATTTTTTTGATATTTTTATTTTCAACCGTTGATTTTGAGTCCTTTCGATTACTAGGTAATAATATTGAAAAAATACGAAATTTATTTTTTAAATACTTTAAATATTCTAGATTAAATCTAACATATCCGATCGTTGATTTGGAAGTCCTAACCCTTGACCTCAAAGTCGGCACTCTGATACCCTAACACTAGATTGCTAGTAGTCTAATCATTTCTATTAGTATATATTCAACTAAAATTCTTTTTATTTTGCATTTAATTCTTATTATTACCCTGAATTGAGATGTATGTAATTAGTTCATTGGTATTGAGTAATGGTACTATCAACAGCTCGAAGTAAGCATGCATATAGTAAAATTAGATGTTCCACTCTAAGAATAGTGTTTGTTGAAAAATTAGGTGAAAATGTTTAGTACTTATCTAAACTAAAGATAGTTTTGATTCAACTATCCTATCTTTCAAAATTTTAATTTTAGTATTCAATCATTCAATTTGTCTAATTTAAATTATTCAATGGATCTTTCAATATAAAATTTAAGCTAATTACTTTAATAAATTTACAATTATATGAATTACAAAAAATATACTAATTAAATCCGTAAAGATAAATGATGTATTCAAATTTTGAAGTTAAAGACTTATTAACTTGCTCAAATTGAGTAATTATATGAAACAAATTATATGATCCAGCCCACTAGCAATAATTACTCGTTGGGGCCCAAAGCAGAACCTACAATATTTAAGCCCAATTATTATTACTAGTGTCTATTGTCCCCCGTTTAGGCCTGTTGCCCTCGTTAGTCCAAACATATATACACAACTCAAGATCACCAGACGATGTGAGATTTGTATCGCTAGCCCTGTCATCAAGATTTAGGCTCAGTCAAGACTCGTCACACACTTCCGGCTGGTAATTGAGTCTAATATTATATATAACGACCTAACTCACTAACAATAATAATTCGTTGGGTCCAAACCACAGTCCAAAATGCTTAAGTTCGGTTATTATTACTAATGGCTATTGTCTCTTATATATCCCATCACTATTCCATTTCCATCAGATGTCGAACTATTGAAATGTCACACAAATATTTTTTAAAAAAATTTAAACTATTAAAAAATAAAATTTTTAATATTTATATGCAACAATCTATCTCACAAAAGTAAATTAAATAAGACTATAGTCCCGGCGGAACTCAAAATATTTATATTCAACACTACTACACCTCACGAAAGAAAATTAAATAAGATTAGGGGTCGGGGCTAACGAAACTAAAACTCAGCAAAATCAAAATCATTAAAAATTAGCTCAGATCAAATTAGTGATAGTTAAGATAACTTCTATATATTTTTACTGAAAAATTAGTCAATTCTTTTCAATTCTAACTAAAACCGTCTTCCCGGACCTTTCTTTTGTGGGTGGGGGGAGGGACAGCTAGTCCTAAGCCACTACTAAACAGTGAATCTGTGATCTAAAAACTTTTTCTTCTTGTTATTATTATTATTATTATTTTAAGATCTATGAAGAAAGTTTTAACTTAAGAGTCAGGGCATTCCTTTCTCTTAAAAAAACAAAATTCTGTCAAAACTGGCAAAATGAAAAAAAAGAGTAATCAAAGATGCGAAATAAAAAAAAAAAAATTACGCAAAATGACCTATAAAAATATCTCATAATGCTTATACTCAATTTAAGCAAGTAAGAAGAAGATTACCTAAAGTTGATCCCAAAGTGTGGAAGTTGCAATGAAGAGACAAAATTAAAACATGTGTTAGTACTACCCGAGTATTTTTTAGGAAACAAATAAGTGAACAAAAATCTAGTGTGTTTTTATAGCCATGGAGGAGAGAGAAGAAAGAAGAAATATCGGATTTCTTTTGCAATTAGTCTTTTAATCAATTTTGGAAAATATTTTTTTTATACATTCAAAATCGGGTGTATTGTGACACCCCAATAATTTCATATCGGATAGGAGTGTGGATATGTTTGGGTATATATAAGACATGTACACTAGTAATAATAACTGGACTTAAACATTTTGGGCTGTGGTTTGGGTCCAAGGAGTTATTATTGTTAATAGGTCGAATCGTTACATTTGGTATCAGAGCCAATAACCAGCCGGAAGTGTGTGGCGAGTCTCGGCTGAGCCTGAGTCTAGATGACATGGCTAGCGAGACAAGTCTCATATCGCCTGGTGATCTTCTTGGACTGCTGTGTGTGTGTTTGGGCTGACGAGGAAGTCAGGCCTAAACGGGCGGGGGAGTCTCTAACACCCCAATAGTCCCACATCGGATCGTCAGGCCTAAACGGGGAAGTCTGTGACACCCCAATAGTCCCACAGGCCTAAACAGGGGAGTCTGTGACACCCCAATAGTCCCACATCGGATCAGGGGAGTCCGTGACATCCCAATAGTCTCACATCGGATCGGGGGAGTCTGTGACACCCCAATAGTCCCACATCGGATAGGAGTGTGCACCCCAATAGTCCCACATCGGATAGGAGTATGGATGTGTTTGGATATATATAAGACATGGACACTAGTAATAATAACTTGGCTTAAGCATTTTGGACTATGGTTTGGCCCAACGAGTTATTATTGCTAGTGGGTCGGGTCATTACATGTACAATGTACATCCCATCTATTTTAGGATGGGATAAATTTTACTAGTCACTTCGAAATGACTAGTGATTAAGTCACCATCCTAGAATGGGTGGGGTTTACATCGTACACCCGAATTCGGGTGTACGCGTAGCATTGCTCAATAAAATTTTTTGAGCAATGCTATCCTTTCAGCCCATTTGGGATGTACGTTACACATCCCATCCATCTCAGGAAGAGGATTTTTCACTAGTCGACCAGTGAAAGATCCCCCACATTGGGATGGGTGGGGTGTAAGATATACACCTCTTTTGGGGTCTACAAAAATTATTTTCTATTTTTTTTACAAATAATTGTTTAAAATTTATATTTATAAAATTAGTTTTATTTCTGTCACGTAAGCGCCGCGCAAGCACTAGGTGTAGGAGAAGTTTAAGTTGATTTACATTTAAAATATTTTTTGGGAATTGATAGTATTTGAAGTAATTTTGAAAATTTGATGGACGGAAAGATAAAGAGTAGAGGAGGAAGAGGGTGAGAAACTATTTGGCATGTTCGAAGTAATTTTGAAAATTTGATGGTGTTTGAAGTAATTTTGAAGATTTGATGGACGAAAAGAAAAGGAAAAGAAGATGATGAGGAATCATTTACAGTGTTTGAAATAATTTTAAAGATTTGATGAACGAAAAAAGAGAAGAAAAAGATGAGAAAGCAAATCGAAAATGAGGAATTGTTTAGACACGATGAACCATTCATCGTATTTTAAACACGATGAATAATTTATCATGCTCAAATTAAACACCTCAACTTTTGGTGCTTACGTGACGATTATGTAAAAAAAAAAAGGGACTAATTTTATAAATATAAATTTTATAAAATTATTTATATAAAAAAAAATAATTAGTTATACATCTCGAAATGGGTGTATATCTTACACCTCACCCATCCTAGGGTGGGGTGAATTCCACTCGTCACTTTGAAGTGAAGAGTGAAGAAGTCTCCCATTCTAGGATGAATGGAGTGTAAGATATACACACCTAATAGAGTGTACAGATAGCATCTCTCTAAAAAAAAAATTGTTTAGAGACTAATTGTCAACAAAAAACCAAAAATATCATAATTTATCTGACTGAGGAAAAGTATGGAAGATGGGCTGAATATGAAGATCTTTATAAAGATGCACGTTCACACCTTATAGTCATAGAGAATTTTTTTTATTAATAAATTTTAAAAATATTATAATTATAAAAATAATTTTAAAAATTATTTATAATTATTATTTTTTAAATGTAATAAATTATTTATTATTTTTTAAATATATAATAAATACATTTCATATATTTTTAAAATTATATAAATAATGTAAAATTAGTGAATAATTGATCATTTTTTTAAAAAAAAATTTAATTTATTCATCATTTAAATTTAATTTTATAAATAAAAATATTAAATATTTATTTTTAGACTAATAAAATTTGGTAGACTTATTAGTCCAAGAAGTCGGCCATAATCTATCACCTTGTCGAATTTAGTGGGCCCATCATATTGGTCGTCGTCCTTCTTCTAATTTTGTGCTTAGTGGTCCCCGTCTTGAATTTCTTGTGCTTAGATTTGTCTGATCTGAGCTTTTCTTATTCACCATTTTATTCTCATTTTATCTTTCAATTGGAACCCCAGCATACTCTTTCACATACAGAATTTTTCAAACTCCTTTTAAATAAATTTTTAAAAATTTATAATTTATTAAATAATTTTATCAAATTTTATTTATTCAAAAACTGTATTTCATCTAAATTAACGTAGGGTGTAAAATATAATTCGAGTGAATCGTTCAACGTCTCAAATAAAATTTAATAGACAATAAATATTTACTATTTTTTTAAAATAAATAAATCATACAAAATAAATCTATAAATAATGATAATAATATAAAAATAAAAAATAATTTATTATTTTTTAAAGTCAGTTAACGATTCATTATCTTTCTCATTTTTATCTAATATAATACTAAATTGGTACAAAAAAAAATTAGTTAGTCAAATAAAATTTTAATGAATTATTTGATCAATTAAAAAAAATTAAAAAAAAAAGTCCTAATTTTTTTGGCAATGCATACATGTACAGAAACAAGGAGTGATGTAAATCTCATCCATTTCCATCCAAGTATTTTTTATTTTATGAATATAATATAATTAAATTATACTATATTCATAAAAAATTATATTCTAGGAAGGATTTGAATGATTCAAAATATAAATTATAGAGTATATATATAATTATATTATACTCTAAAAAATAGGATAAAGTAAAAATTTATTGTAACCAAAAAAAAAAAATCACATCTAAAATATACCAAATTTTATTTTAAATTTTAAATACAAAAATTTAAAAGATATGTGGTTAAGATAATAGTACGCTTTTTGGGTTTGATGGGTGGTTAGAAATTAGTAAAATCTAACAGGTAAAAATAATCTAAGGGGTTGATCTAAGGATAGCAATAGCATACTAGCCGGACTATATATATATATATATATATATAAATATATACTATATATATATATTAAATAATGATGCTATCAAGTTTTCTGCCGTTGGATGAAAAAAGATATGCGGTGGAGATTTATAGTGGTACTTTAAAATTTTTACATTCAACACAAGGCCCCATCTAGTATACCTAGGGGATACATATAATCTTCACCTACACAGGTTTTGTAATCTAAAAATAAAAGCTTGATAGCACCAATAACTTGCTGTGCTATTGATAGTATTCTAGGCCATAATTCTACTACTATACACAATATATATATGTATTGGGAGAGAAGAGAGAGGGTGAGAGAGGAGAGACAGACAGAGAGAGCTATGACTGGAATGCTATAATAGCCATCAAGTCATACTGCTATTAAATTTTTAATTCTTGATTAAAAGTGTCATATGGTGGAGATCGGATAGAAGGTCATTGTGGGTTTAATGGATGGTTGTGACAAAAAATAATAAAATATATACGGCAGGATGGAATGATCAAAGAATTAATCTAAGGATAGAAGTCTTGATAGCCCAAATGCTTGGCGCTATCGATAGGATAGTAGTCCGTAGAGCTTATATATTTCAAAAGCACAAGTCCAAACCATGTTGTAAGTTTTTTATCATTAAATTTGCATTGAGATTTGGCAATTATACTTTTTCTTTCTCTTTCTTTAGTTGATTTTATAATTACACAAATCTTAATGCAAATTTAATGATAAAAACTTCACTGGGATATGGTTAGTAGTTAGCTTACTTTTGAAAATATGTAAGCTTTAATATATATTATTAGTATATTATCTTATATATATATATATATATATATATATATTATATATATTATATATAGATATATAAAAGGACGATATGTAATATATAGAGAGGGAAGAAGAATGTGAGAATATTGGACTCCAACATTCAAATTTTTATAATAGTCCCTTAATTAGCCATAAGGAATGAGAAACGTTCGATATAAATACACAATAAAAATAATAAATAAAATTAAAATTAAAATTAATAATAATTTGAAATTTTTATAATTTTTCAATTAGTCATAAAAAAATAAAAGAAAAGAAAAAACGTTCCACATAAAACACAATTAAAATGATTAAATACAAAAATAAAAATAAAATTAATAATAATTTAAAAATTTTAAATTATTATTATTAAATAAATTATTATTTTAAAATAAATAAAATGTACTTCGTAGATCCAATTTCAAAGGTAGGAATAGTAATGCACCATTTTTTTTTTTTTTTGTTTTTATATGAAAAATGCTTCCCTTCTTGAATTTGGTGGCCCGTCGTCACGTCTGGAATGGTAATAGCAATGAACAATTTTTTTTTTTTTGTTTTTATGAAAAATGCTTCCCGTCTTGAATTTGGTGGCCCGTCAAAGTCTCTCACGTTCTTAAATTTAGTGGCCGACATCGTCAGTCGCGTTCTTAAATTTAGTGGCCCACCATTGTCTGGTCCGCCTCATATGAGCTTTCCTTATTCTCCATTTATCTCATTTTACCTTTCAATTAGAACCATACTGCATACTCTTTCACATACATAATTTTTCAAACTCTTTTTTAAATAAATTTTTAAAAATTTATAATTTATTTAATAATTTTATTAAAATTTTATTTGATCAAATAATTGTATTTCATCCAACTCAATGTAAGGTGAAAAAATAATTAGGTTGTGAATCATTTACCGTCTCTAATAAAATTTAATAGACTATGAAATATTTACTGTTATTTTTTAAGAAAATAAATTGTACAAAATAAATCTATAAACAATAATAATAATATAAAAATAAAGAATAATTCATCTCTTTGCTAATCATTCATTATCTTTTTTATTTTTATTCAATATGACACTAAGTTGGTACAAAGAAAGTTAATTAGTCAAATAAAATTTTTTTAAACAAAATTTGGCTAATTAAGAAAAATTAAAAAAGGTTTTAATTTTTTTTGGCAAAGCTAACATGTAGCTTCAGAAGTGATGTAAATCTCATCCATTTCCATCCAAGTATTTTTTATTTTTTACAGTATTTTTATCACGTTTCTATCATTTTAATAGTAAAATTCTAAAAATATACTGTCTTAACTCTTGAAGGAGTTAAATATAAGATTTACACCCAATTTGTGAGTATACAAATAGTATTTTTCATAATTTTTTCAAAGTAAAATAGGTGTGAAATTTGTATGAATTAAACTTCATTTTGATTCGAGTAAATTTTCTAAAGTTCTAATAACTTTCTAATTTTTTTACTCAATTTGATATGAACTATATAATATATATTTCATTTTAGAATTTAAGAATGCCATTTACTTTAATCCGTATGATTTGTATATCTAATGTTATTCACGAGACTATATTTTCAACATAGCAATCAGTGCATCCAAAATCAAATAGCCGACACTCTTAATTTATCAAGATAAAAAATTTTGAATACGAAAAGATTAGATCGAATCAAACTATAGTTTAAAAAAAAAATATTTATATTTCTATTTTATATAAAATATAAGTTGTAAGATGATAGTTTGGTATATCTTTATAAGAGAATAAATTCATAGGTCCTAATTTTTTTAGAAGAATGCTACATGTAAACCCCAAAAAGAATGTACATCATACATCCCACTTCATTCAAGAGTGGGGATTTATTCACCGGTCATTTCGAAGTGATCGATAAAATTCATCTCACCCTTGAATAGATGGGGTGTAAAATATACACTCTATTTAGGGTGTACACTTATCACCTATATATATCTTTTTTTTTTTTTTTTTTATGGTACAAAATATTTTGAATTTAAAATTAAGATGGGATGGATGGAGATTTGTCGGTATAACCCAATCGTCAATGCCTTACTGGACAGTGGGGACACAAATACGTGACACTTGATGTATGATCGGAGACTTACACCCAACTAGTCTGCCTGGTCTCAACCACACCTGTCTTATCTCGTAAGTGATAACAAATGACCAGCAGATGAAAGAACGAGACGTACATGTGTCGATAAGGACTCTACACTTTATACCACTTAAGACAATATTTAATTCAGGAATAAATTTAAGAGGTATAAATTTTTTTATACCTGTGATAGCTTGCTATTTCGGGATAATAAAGTATAAAAATTAAATTGCGTTTGGTTGAAAAATTGGTATTCTCTGGAATAGTTAAAATTATATTTGGTTAAAATTATAGAATAGTAGAGGATATTGAAAAAAGAAGAAAATTTTTTTATAAAAATACCAACTTTGCCCTTAGCTTTTTTTATAAAAAAATTAATTTAATTATTATATTAAATTTGAAGTAATTTAATTATAAATAATAAATTATATATAATATTTTTTATTTTATATTATATTTTAAGAATATAAATAATAAATTATATTTTATATTATATTTTTTATATTTTTTATATTTTATATTATAATTTATATTTTATATTATAATTTATATTATATTTTATATTATAATTTATATTTATATTATAATTTATAATTTATATTTTAATTTATATTATAATTTATATTTTATATTATAATTTATATTTATATTATAATTTATATTTTATAATATAATTTATATTTTATATTTTATATTTTATATTTTATATTTTATTTTATATTATAATTTAATTATAAATAATAAATTATAACTTTGCTCATTCACTAACCCCAGGGATAAAATCCTATTCAATGGGGGGAAGAGGAATAAGGCTTAACGGATTATTTTAGAATAACCCGTTAAGCCAGGGATAAAAAAAAAAATTTATCTTATGTCATTTTATAACACTGTTTGGGAGGAATTGGGGGATAAAGGGGGTTATTCACCCTTTATCCCCCAACCAAATATGGCCTTAAAGGCAATGTTTGGTTCGGGGATAAATTTAAGAGGTATAAATTTTTTTATACCTGGGATAGCTTCCTATTTCGGGGTAATAGAGTATAAAAGTTAAATTGCGTTTGGTTGAAAAGTTGGTATTATCTGGAATAGTTAAAATTGTGTTTAGTTAAAATGATGGAATAGTACAGGATAGTGAAAAAAGAAGATAGAATTTTTATAAAAATACCAACTTTGCCCTTAGCTTTTTTTTATAAAAAAATTAATTTAATTATTATATTAAATTTGAAGTAATTTAATTATAAATAATAAATTATATCTTACGTTAAAAAAAATAATATTTTTATTTATATTATATTTTAAGAATATAAATAATAAATTATATTTTATATTATATTTTTTATATTTTTTATATTTTATATTATAATTTATATTATATTTTATATTATAATTTATATTTATATTATAATTTATAATTTATATTCTAATTTATATTTTAATTTATATTTTATATTATAATTTATAATTTATATAATAATTTATATTTTATATTATAATTTATATTTTATATTTTATATTTTTTATTTTTTATTATATTTTTTATTATAATTTAATTATAAATAATAAATTATAGCTTTGCTCATTCACTAACCCAGGGATAAAATCCTATTCAATGGGGGGAGAGGAATAAGGCTTAACAGGTTATTCTAGAATAACCCGTTAAGCCAGGGATAAAAAAAAAATTTATCCCATGTCATTTTATAACACTGTTTGGCAGGAATTGGGGGATAAAGGGGGTTATTCTCCCTTTATCCCCCAACCAAACATTGCCTTAAAGACAATGTTTGGTTCGGGGATAAATTTAAGAGGTATAAATTTTTTTATACCTGGGATAGCTTGCTATTCTGGGATAATGGAGTATAAAAGTTAAATTGCGTTTGGTTGAAAAGTTGGTATTATCTGGAATAGTTAAAATTGTGTTTGGTTAAAATAATGGAATAGTACATAATAGTGAAAAAAGAAGATAGAATTTTTATAAAAATACCAACTTTGCCCTTAGCTTTTTTTATAAAAAAATAAATCTAATTATTATATTAAATTTGAAGCAATTTAATTATAAATAATAAATTATATCTTACGGTAAAAAAATAATATTTTTTATTTTATATTATATTTTAAGATTATAAATAATAAATTATATTTTATATTATATTTTATATTATATTTTATATTTTATATTATAATTTATAATTTATATTATAATTTATATTATAATTTATATTTTATATTATAATTTATAATTTATATTTTATATTTTATATTATATTTTATATTATAATTTAATTATAAATAATAAATTATAACTTTGCCCATTCACTACCCCCTGGGATAAAACCCTATTCCATGCGGGGAGAGGAATAAGGCTTAACGGGTTATCCCAGAATAACCCGTTAAGTCAGGGATAAAAAAAAAATTTATCCCATATCATTTTGTAATACTGTTTGGCAGGAATTGGAGGATAAAGGGAGTTATTCCTCCTTTATCCCCCAACCAAACATTGCCTAAGAAAACACACTACACGTTTGTAGTGGCAATTTAAACTGTCAGAAAATATCTAAAAAATGCTGGTAAATATTTTTTTTGGTATTTTTTTTGTGGCAGTTAAAAATGCCGGCTAAATTTACTGGCACTTATATCAAACCGTCAGTATATAATGCAAAATCGGCGTTTAAACTGCTGGCTCTTATCATTTTAATGGCACTCATAAATGCCAGGAAAATAATCTGTTCCAATACTCAAAACCGTCAGCATATCTCATTTTAGTGGCACTCATAAGTGTCAGGAAAATAATATGTTCCGGCACTAAAAATCGTCAGCAGATCTCATTTTAGTGGCACTCATAAGTGCAAGAAAATAATCTGTTCCGGCACTCAAACCCACCAATAGCTCTTATTTTTAGTGGCACTCATAAGTGCCGGGGATAAAATCTGTTTCGGCTTATTTTTAGCGGCCATTATGTAATGCCAGCAATATTTTAGAGTCACTTTAATGCCGGAAATAATTTTAAAATTATATTTACTAATTAATTATCCGAACAAAAAGTAGTTGCTTGACAATTGTTTCGAGTAAATTCTGTGCTTTCATTCCCTTGGTCTAGTGAACAAATTATTCTTATATCTTCCCTTCAAGATTTTGGTGAATTTCCTCGTTTACTTTCATGATTCTGGATGAAAATAAGCACCACTCACTCTGTGAAAATAAATAGGAAACGAGCAAATCTAAAGTGGTTTTTCTGGTGGGCAAGTCTTTAATCTAGAGACAATAGGAAAAGATATGCAATAGACTTCGAAATGTGATGAACCATCCATCCATATCCGAGGAAGAAATTGGTGTAGGAATAGTTTTGGAATCACCAAAAGGAGAGTCAGAATTCTTATTGTGTAAATTTACGTTTCCATTCTTTAATAATGCTGCAGAATATGAAGCCTTGGGAATAGAGTTATCTATTGCTGAATAAATGATAAGAAACAAATTAAGGCGACTAGTTTACTTGAATGGATGTATATGGTCGTCCTTGGTATTACTGCCAATATCAATTATTCAAAAGAATAAGCATTACTTTTGTAAGGTCTAGTGGGCCTTAAAGCTACTCAGACAGTCACCTACCAGTGGCAAAATACCATTGAGTGTTGGTTATTAGAGCCGTGCTTTAATATTATGTTACTCTCTGTTGTGGCCTTGTCAGCCTTTGGCTTCTAAATGTTTCTATAGAATTTGAGTTAAGAACATTTAGTAAAGACATCTACGTATATAAGGCAAGATGTTTGTAGAGAATAGAGATTAGTTTTTATTTGGCATTTTGGCTTATTTATGCACTAGAGATTACATCAAGCACCGATAACTCCCATCCTATGCTTCATTTCATATGTAAACAATTGCTTTCATTCCTTTTTAGGTCCAGGCATTTAAGGGTTCAACGCTTGGCTTTGGTTTGGGAATTGGGCAACCTTCAAAATTTTTGTTGCAGCTTTGATTCTTTTATAAGAACAGAATTATATGACCTAGAACATATTTCTATGTGACAATAGCATACAATAGGATGAAATATCAATCTCAAATTTTGGCATTACTCGTCATTATATACTGTAGAAATTTAACTGGAATGTAAATGTTTCCTCTGCTATGTTCTTTTTGTTATGTACTTATACTTGCACTCAGAATCGATAACCAAAAACAAGTTCTGGCCCAGGATTGAGCTTCCATGTTGATGGTCCAATTGAGGTTGCATCTTTAAGTTGTTTTAGGATAACCACTGTTAGATCCGAATTACGGGAACAAGTTCTGGCCCAGGATTGAGCTTCCATGTTGATGGTCCACGTGAGGTTGCATCTATAAGCTGTTTTGGGATTACCACTATTAGGTTCAAATTACAGATAAACCACCATTTGCTGGATATATTTGAGTCAGGTTGGTCTATTCCAACCTTGATGGTTAGGATATTCTGCGCAAGCTTGTTCAACACTTTGGTTTGGATTTGGCTGACTTGCCTAATATGAAATTCTATTCTAGCCTATCCCCATCTGCCCATATAGAGTGCAATTTACATATATTAACACGGAGACCATCTTCAATATATGTAGTTTGTAGATACTGTAGTTGCATATATTTACCTGATTTGTCTAACTTTTCTGTGATGTACTTTAGACACTTGAGATGCTAGAGAAAAAGGAGAAAGTCCTCCTGAAGAAAGCATCAGCTGAGGTTGAGAGGGCCAAGGAGTTCACCAGAGCAAAGAATAAAAGGGTATGGCTCTGCCTCCCACCCCAACCGCTCTGTTTTTTTTTTCCCCCCTCCTTTCTTCTCAAAGAAACCTGTGCATTTTGCATTTTACCCTTGTAGCATTTGCCTATGTAATGAAAATATATTATTGTTCATAACATTTCTAAATGGACATTACCATTATTGCATAATTGTTGTGAAAATGTAGCTTTCACACACTTGTATTAGCTGTGGTTTTAGTTTGAAGATATTTTCATTTTTAGTATGTACTACTTATTTTTATTTTTGAATGTTATTGTTAGCTGCCATACAATGCTTGAAGCGGAAGAGACTTTATGAGCAGCAAATTGAACAGCTTGGAAATTTCCAGTTAAGAATTCATGATCAGGTACGGAGAAAAATTAATAAACATACTATTTCCTTCTGCATTTACGCCATTAACTTCTTTAGTTTTTCAATGAGAACTTATCATGGATTATCTGGGACAGATGATTATGTTGGAAGGTGCAAAAGCCACAACGGAGACTGTTGATGCATTGAGAACAGGAGCTGCTGCAATGAAGGCTATGCAGAAAGCCACGTGAGTAGCTACTTTAAACTTGTCGAGTTCTTTGAATTTTGGCAATGTCTTGAATTTATGTGATTTTCATCTGGCTGTCTTTATTAGCTGTTGTGTCTGCCTTGTACTTATTTGCTGCACCCGTCAAAACTCTACGAAATTCTTGGTCAAAATTACAAATGTACCCTCCAAGACTCCAATTACACGTATTCCATAGATGCCCTTGAAAAGTGTGAATACTATAAATGCCCTATACATGTGAAAATACTTGAAAATGCCCTTGAAAATGCACGGTTGATTTTCATAAATGCCCTTTGGAAAGGTTTTTATTTGAGTCTTTTTGTATCTTTGCGGGGCCATCTTGATATTTTGGTTCTTAAATATGCTTGAGATATTTACATACATATATCCTTGTGTATCTATTTGCAAATAAAGCCTTGCAGAATCTAAATTTTCATATTCGGCCTTCAAAAATTTATATACTTATACACCCTTCTACATATGAGAAAGCCCCTATTTAAAAATCTTTTCTTATATAAAACCAACTTCTTGCCAGTATTTAGATGTCTCCCCAACTTAAAAAATATTTTTGCAAGAAACTGCTGTTTCGAAAAATTTCTACATATCTACTCCAAAATTCAGGTTTTACAGGATTTTATGTGGAAATAGATGATTTTGCAGGGATATCTTGGATGCTCATTATTTTGCATGCGAGTATTCTTGTAGTTTGGGTTTGAGTAATGATACCTGTTAATATTTCCCTTTTTTCTTTTGCAGAAATATCGATGATGTCGACAAGACAATGGATGAAATAAATGAACAAACAGAGAACATGAAACAAATACAGGAAGCATTATCGGCGCCTATCGGAGCTGCTGCTGATTTTGATGAAGTATTTCTGTTTATTCTTCTTTCAAATGACTTAATCGCTTGCCCTTCTTTCTTTCTTTGTCATATTGATTGCCTGTTAATGCTTTACATAATTGGCAGGATGAATTGGAAGCAGAACTTGAAGAGCTGGAGGGAGCAGAGTTGGAGGAACAGCTTCTCCAACCAGCTACGACCGCTCCAGTTGCTCCAGTGCATGTGCCAGCTGGTAAGCAACCGGCTCGGGCCGCTCCTCAGAAAACTACTGCAACTTCAGCCGAAGAGGACGAACTCGCAGCGTTACAAGCAGAAATGGCAATGTAGACGGGTACGGGATCTTTAAATTGTAGAATTACTGCTATAGTTTCTTGTGAAACTAATGCTGTATCAACTAGTACAACAAACTATTGACTTTTCACAAAAGTTACTTTGGTCATATGAGTTCTGTAAGAATAATGAGCTTTCTATTTGCTAAATCCTCTATCATGCATCATGAATGTACCTGAACTGCCTGCTGCTGCTGCTACCATGAAAGTAGGGTTAGTTTGGAAGTTGTCTAAGTTTAGCGTGTACTCCAATTTTGTTCTCGAAATTTTAACTGTGACCATTTAGTCCCTAATGGTTGACTCCGCTTTCATTTTCATCTTCGTAGTTTGCATTTTGCTAAGCGAAGTCTAATGATGGTGCTGACTTGGCATCTATTTAAGCCAGTATATACTGAAAGGATTTAATTGCCATGCAAAACAGACTTCAGGAACTATGTCAAAAAAGAGAGAGAGAGAGAAAAAAGAAACCTATAATTAATCCAAGAATTCATCATTCTTTTCACAGTATCATGTAGCACAAGCAACTTTTAATCATATATTTCACAAACAAATGCTGTTTTAACATAATTGCAAGTTTTATATTCTAATAGTCTCTGCTAGTTTTTATATTATACCTACCACCTTTGATGCTGAGGACATTAATCTCTTATATTCATTTCTTTGTGGCACCTTCGTCTCTGAACCATTGACATTAATATCTTTTATCCTATGTTTTAATGATTATATATTGGTTAAATTCTGCAGGACTTTGATGCGCAAGTGAGACCAAATAATGTAAAAAAGTATTGGTGATACTTCAATCTGGTGTTGAGATCTCCACATTGATAAAGTCGAGTATGTGTGTGTGTGTGTGCGCGCGCGCGCGCGTGTGTGTGTGTGTGTGTACATCCTAGGGAGATATTTATGATGCTAAGAGCCTGCCTCACTGATTAACTTTGTGTGTAATGATAGCAACTTTGGGGTCTCTTTGTCATTCAGAATTGGATTGGATAGAATAAGACGCCATTCAGAGATGTTGGGAGACGCCATTCAGAGATGTCGGGAGTTGCTGAGAGGAATCTGATCGGATTAAGTAGTTCCCTTTGGATGGGATTGTTGAATTCCACCTGAGGGAGCAAAACCTTGAATTAGGCAGTCCCCACAGTGAGATCATCAAATCCGTTATCCGTTCATCAAGTAAAATGCACCAGTCTTAGAGCAACAGAAACTGTGGATTTGATGGTCTCGTCCTGGGGCTATACATATTAAACTTTTGTTCCTTGAGAAAGAGAGAGATAAAATGGGATTTGATTCCAAGAAGTTTTGGTCATATACCGCATCAGGTTCATTCCCTATTCATTGCGACTTCCAACAGCCTCTGAGTTAGTAAACTCTTTCTCTCTGATATTATTTGTTATCTTATCTAATCCAATTCAGTTCAAAATGTCAAATGAGTCGTGCGTGTTATATCTTGTCCTCAACTCTTATGCAAACCTCACTATTTAGCTCATTGCCAGCTGATACACATGGATATGAAGCCATGCTTCCATGAAAACCTACTTACACAAATTTGACCATTCTGTTCCTGATGAGCTTTACATTGTCTGCCGCCACGAACGAACTGACCCACGATGAGTGGTCATTCATGATACAGATCGAGTTTGTTTAAATTTTTTATTTGAAATCAGGTTTGTAGGCTTATGGCTTCCAGCAAACTCAAGAATCTGTTGTTAATTACTCCACACTTGCAGTGTTAAGGGATTCTCGATTAAGAGACCCAAAATAAATACTGATATTAAAAGGACCAAAGCGTGAATGGATAAAATTTATTAATATAATTTACTGTATACATGGCTTAAGCAGGGGCATACCCCCATTGTACGTAAGTGCTCGATTTATGAACCTCGCAGTCTATTAAGTTGACTAGGCGGTTAATTAAGTTGCTAAGTTTAACGACTCGGCGGTTAATTAAGTTGCTTAGTTTAACGACTTGGCGGTCAATTAAGGTTGAGTTTGATTTGATTTCCTCAGTTTAATGACTTGGCGGTCAATTAAGTTGATCAGTTTAGTGACTTGACGGTCAATTAAGGTTGAGTTTGATTTGATTTGCTCAGTTTAACGACTTGGCGGTCAATTAAGGTTTGGCTTGCAAGTTGATGAAATTGACTTAGCCGATTGAATTCAACTCGGTTTGAGCTTTTGATCTTTAGTTCAAGTGGAGTTGATCCAATTGATTCGGTTCATCCCTGGAGTTTGGTTTGAACCTTTGTTTAGGTTGGGCTCAAATTGAACTGGTCTGAACCTTTTGCATTTGATTTGGGTTGCGCTGCCTTAGGCTTTCGCTCGGTTTGTCCTTTTTGAGTTTGATTTGGGTCGAACCGTTGTACTTTAGTTCAAAACCCTTTGAGACATGGTTTAGATCGAACCCTTATGACTTAGTTCGAGACCCTTTGAAGTAGACTTGGGTCGGGCCTTCATAGTTCGGCTCAACTTGGACCCTTATGTAGTTCGGTTTGCTTCGATCGCAGCCTTATGGTTTGTTTCGAGATCCGTTTGAACTTGAAACTCCATTGCATTTGGTTTGGATTGAATCTTTGTGGTTTGATTTAAGATGCCTTTGAGTTTGGTTCGAGTCGCCCTCTTTGCGGTTTGGCTCAAAACCCTTTGACTTTGATTTGGGGTCGAGCTGGTGCATGATCCGGTTCATATGATTCCACCCAGATTCGATTTAGGTTGAACCGGCTTATGATTTGGCTTGGCTTGTCTTGATCCTCTCGCGGTTCAGTTTGGATTGAATCGGTTTGTAGTTCAAATTGAATCTTTTATGGTTCAGTTTAAGTCGAACCGGCTTGTGGTTTGATTCGGTTCAGCTCGAACCTCTTGTAGTTCACTTTGGGTTGAACTAGATTGTAGTTTGAGTTGGATCCTTTATAGTTCGATTTAAGTCGAACTAGCATGTGGTTCGGTTTGGGTTGGAACCGACTTCAATTCAAGTTGAATCCTTCACGACTTGATTTAAGTAAAATCATCTTGTCATTCGGTTTGCCTCGAACCTCATGTGGTTCGGTTTGGGTTCAATTGGGTTGTGGTTCGGATTGACTCGGACCTCCTGAGGCTTCGTTTGGGTTGAACCAGTTTGTAGTTCAAGTTGAATTCCTTGTGGTTCGGTTTAAGTCAAACTAGCTTGTGGTTCAGTTCGGTGCAGTTTGGACCTTCTGTGGTTTTGTTCAGGTTGAACCAGCTTCGGTTCAAGTTAAATCTTTTGTGGCTTGGTTTAGGTCGAACTGGCTTGTAGTTCGGTTTGACTTGGCTCGATTCTCTTGTGATTACGTTCAAGTTGAACCGACTTGTAATTTGGTTTCGGCTCGGCTTGGGCCTCATGTGGTTCTGTTTGGGTTGAATCGACAAGTTGAATTCTTTATGGTTTGGTTCAAGTCGAACCAGCTTGTGGGTTGGTTTGGCTCGAACCTCATGTAGCTCAGTTTAAGTTGAATCAGCCTAGGTTCAAGGTGTATCATTCACGGCTCGATTTAGGTCGAGCCGGCTTGTAGTTCGATTTGGTTTGGCTTGGTTCTCCTGTGATTCCGTTCAGGTTGAACCGACTTGTAATTTGGTGTGGCTCGGCTTGGTTCGAACCTTCTGTGGCTTCATTTGGGTTGAACCGACTTCAGTTCAAGTTGAATCCTTTATGATTTGATTTAAGTAGAACCGCCTTGTCATTCGGTTTGACTCGAACCTCATGTGGTTCGGTTTGGGTTCAATTGGGTTGTGGTTCGGATTGACTCGGACCTCCTGAGGCTTCGTTTGGGTTGAACCGACAAGTTGAATCCTTTATGGTTTGGTTTAAGCCGAACTGGCTTGTGGTTCGATTTGGTTCGAACCTCATGCAGTTCAGTTTAAGTTGAATCCGCTTAGGTCAAGGTGTATCCATCATGGCTCGGTTTAGGTCAAGCCAGTTTGTAGTTCGGTTGGTTTAGCTCGGTTTTCCTGTGATTCTGTTCAAGTTGAACCGACTTGTAATTTGGTTCGGCTTGGTTTTGGCCTCCTGTGGTTCTGTTTGGGATGAACCGATTTTAATTCACATTGAATCCTTTATAGTTTGGTTCACTATTTATCTCGATCATATTCGAATTATGTCCATAGGGTTCAGTTAGCAATCCGATTTAAATCGAATTGAGTCGAACCGGGCCTATCACGAAGATAGTGATTTGATCAAGTCGAGTCGTGCCTATCACGAAGATGGCGATTGGCTCGACCAGTGCCTATCACGAAGATGGCGGTTTGATCGAGTCGAGCCGTGCCTATCACTAAGATGGCGATTGGCTCTATCGGTGCCTATCACGAAGATTGCGGTTTGATCGGGTCGAGCCGTGCCTATCACGAATATGGCAATTGGCTCGACCGGTGCCTATCACGAAGATGGCGGTTTATTTTTGTAATTTTTTATTTTATTTTATTATTATTCTTCTTCTTTTTTGAGCGAGTTTGGTTGTGTCGGGCCTATCATGAAGATGACGGTTTATTTTTATAATTTTTTATTTTTATTTTATTATTCTTCTTCTTTTTTTTTTAGCGAGTTTGATTGTGTCGGGCCTATCACGAAGATGGCCACTCGATCGCATAAAAAAGAACGGTTTGGTTTGAAATAGGGATTTGTGTGTCGAGCCTATCACGAAGATGGCTGCACAATCAAATCGGTTGGAGAACTGTCGTCATATTGTCCGGCGCGCGTCTTGATGAGACGGGTGTTTAGTGAATATGCACGCACGATATAGTAAAAATCCCTCGTGGCCGGACAATCAAATCGCCACTATGTCGTTTGTGCGCATATACCGGCCCGCTCGCCGTCATCTTGATGGTAGGATAGTCTTGTGGCCGCCATTGTTGCCATCGTCGAAGAAGGAATAAGAAGCCATGAGACCTCCTCGCACATCGTTGTCGTTGTCGTCGTCGCCATCACGGTCGCCGTCGCCGTCACCGTCGTCGTCGCAGTCGCCGTCACCGTCGTCGTCGCGGCCGCTGTCGCCGTTACCGTCTTGCATTCCTCCTTTTGTTTTATTTCTTTTCTTTTTTAAAAAAAATTCCCTCCATATATATATATATTTTTTTTAATCCAATGGCCCAATTTATAGTGATTTTAGGACCTTTCGTTTTGGAAAATAATTCAAAATATTTCAAAATATAAGACAATAATATATTTTTATTTCTTTTCTCTTTTTCGATGATTGGTCATCTAAGGTAATACCAATCAAATCACCATTGACTCCATTTCTATATATATATATATATATATATATATATTTTTTTTTTTTTCTATATCTCATTCCCCTTCTTTTTTTATTCCTTTCCTTTCTTGACGATAGGTCATCGAGGACAAGTATCAATCAATTAACATTTAATTGATTTTCTTCATCTATTTCTATAGTTCTTTTCTTTTCTTTTTTTTTTTTTTATTTTGAATTTAATTTTTTTTTATCTCAACATACATTTGAAGTAATTTTACATGCATTTGAGCCTTTCTTTCTAAAAAATTTATTTGTAGGTTTCTCTGAACAAGAATAAGGGGCAAATAATAATTTAATGAAACTCTTGGACGTGTAGGGTTGTTTGCTTGTTAGTGCCCAAAATCTTTTGATATTGTTTATTAGTTTCTCTAAACTTGGGATTTGCATGATATTCTCTCCGGTCATTATGAGTTTCTGCATATTAGTCACCCTGTAGAATTTAGTCTAAGGTGAGCAGAATGTCCTTAGTCTAAGGTGAGGTGAATATCCAGTTGGCTTAAAAAGGATAAGTATCTTGTCCAGTGACGGAAGCTAGGTCAAGTTGAGTTAAGTCACGTTGGAAACGGCGAAAGGTCGGATTAGATTGAGTTCATATTCGAAGAAGTGGTGGAAGATTGGTTAAAGGTCGGATTAGATTGAGTTCATATTCGAAGTGGTGGAAGATTGGTTAAATTAAGTTACAATCTGTTACGGAATTTGAGTTGGCGTATTTCGTGAATATGTTAAGTCTTGAAGATTGAAGATGAAGAAACTTTGGATCGTATACCTCAATCTCAAGAAAGAAGAATTCAAAAGGATCAGGTACGTTTAACTAAATATTTTGATGATCCGAATACTTCTTATAGTGTAGAAACACCTGGAAGAGGTTTTAATTGCTTAAACATCAAAAACTGGACATGGGACATGTTCAGGATCCGGATCGTGGCTTGCAATCCGGATCCCGAAGGGTGTTTGTTCATACACTGGTTCAATCCGGATCGCAGCATCTTATGATCCGGATCCCGAACACTGGTTTTACCTTTTGCTTTTCGATCCGGATCAGGATTTGCAATCCGGATCCCGAATGTGATGTTTGGTGAAACTGTATGAACGATCCGGATCGGGACTACGATCCGGATCCCGAACAAGCTATTTTCTGGAAACCGTCTTTTGTGCTTCTGCAATCCGGATCGCCAAATCCAATCCGGATCGCCGTCGGGAAACTTTCCAGAAAAGGTTGTTTTTGATCCGTATATTCTTCCAAGGGTTTCTAACCTATAAATAGACCCTATATTCATTTTTAGGGTTGGGAATTTTAGCCGTCATTTTCCAAAAGGACGGTTGATCCACATATAGAGAAGAAAGGAAATCAATAGATTTATTCTATGTTTCTTCATCTATATTGATTAGTTTGATTCTAGGTTTTCATACTCACATCTTGAGTAGAATCAAACTAATGAATACTTAGATGGTATTTCCGATCTATCTTTGATCTAAGTATTCGGCGGATCATCACCACCCAAAAAACAACGATTTACCCCAAATCGGCGCGTGGACTCGCGTGGCCTTGTGGATTCAAGGTGCAACCGCTCTCGTGGATTCGGAGCGAGGTACGTTCGTGGATTCGAAGCGTGCCATTGGGTGAAGACCGTGGATTCGGTTGGACGTCGTGGACTCGACGTTGGACGCTGTGGATTCAGCGTTGGGCGCAGATCGTGGATTCGAGAAGCGTCGTGGAGCGAGCGGGAAGATCTACTAGGAGCGTATGAAAAAGGTTGAGTCGTCTGTGAGTACGTTATATCACCTTGTACGTGTGTTAATTCTAGTGGATTTCGCCGTGTTATCGGTCCCGTGGTTTTTTACTCCGGTTTGGAGTTTTTCCACGTAAAAATCTTGCGTGTTCTTTTATTTTCCGCATTGGGTTTTATTGCGCAATGATTTTTTGAGTGTTTATTGTTTACACCTATTCACCCCCCTCTAGGTGTTTTTTCCCCTATTTAGATCCATATAGTTATAACCCAACAAGTGGTATCAGAGCGGGAATAGGGTTGTAAACAATGGTTGAAGGTGGAAACATCAATCGACCCCCTTTCTTTGATGGAACAAATTATGCGTACTGGAAAGTGCGGATGAAAGCCTTTTTAATTTCCATCGACGAAAGGGTGTGGCAATCAATTGAATTAGGATGGTCTAATCCAACTGAAATTTTAGATGATGTTCGCACCTTAAAACCTAGGTCGAAATGGACCAAGGAAGAGATAGATGCTTCTTCTTACAATGGCAAGGGAATTAATGCTCTATTTAATGCTTTGTCACAAACTGAGTTCTCTCGCGTCTCGGCATGTGAGACTGCGAAAGAAATCTGGGATGTTCTTCAAGTTACGCATGAGGGAACTAACCTAGTGAAGATTCAGAAACTGCAAATGCTTACGAGCAAGTTTGACTCTATCTCTATGGCAGAGAATGAATCTTTCACTGACTATTACACACGATTGCAAGACATCGTAAACTCATGTGCTAACTTGGGAGAGAAGATTCCAGAATTTAAAGTTGTAAGAAAAATTCTAAGAACTCTTCCTGAACGATTTCGCCCGAAGGTCGCAGCCATTGAAACAATTAAACACCCGGACGAAATGCGTGTAGAAGAATTAGTAGGTGCTTTACAAACTTATGAAATGACATTTCCTACTAACTATTCTTCTGGAAAAGCATCCTCTTCTAAGTCTTCAGGTTACGCATTGAAATCAACTAAAGAAGAAGACGCGGATTCATCCTCCTCGGACGACGACGAGAACCTTTCTATGGAGGACTTTGAGAAGCAGCTCGCTCTCTTGACAAGGAAGTTTCGCCGCAACTTTCGAAGGGGTAATTCAAGCAAAACTCCATCCTTCGGAAAGTCGAAGAAAGGCAAGGGTCCTTCAAGTTACAAGTCAAGAAAGCAAGAGAACTTCTCAAAGGATAAGAAAAGTTCAGAGGGACAAGTTCAGTGCTTCAAATGTCGAGGCTACGGCCACATTTCAACGGAGTGTCCCAACAAGAATCCGGCAAAGAAGAAGGCGATGCAAGTCGTCACTTGGGATGACAACTCCACGTCAAATGAGTCATCGTCAAGTGATGAAGAAGACAACGCGACAGCATTCCACGCGTCCACCTCTTCACCCTTCATGTGCTTAATGGCAAGTACATCCGAGTCATTGTCCAACTCCACTGTTGAAAAGATTGCAACGGACGATGAATCAGATGATTCGGAAGGTGAAGATTTTGCTCTAGCCTACCACAGACTTTTGAGGGATTCAAAGAAACTGGCTAAGCAAAACAAGGGGTTGAAAGGGAGATTGCAGGATCTCGAAGAAGAAGTAAAAAGGGTAACCTCTCTCTCAACCGATCTTGAAGTGGAAAGGGATAATCTGACAAAACAAATGTTTCCCTTCAAGAGTCCAATGAGCAACTCGAGAAGAATTATATGGATATGGTGAACAAAGCGAATTACTTCTTGAAGCTCAACGGCGAGGCTCGACAGGAAAAATTGGAAATGACGGAGACCATACGCCAACTGAAGGATGACTTAAAGAGATTTTCTTCTGGAAGGAGTAAGTTGGACAGACTTCTTGGTCTTGGTCAAAGAAATAAGTTCGGCCTCGGATACACTCAAACTGGAGACATTCCAAGTTCGAGTGGGACAGTATTTGTGCCTCAGTCGGTATCTCCTCCTCCGACACCGGAATTCACGACAAGCAACGACAACAAGCCTACTTCATCCTTCTCGGGATCGTCAAGACCTAAGGTATGTTTTCGTTGTGGCATTTCAGGGCACATAAGGAGAAATTGCAAGACGGGAGCCAAACGCACACCTCAAGCATCTCTTGCAATGACTACCAAAAGGGTGATTCCTCAAAAATCAAATGCAATTCATTTGAAGGAAAAGAGCCTTGGTAGTACACCGCTCAAGACGACATCATCAAGGAGCAGCAATCTTCAACAAGACGCTTTCACCTAGGAAATCAACTTCACGATCATTACCGACGCATTCCAAAAAGGTTTGGGTGCGCAAAGGTGAAATTTTCCCTTGTCTTGTTACCAATGTTTCCTTGCATGCATATGATAGTTCGTCTTGGTATCTGGATAGCGGGTGTTCCCGTCATATGACCGGTGATAAAAACTGTTTTCAAACATTTGAGAAAAACTCCGGAGGACTTGTTGTTTTCGGAGATGGTCGGTCTTCCAAAATTGTTGGAAAGGGAACGGTAGCTATTCCAGATGGCCCGGTTCTAAATAATGTGTTATTTGTTCATGGCCTTAAGACTAACCTCATAAGCATAAGTCAACTTTGTGATAATGGTTATTCAGTTAATTTTTCATCTGATAAATGCACTGTAACTGACATGAACCATGCTTTCTTTTTAAAGGGGGTTAGATCAGAAAACAACTGTTATGTAGTTCCTCTAAGATTTCTGAAAAATGTAACCTAGCATCTTTGAAAAATGAAACACTTTGGCATGAAAGGCTAGGTCACATAAACTTTAAGGAACTTGCTAGAATTTCGAACAAAGATGTGGTCAAGGGGGTTCCTAAACTTTCTTTTGAACAAAACCTTGTGTGTGGCGGTTGCCAAAAGGGAAAACAGTCTAGGACTGCACACAAGAACTTGAACCACATAGGTACAAAACGGCCTTTGGAACTTTTGCATATGGACTTAATGGGGCCAACTCGTCAACCATCTCTGGGAGGTAAATGGTACATTTTCTTATTGGTTGATGATTTTTCTAGATATACTTGGGTAGCATTTTTAAAAGAAAAAGCTGATACCTTTGATTCTTTTCTCGAAATTTGCAATCGTATTATGATTGAAAAGAATGAAAGGATTACTCGAGTTAGGAGTGATAGAGGTGGGGAATTCATAAATTCCAAATTCATTGATTTTTGCTCTTCTAACGGCATTAAACATGAATTCTCTGCACCTTACACACCTCAACAAAATGGTGTAGTCGAGCGCAAAAACAGGGTCGTACAGGAGATGGCTCGTGTTATGCTTCATAGCCGGAACCTTCCTTTATATTTTTGGGCTGAAGCGGTGAACACGGCTGTCTATGTTATCAATCGAGTGTATTTGCGCCCGGGGACTTTAAATACACCATATGAACTATGGTTTTGTAGAAAACCTAATATCAAATATTTTCGTATCTTTGGGAGTCGGTGTTTTATTTTACGTGATCGTGAGAATCTTGGAAAATTTGACTCTCGAAGTGACGAAGGGATTTTCTTAGGTTATTCTACAAACAGTAGAGCATATCGAGTTTTTAACTTAGAATCTAAGACGATCGTAGAATCGATAAATGTTAAGGTAGATGAAGCTTTTCACTTTGAATCTGAAAAATCTACCCTCGATATCTCTCTTGATGATGATACACCTGCTAATGCATCTTCTTCTAACAATTCTTTCGATAATAATGATGCATCTAACGGTTCTTCAAGTTCATCTGATGTGCAGGAATCATCTCGTGTACCTCCGTCTACTCCTCTACCTCAAACGTTACGCATCTCCAAGGATCACCCTGAATCGAACATCATTGGAGATCCACAAGAAGGAGTTAGAACACGGAGACAATTGGTTTGCGGATTTGCATGCTATGTATCTCAAATCGAACCAAGGAATGTTGATGAAGCTCTCCAAGATGATTACTGGATTAAAGCAATGCAGGAAGAGCTCCATCAATTCGAGCGAAACAAAGTCTGGGAATTAACGAAGCCTCCGAAGCAACACAATGTGATAGGTACCAAATGGATCTTCAAGAACAAGAAAAATGAAGAAGGTACTATCATCAGGAACAAAGCAAGGTTAGTTGCTCAAGGCTACTCTCAAGTAGAAGGTATAGACTTTGATGAAACTTTCGCCCCTGTAGCTAGACTCGAGTCCATTCGTATATTGTTTGCGATTGCTTGTCATTTTAAAATCAAATTATTTCAAATGGACGTTAAGAGCGCCTTTTTAAATGGGTTTTTAAATGAGGAAGTTTATGTGGCTCAACCGAAAGGTTTTGTGGATCATAAACTACCTAACCATGTTTTTCGTCTGAAAAAGGCTCTTTACGGTCTGAAACAAGCACCGCGAGCATGGTACGAAAGGTTGACAAAGCACCTTTTGGAAAAGGGCTACACTCGAGGGGGAGCTGACAGGACTCTCTTTGTGAAGCATTATCAAAACAATTTCATAGTTGCACAAATCTATGTCGATGACATTGTATTTGGAGCAACAAGAGATAATGATGCTTCTAAATTCGCGGAGACCATGGAAAGCGAATTTGAGATGTCCATGATGGGCGAATTGACTTATTTTCTTGGATTACAAGTTAAACAAAACGATGAAGGTATTCACTTGTGTCAATCCAAGTATGCACTGGAGTTGGTCAAAAAGTTTGATCTTGAAAATTCTAAGGATTTTCCGACTCCAATGGGAACTAGCCATAAGGGACTTGGAAGTGAATCACATAGTGAGAATGTAGACGAGAAACTGTATCGAGTATGATTGGAAGTCTACTATATCTCACGGCTAGTCGCCCGGATATATCCTTCAGTGTTGGGATTTGTGCGAGATATCAATCAGCACCGAAGGAGGTTCACCTGAAAGCGGTGAAACGGATCATCCGATATATCAAAGGTACAATCAGTTTCGGAATTTGGTATCCTATGGGAACGACTTTGGATATTGTTGGATACTCAGATGCCGATTGGGCTGGATCGGTGGATGACCGGAAAAGCACGAGTGGTGCATGCTTCTATCTTGGCCATTGCCTTGTTGCATGGCACAGTAAAAAGCAGAATTGCATAGCACTCTCGACTGCCGAAGCGGAGTACATTTCTGCAGGAAGTTGTTCAACCCAATTGATTTGGATGAAAAGCGTGTTGAGCGATTTCCGGATTTCAACAACTTCGGTAACCATTTTATGTGACAACACTAGTGCTATTAACATTTCAAAAAACCCTGTGTTGCACTCTAGAACAAAACATATTGAACTTAGATATCATTTTCTTAGAGAGCTAGTTGAATCAAACATTCTTCAACTGTCATATATTTCAACTGAGGATCAATTAGCTGATATCTTAACAAAACCTTTGGATCAAAAACGTTTTATTCACTTGCGTAAAGCAATTGGCATGCTTTCCTTGAAATAAACTCTTTTGAAACCTTTGCTTAGGTTAGGTTTTGTTTTTGTTTTTGTTTTGTTCTTTATCTATGTTTTGTACATAGGACATTAATTGAGCATAAATCATAATTGACTTTAATTGCATCCTTTTATGCATTTAGAAATTTATTATGCTTTTGATGTCATAATATTTCAATGTTGCAATGATCATTTACGTTAATTAAACCATCTTTTAAGTGATCAAAGTCAATTTCTCTCTCAATGATCTCTTGGTATAGTCATTATCATATTTGATTGCTTAGTCGAGTATGAATTCGAGATCAATGGTTTGGTTGAATACCTTATATATTAAATAATTGATAGCCAATTGAGGGGGAGTCAATGAAATGTAAAATGCTCAAAAGATGTGGAAAGAGTTACATCCCAATGAGGAGTGTGAAAACTACCACCACATGGAGAAAATGAAAGAAAGAAAAAGATACTCCATGAATGAAAAGCAAATTTCTGTTTTAAAAATGTTGATAAAATTCATATTGAAATACTTGACTCAGTCGTATTTCATGGTTGGTATAAGGTGGGATTTTTTTAAAAGATGCTCAAAGAGCCACTCCTTCAACAGATTGTCTAGATATATTATCTAACTTATCTGGGATTTCAAACATCTATTGATCTTGGTATTTCATTTTCTTTACCAAAATTGATGATTTGATAAAGGCATTACACATAAGATCAGGATAGATGTAATTGAAGTTGTTCAACTTTAAGTGTTTTAACTTTCGTAAATTTTCGTTTCATTTTTGGATATTTTTGATAGATTTTGTATAATCTATTTCTTGTTGTATGAAACGATGTTTTTGTTTAAAGTTGACATGGTAAAGTGCTTACATACTTTTTCTGGATTTTATGGAATTTTTCTGAATTTTTCTGAAGAAAAAGTTGAAGCCGATCCGGATCGGGGTAAGTGATCCGGATCCCGAACGCAGGATTCTTCCTGCGGGTAGCCGATCCGGATCACAATCTCGATCCGATCCGGATCACGGCTAGGGTTTTTATAAGAACAAAGAGGATTTGATTTCTTTTACCCTAATCTTTTGTTCTAAAGTCTCTAGAGTTTCTCTCTCTAGATTTCTTGCATTTTGGAGCTTCCAAACTCAAAGTTCTTCGGATTCAAGTAAGTTTTATTGATCAAAACTCGGTTTTTACAGTTTTTCATCAAACGTGAGTTGAAATCTTGGATCTTTTTCGTTTGTGAATGGTTTTTGATCAAATTTCTTTTGAAATAAGAACTCTGGGTCAATTAGTTTTGCTTTTATGCTGGGTTTTTACCTGATTAACGAGTTTTTAGGCTTCGATTTCTAAAAATTCGGTTTTAGGGCATAAAAGAGGAATTTTTGAAAATCATGGAATTGATCTATTTTTAAAATTCTTTTTGGAAAACTAATTTGATTCTTGGCTTCTCTACATGATTATGATTGTCTAGGTACAATTTTTCAAATTTTTCAAAATTGACGATTTTTCATGTGTTCTTGAGTTGGTTTTCACAGGACACTTTCTCAAAACTCAAAGCACTAGAACCAATGGCATTCTCCTGGTTAATCTTGCTACTGGTTACGATGGTGCACACGAGTACATCTGTTAAAGAGGAACCGGATGTCTCAACTCGAGACAAGACAACCGAAGGCAAGGAGGACAGCTCAGAGTACGATACGGAAGAATGGGATGAATTCTTCAAAGATGTTCAACGAAAATTGATGAGGAAAACAGGAAATCTGTCAAAGGCAAAAGGCTTATGAAATCTGCATCAACAACTAGGCAATATACAAGACGAAAGAATGTCCAAAGAAGTGAAAGTTATCATAGTGGGCCTCTCACCAGAGCACGCTCACTTTCTGGAATTCTACAAACTGAATCTCCATGGGTTACGGGAATGAATGCACCATCTGCATCTACACAGCACCCATCACACTCGAAGGGAGGGACCACAGACACAGATGAATTGGAACTGCTTCGTCAGGAACAGCGAAAACTCTCTGCTGCACACGAAAGAATGTCGAAGGAACTTCAGCAGATTTCCTCTGAACACAAGAAGATCAAGAAAAAGTACTCAAATATTTCGAAGTTGCTTAAAGGGATTTTGAGCAAGCTGAGTTGTACAAGTTCAGATTCATCAGATTGAGCAGCGCTTTCTGTTCCTGTGTTCTACGACTTTACGCAGTTCTTGCAGTTCTTAGGCTCTTCGTTTTGGACTTAGCCTTATGACTTACTTTTAGTTTGGTTCTTCAGGTTTCGTTTCCTTTTGTGCAGGATTTTGATTTTAGGATTTAGTTTTATACTTACTTTATTTTAGCTTAGTTCTCAGGTTTTACGCTTTATTGGAACTTTTCACTCTCCTAACATTTCGTAGTTTTAACTACATTTTGGCTTTGTTTTGTGACAAAAAGGGGGAGAGAGTTAGAGAGAACTTTGAACAATGATACAATGATGAATGATACGTGATCATTAAGGTAAGTATGACTCCAACTTCAACTTTGCATTCATCTTGTGATTTGATGCATGCTCCTACTATCTATTCGACTAACTATTTGGGCATGTAATATGACTAACAAGTTGATGATTGGACTAACACTTTGTGACATTTGGTTTTTGAATGCTTAGAAGATATGTTGGTTTTTAACTATGATTCTTTCACATATCTGAATTCTCAAATGTCATGATGAGAATAAACTCTTTCTCTGTACTTGGTTTTGTATGTTTCAATTCTTGAGGTATCTAACGATTTCTTTTGTCAAGAATGATTTCTTTGTGCAGAGAGTACAGATGTCTAAGTCTAGAGTCTGTTTTAGGAGTTTATCTCATGTTTTTAATTTTGGATCTTCATTGTAAATTTTTGTTGTATGGTGATAGCAACAAAAATATCTTTTTGAATTTTCTTTTGTGGATTTGTGTTTTGTCACGAAACCGCCAAAGGGGGAGATTGTTACGGAATTTGAGTTGGCGTATTTCGTGAATGTGTTAAGTCTTGAAGATTGAAGATGAAGAAACTTTGGATCATATACCTCAATCTCAAGAAAGAAGAATTCAAAAGGATCAGGTACGTTTAACTAAAGATTTTGATGATCCGAATACTTCTTATAGTGTAGAAACACCTGGAAGAGGTTTTAATTGCTTAAACATCAAAAACTGGACATGGGACATGTTCAGGATCCGGATCGTGGCTTGCAATCCGGATCCCGAAGGGTGTTTGTTCATACACTGGTTCAATCCGGATCGCAGCATCTTATGATCCGGATCCCGAACACTGGTTTTACCTTTTGCTTTTCCAATCCGGATCAGGATTTGCAATCCGGATCCCGAATGTGATGTTTGGTGAAACTGTATGAACGATCCGGATCGGGGACTACGATCCGGATCCCGAACAAGCTATTTTCTGGAAACCGTCTTTTTGCTTCTGCAATCCGGATCGCCAAATCCAATCCGGATCGCCGTCGGTAAAACTTTCCAGAAAAGGTTGTTTTTGATCCGTATATTCTTCCAAGGGTTTCTAACCTATAAATAGACCCTATATTCATTTTTAGGGCATCGGAATTAGAGCCGTCATTTTCCAAAAGGACGGTTGATCCACATATAGAGAAGAAAGGAAATCAATAGATTTATTCTATGTTTCTTCATCTATATTGATTATTTGATTCTAGGTTTTCATACTCACATTTTGAGTAGAATCAAATAATGAATACTTAGATGGTATTTCCGATCTATCTTTGATCTAAGTATTCGGCGGATCATCACCACCCAAAAACAACGATTTACCCCAAATCGGCGCGTGGACTCGCGTGGCCTTGTGGATTCAAGGTGCAACCGCTCTCGTGGATTCGGAGCGAGGTACGTTCGTGGATTCGAAGCGTGCCATTGGGTGAAGACCGTGGATTCGGTTGGACGTCGTGGACTCGACGTTGGACGCTGTGGATTCAGCGTTGGGCGCAGATCGTGGATTCGAGAAGCGTCGTGGAGCGAGCGGGAAGATCTACTAGGAGCGTATGGTAAAAGGTTGAGTCGTCTGTGAGTACGTTATATCACCTTGTACGTGTGTTAATTCTAGTGGATTTCGCCGTGTTATCGATCCCGTGGTTTTTTACTCCGGTTTGGAGTTTTTCCACGTAAAAATCTTGCGTGTTCATTTATTTTCCGCATTGGGTTTTATTGCGCAATGATTTTTTGAGTGTTTATTGTTTACACCTATTCACCCCCCTCTAGGTGTTTTTTTCCCTATTTAGATCCATATAGTTATAACCCAACACAATCGAATTTTTGACTGTTATGTCTGTGCGCTTGAAGTTTTTTTTTTTTTTTTGAGAGAAAAAAATAACATGTTATTCACTTTGTTTATTTTTAAAATAAATTTAGTTGAAAATATGAAGCAATTATGCTTGGAACTTAGGCCACAGGTATCAATCATCAAGTCCTTTGTCACTTGCGCTAAGGACAGTTGATACACTTTAAGTAAATTAGTTGTATTTTTCCGACAGTTGTGGATTTTAAAAATAATTGTTAACGTCAATAATTTTAAGTGTCTTTCATTTAACTATAATTTTTAATTTTGTTCATCAAGCCAACTTATAATTTTTTGAAATGTTAGATATTAGTCAATAGCTAAATTAAAAAGCAACAGGTGGATGATGGACACCCAACCACTCATACTCTATTTTAATATGAGTGAAGTATAAATAATACTATTTGTAAATAGGACAAAGTTTAGATGTGATTAACCAAATATTTTATGAGTGCTGTTACAGGTTCTCTGAAATATAGCATTAATGGATTTTAAGTAATTTTTAAACGGATCCTAAAAAAAAAGTTGATATAATGGCATATATGATGTAGAATATTTTAGGTTTAAAATATAGTGGCATATATAATGTAGAATATTTTGAATAATTTTTAAACAAATCCTTAAAAAGGCGTTTATCAACATATCAATAATTTCTAGAGGCATCATATGAGATTTTCTTTTCTAAAAAGAAAAGATGATCTCAAAGATGCACCTCATATGTTGCCAACAGGGTGCATCCCTATTTTGACAAATTTGAGATGAATTAATTTTTATCTTAATTTTTTTTTACGAATCATAAAAAAAAAATATCACTTTTTTATTTTTTTTTTATTTTATTTTCTTAGCCTATCCCGGCGGATAGGAGCGGAAGCTCCACTAATCCGAATCCATTTGCATTCTTATCCATGTGAATTAATCCTTCCGTAAGTAGTCAGATAAATTATTTTCTTAGGCTATGTTTGGTTCGGGGATTGTAAATTTGGGGATAAATTTTTTTATACCTGGGATAGCTTGCTATTCAGGAATAGTCAGGGATAAAAGGAAAATAGTGTTTGGTTTGTAAAGCTGTTATTCTTATGAAAAGCTGAAATTCTGTTTGGTTCATTTCTTAGAATAAGCAAGAATAGTGAAAATATATGGTAGTTATTAATCTATATTGCCAATTTTGCCTTTAGTTTTTTTCATGAGTGAACTCATAAATAAAATGTTGGGTTGGTTTAAATTTTGTGTTAATTTAATACTCACTAATAACAATTTAATTTTTGTTAATAATAGTGTTTTGTTTTGCTGAAATTTTTTGTTTTACTCAAATTTTGAGTTTTTTTTTGATTTACTGAAATTTAATAGTGAATTTTTTTTTTGTTTTAACAGTAATTTTTTATTAACAGCAAGTGAACTTTTTATTAACAGCAATTCAATTGTTTTAATAAGAGCAATTTTTTATTAACAGCAAGTGAACTTTTTATTTTTTTAAGTGAAATTTAAAGTGATAATCTGATGATCATGATTTATATTAAAAATTTTATAGTAGCAAAATTGAAAGTATAGAAAATTAATACCATAATTAATTAAATTAAATATATGCAACCATCTAACTCAATATTAAAAAACTGCATCAATCTAACTCAACATTAAAAAACTGCTTTTCACCTATTGTCCCTGGGATAAACTATGGGATAAACCAATTTCATAGTTTTTGGGGGTTAGCTCTTAACGGGTTATCCTTGGATAACCCGTTAAGAGAGGAATAATTTAACCTTCCCTTTTTAACTACTGTTTGGATGATTTTGCAGGATTAAATGGGCTATTCCTATTTTATCCTGCAACCAAACAGTACCTTAGCGTATTCCCGGCGGATAGGAGCCGAAGCTCCACTAATCCGAATTTATTTGCATTCTTATCCATGTGAATTAATTCTTCCATAAGTAATCAGGTAAATGCTTAGAAGATGTATAGAAAAAAGAGAAAAAAAAAAAAAAAAAAAAAAAAAAAAAAAAAAAAAAAAAAAAAAAAAAAAAAAAAAAAAGAAGAAGAAAAAGAAAAAGACATGCAGATTAAATTTTAACCACAAAAGTATTAAAAAAGATCATGTAAAAATAAATTAAATTTTAATTCTACATTTTTTTTTAAAGCCTTTTCTTATTTATATAAAATAAGCCTTAATTTTATTCCCAATTAAATCTCTCGATTTTAAGAATGTTTCTAATACGTACGATCACCAAAAATTATAACAAAGAAGAGAAAATTATAATACTTCATGAAAACTAGTATAAGTTCTCTCTTTGTTATTACTAAGGCTACATATATTTACAGACTCATTGGAGCCAGAGTCAAGAACTGGAGTAGTACCATAATTTCTTTTATGCATTTGACATGCAAAAAGAAAAGAGGAAAAAAAAAAAAAATCTATTTCTAACCTAAAAAGGAAAAGCAATCTACATAGGAAAAAATAAGAAGAAATATTTGGAGCAAATAAATTTGATGATGAGAAGAATAATATAAACTAAATTGCACCTATGAAATTATTGGTACCTTACTTTAATTTGTTGAAATTTTTTGTTCAAACTTTTTAGATTGCTGCAACCAAGTTCTTTAATGCAATTTATTCGACTAAATAATAATGTGTCGTTGATGCGACGGTAATGTAGCATTATTATGGTTAATTAAGATGCAACATTATTTCTATATTAGCGACACATTATTATTCGATCAATAAAATTACACTGAACTTTATTGCAATGATATAGAAAACATGTGTTAAAAATTATAATAAATTAAAATTTCAGATTGAAGTCTCAGGCATCTCATGGTCTGAGGACCAGAAACGTAATTTTGCCCGTGAGACAGCATTTGGATTAATTGAAGTATTAATAGTGGATGGATGCAACAAGAATAACAAAAAAAATAAAAATAAATATATTAACAAATATTCTGAAAAGTTCTGTTCTTCGGCATCCAATGCAAATTCTACATTTTTTTGTCAGAAGAAATATCAATCCAAATCATTCCATGTAATGGTTGAATAATAATAATAATAATAATAATAATAATAATAATAATAAGAAATATCGCAAATTCAAATCATTCCGTATAATGGTTAAATAATAATAATAAAATAAGATAAAGAACATACAAAACTTACCTACATTACTTTGAATCAGTTATCCAATTTTTTCAAATTTTAATTTTACAATCCAACTTTTTAAAAACTTACAAAACTTATCTAAACTATAGATTATTTTAAATCAAATTAATATCAACATTTTCAAATTTTTATTTTACAATCTAATTTTTTAATTTTTTTTATTTGAATTAGCGATCGACACTTTGATTTTAAAATTTAAGTTAATTATTTATTTTAATTAATTTATGGTTAAAATCAGTTAAGGTAAATATCGTATTTAAATTTTAAAGTCAAAATATTATTGACGGATCAAATCAAATAAATTAAAAAATTAAATAATAAATTGAAAAAAAAAAAAAAGAATAGTCAAATTAAAATAATCCATAGATTATATAAGAATCTTACAAATAGTAAAAACTGGGGATGTGCTGAAGCTTAATCCTGTCACTTCCTTCGAGGCTGCTAATGAACTCCTGCGGCATATCGGTGAAACCGATCTCCTGCAGCGACCGCAGGTACACGACGCCCGCCGGCACAGCCATCAAGTTCGACAAGCCGATAAGCTGTAGCTCACGCAAGCTTTCCATGGCTTTGTCCTCGATATCAATTTTACTCACTTGCTCCATGTCGGCCAGCACCAGTTGCTTGAGCCTCGGAAAACAGCCGGCGCCAAAGCTCAACTGACACCCCTCGTAGATCCGGTAGAGATGGAGGTTTACGAGGCTCGACATGTGCTGCGAAAGCCAAGGCAATGGATCTTCCTGCAGTCCGGACCAGCCTAGTCGCAGGTCTCGGAGCTGTCCGAATTTGGCAAATACGGTTGGAGCCGCGTCCTCACCCAGTTTTCCTTTCAAGTAGAGCGACTCCAGGCTCGGCAGAGGCTGGACACGGTCCAGACAAAGCAATTCGTCTTTGTCGCTCGCGACGACGCCCAATCTGGCGAGCCCAGGCATCATTTGCAGGGAGGCCCACAAATCCGCACAGTAGGCTCCTCGCACTTTCATCACGAAAAGATTACGTAGTGACGTTAAGCTTCCGATGTTCTGCATCAAGAACTTGTCGGCTTTGATGTTGGCCAGAGTCTGCAAGCCTTTCAGGCGGCAGATCTTGTGCGGAACTGATGCGGCGCTGAAGCAGTCGAAAATCCTGCATTCGAAGTCGTAGTAGCGGTCCACGAACAGGTGCCGCAGCTTTGTCAGCTTCCTGATTTGGCGTGGCAGCTTCTCCACTCGGGTCACGCTCAGGTCGAGCGTCTGCAGGTTTTGGAGCTTCCCCAGCGCCTTCGGGATTCTCTTCACGTCGGTGGATTGTAAATCCAGATAATGCAGGTTGAATAAATCGAACACCGCATCCGGGATCTGCTCTATCTTCGCGTATCGCATGCAGAGCACCCTCAGTAACTTGAAATTTGATGAAGTGTTTTTAATACTGGACGGCGGCAGTTGATTATTGAACAAAATAAACGAACGCAGCTGTCGAAAGTTGGCGTTAGGTTGTAAGGCTGATACGCGTTCGTGAACGGACACACGACGAGCTTGTTCGCTCAGCACCGTCGCCCCCGGGCTGTTGCACACGATTCCGAATTTTTCTTTTCTCGACATCTTCAGAGTTATTTCCCTTACGAGATCGTGGATTTGAAGCGTTTCCGCTGTTCCAACGGCGTCCCATCCCACGACTTGTAGCATGGACCGATGAACGAGTTCCTTTACGTAGCTGTCGGCCACTTCCTCCATTGTTGTATCTTGCCCCCTTTCTTCGATGAATCCTTCGGCCACCCACAGCCTGATCAGCCATTCTCGATTTATCAGATAATCTTCCGGGAATAGGCTGCAGTACAGAAAGCAATTCTTCAAATAGCTCGGCAGGTCATTGTAGCTGAGATTTAGAACGCTCCGCACCCAATTCAGCTCTGGATTGTTAGTCAGCTGCCAGTTAAGCTGATTGTAGAACGACTTCCACTCCCGCTCCTTCGGCTCTTTGTAGGATAACAGACTGCCGATCGCCACGATAGCGAGCGGCAAGCCTTGGCACTTGTCCACAATCTTGTCAGCCCAGAGCTTAAGATGCTGCGGGCAGCCCTTCTCCGCAAGCCTCGAGAACGCTTTCTTGCAGAACAGATCCCATGCTTCCCCCTTCTGTAAACTGCTAGGCTGTAACCTGCGGTTCTCATCCGCCAACAAGGCCACATCTTCCATCCGCGTCGTGATGATCACTCTGCTCCCGCAGTTGTTTTTTTCTAACACACGATCCAACAAATCCCAGTCGTCTGTGCTCCAAACATCATCTAAGATAATCAAGTACCTTTTTCCTCGGAGATTGATTTGAACCTTTTTCTCTAGTTCGATCTGGTCCGTGGTGTCAATGTCGTTTGGAATCGCCTCGTTGTTGCTGTTTGGAATCGCCTCGTTGTTGCTGTTTGGAATCGCCTTGTTTTTGTCTGTGATTTGCTTTAAGATCCTTGTCAGTAGATCTTCGACCCGATAGCTTTGCGAGACGGGGATCCATATTCGCCACTTGAAGTGGCTTTTAACGGCCGGATTCTTGTAAATGCTGTTCGCCAACGTTGTTTTACCCAACCCTCCCATGCCCGAAATGGAGATGACGGTGCGAGCTTCATTTCCGTCGGACGTTAGCCATTCGATCAATTTATTGGTTTCTGCATCATTCCCCACGATCTTGTCTTCGTGGCTCAAGTGCGAAAAATCGAACACTCGTCGCTGCCTATGAGCAGCCGAATCCGATACGCTGCTTCTTTCGATTTTGTTCACCAAAATGCTGTACCGGTCTTTCATAGTTGTGAGCTTCTCTAGACGAGTTTCCACCTCTTTGAGCTGACCGGCGATACCGTGCCATGCAACGATGTTTTTCGAATGACGAAACGTTTTCTTCAGAAAATTTCTCAAGCCGCTGACGCTGTCTTCCCCGACGAGATAAGTGTACTCGTCGATGATATCCTCTACGTCGAATGCAACCATTTTGATTTCTTCCAACCACGCAACAAAGGTTTTATTACGAGAATCGTCTGCGTTGACTTGACTTAAAAAGGCTTGCATCACCACCAACTCGCTCTTGATTTGTTTCATGCTGCTTTTGACTGCTAGCAAGGCCGACACTTCTTTGCCGAATTCGGTGCTGATTGTGCCCAGTGCCTGCCCTGCCAGAGAAGCTGCAATCTTTTTGAGCGCAAGAAACACCACAGCTTCGGCCATGCTGCCTAGCTCTTCTGTTGCGATGTTATATTGTTATAATAGCAATCCAATCCTACAATTATTTAAACGTCAATATTAGTTACGGGCATGATGAGAAAAATGTAGCTGATAATGAAGCATCTGTTGAAGATCACTGTTAAAAATGTGGTTATCTAGCAGCATAAGCTTTTAGAAAGAGATGCCTCTGTACTACTAAAAGCTTTCAAGTTTAGCTATATATATATAAACAAAGAAGGAGACCGCGGAGGAAATCCATAGGCTGGATACACTCGAGGAAACCCAATGCCTGTCCACCCTGGAGCAATTGCAGCGGACAAAGCTCAGAAACCAGTTGAAAGCCATAATCGACGACGAGGAGATGCTATGGCGAACCAGATCCAAGCAGCACTGGCTGAAAGAAGGGGATGGGAACACGAAGTTCTTCCACGCGATGGCCAATGGCAGACATAGAACAAACCGGATCGGGACCATCACGGATGAGGGCTCCACGTTGGATAGGGAAGCGGACAAATGCGACTACTTCTACCGCAAGTTCAAGAACCGATTCGCCCCCGACCATCCCTCGTCCACCTCGTGCGGCGACTGGAGTGACCTCTTTCCCGACAGAACCGCGCTGAGCTCGGATAGCCTCACCGCCCCCTTCACCCTTGAGGAAGTTAAAAAAGCGACCTTCCAGCTGTCCGGGGACAAGGCGCCCGGGCCCGATGGCTTCAGCATGGCTTTCTACCAGAAATTCTGGGATGTCATTAAGGCCGACCTCATGAAAATCTTCGACGAACTTTATGAGGGCACACTCCACACGGGCCCCATCGACTACACCCATATCTGCCTGATTCCCAAAACGGAAGGGGCAAACGCAGCGGACGACTTCAGGCCCATCAGCCTCCTCAACTGCGTCCAGAAGATTATCTCAAAGGTCCTCACGAACAGACTAATCACTAGCTTGGGGAAGATCATCTCTCCGTCTCAGTCAGCCTTCATCAAGGGAAGGTTTATCCTAGACTCCTTCGTCACCGCCAGCGAAACCATTAGCTGGGGCGCCAGCAAGCACACCGACTGTGTGGGAGTCAAGGCGGACTTCGAGAAGGCATTCGACAATGTTAACTGGAGCTTTCTCCAACACATTCTCCGCTGCCTTGGCGCTAACCAGAAATGGTGTGGATGGATCGAACAGTGCACCATCAACGGCAAACTAGCCATCCTCGTCAACGGCAACACCACCAAATGGTTCAAGATGAAGAGGGGACTTCGCCAGGGAGACCCCCTCTCACCCTTCCTCTACCTGCTGGTAGCCGAAGGCCTCGCGCGCATGACTAGCAGAGCCATTCAGAACAGACTGCTCACTGGGGTGGGACCCTCGGGGGACACTAAAATCTCGCTCATTCAATTTGCGGACGACACATTTTTCTTCTGCCAAGCCAAGAGCAGACAAATCCGCAACCTGCGCTCTCTTTGGCTACTCTACGAATGGGCCTCAGGACTCAAAATCAACACGTCTAAGTCGGAGCTTCTCTACCTTGGCAGCGGGAACTCTAAAGGAGCACGACTTGCAGCAACCTTAAATTGCAAACTTGCCTCGCTACCGCTCAAATACCTTGGACTGCCACTGCGAAAGGGGCGCATCCCGAAGGACGACTGGCTCCACCTAATCTCCAGAATTGACAGAAGGATCTCCGGATGGCAAGCAAAACTCCTCTCCTACGGAGGAAGACTCACCTTGGTCAACTCGGTGCTCTCCAATCTACCCCTCTACTACTTCTCGGTCTTCAAAGCACCAGCCTGGGTGATCAAAAGAATTGACTCGTTGCGCAGAGCCTTCTTTTGGAGAGGAACCAGATCCACCACTGGGGGCAGCTGCCTTGTAAGCTGGAAGACGGTATGCAGAAGCAGAAAAGACGGGAGCTTAGGCATCCTAAATCTGGAAAGCCTCAACACCGCACTACTAGTCAAGTGGTGGTGGAGACTCCTCTCCTTGGACGCGCCCGCCTGGGAGCCTCTCATTATGACCCTCTATTACCGCCGTAGAAAACCGCTGCACGAGGGACCATCCTTCTCGCCCCACTCCCACTGGTGGAGAAGCGTGCTCCACACCAGGGAGCTCTTCAGGTGCGCCACGACCCACTCGGTGGGAAACGGGGCCAGGACCAGCTTCTGGTCCGACATCTGGACAGGAGACTCGACCCTCTCCACCCAATTTCTGTGCATCTTTGATCAGGTTAGGGACAAAGAAATCAGGGTGAGCGATTGCATAGACCAGAACGGCTGGATTTGGTCTAGAATACTGGAGGGCACCGAGGGAGACTCCATCGACCTCGACAACGCAATACATGATCTGAAAACGGCAGCACCGCAACTGTACCTCACCGGCGCCAATGACGAGTTCCTGTGGCGATGGACAGCCTCTGGCGTCTTCACAGTAAAGTCAATGTACCGTTTCCTGCAGGACAGCGGGGAAACCGACAACCGCTTCACCAGGCTCTGGAGCATTAAAATGCCTCTGAAGGTCAAGATCTTCGTCTGGCTCCTACTACGTAAGAGATTACTCACCAGGAACATTCTCCAAAAAAGGAACTGGAACGGCCCCACCTGCTGCGCCATGTGCCGAGGCCCTGTCGAAACAGCAGACCACCTCTTCCTATCCTGCCCCAGTGCTAACTGTCTGCTAGAAACCCTACTACCCAACAAAGCGGAGGTCCGCCGGTGCACGAACGTCAACACGCTTTGGGAGGCCAGCTCTAACAATAGGGGGGCCTGGGGCAAAAGGACACTTATCACTATCGCGACCACTTGGTGGATAGTCTGGCTCGAGCGGAATAGAAGGATCTTCGACGAAAAGAGCCGAAGACTGGACGCCTCCCTCGCTGACATTAGGGTCTGCCGCTCGCAATGGTCTAGGCACTGCACTTAGGCCTGGGGCACCAACCTGCCCTCTTGTGTTTCTCCCAACCTGCCCTCTTGTGTTTCTCTCTGTCGCTCTTCTTTCTTCCTTCTCTATTCTTACCTCTCTACCCGGTCTCGCGACTGGGCTCCCATCTCGTGTAGCTGAATTCATTTACCCTTTGAATGAAGCGGCAGCATGCTGCCTTTTCTCAAAAAAAAAAAAAAGCTATATATATATATATATATATATATATATATATATATATATATATATATATATATATATATATATATATATATTTTAATTACCGTCTATCCATACTTGTTCAACGGTTCAGATTTAATTATTTTTAAGTTGTGACCTGCAATAACAGATCACTTTGAGGGAGGTACCGGTTACAGGTACCTCAAAATAGGGTTGTTTTGGTCTTTTGATTCAAGAATAATTAAGTAATTTTATCTCTATTTAGAAAACTTTTATTTTTGTAAATATTATAAATTTTAAAAATTTGAATTTAGTGAGAGTTTTTATTTTTGAAAAGATTATAAATTTTAAATATTCCAATTTAGTTATCATATTAAATAGTAATATTTTAATTATCTTTATTTAATATATTGTAAATTTTTAAATTAAACTCTTTAGATTTTAATTAGCTTTTTAATTAATGACTAAATTTTAATTCTAAAACTCTTTAAATTAATGCCTAAATTGTCATTATAAAACTCTTTAAATTAAACTTTTTAAATTAATGCTTAAATTGAAATTTTAAAGCTCTTTAAATTAATACCTAAATTGTAATTCTAATTTTTTTAAATTTAAACTCTTTAAATTAATACTTAAATTGTAATTCTAAAATTTTTTAAATTAAACTTTTTAAATTAATGCCTAAATTGTAATTCTAATTTTTGTTTTAAATTAAACTCTTTAAATTAATGCCTAAATTGTAATTCTAAAACTTTTTAAATTACTGCCTAAGTTGTAATTTTAAATTTTTTTAATTTAAACTCTTTAAATTAATGCTTAAATTGTAATTATAAAATTCTTTAAATTAAACTTTTTAAATTAATACCTAAATTGTAATTCTAAATTTTTTTAAATTAAACTCCTTAAATTAATGCCTAAATTGTAATTCTAAATCTCTTTAAATTAAGCTTTTTAAATTAATGCATAAATTGTAATTCTAAAACTTTTTAAATTAATGCCTAAATTGTAATTCTAAATTTTTTTAAATTAATGCCTAAATTGTAATTCTAAATTTTTTTTAATTAAACTCTTTAATTTAATGCCTAAATTGTCATTCTAAAACTTTTTAAATTAAACTTTTTAAATTAATGCCTAAATTATAATTCTAAATTTTTTTTAATTAAACTCTTTAAATTAATGCCTAAATTGTCATTCTAAAATTCTTTAAATTAAACTTTTAAAATTAATGCCTAAGTTGTAATTCTAAAACTTTTTAAATTAATGTCTAAATTCCAAAATTGTAATTCTAAAATTTTTTAATTTAAACTCTTTAAATTAATGGGTAAATTATAATTATAATTTTTTTTTAAATTAAACTCTTTAAATTAGGAATTCTAAATTTTTTTAAAAATTAAACTCTTTAAATTAATGCCTAAATTGTCATTCTAAAACTGTTGAAATTAATTTTTTTTAATTAATAGCTAAATTTTAATTCTAAAACTTTTTAAATTAATGCCTAATTTGTAATTCTAAAATTTATTAATTTAAACTCTTTAAATTAATGCGTAAATTATAATTCTAAAATTCTTTAAATTAAACTCTTTAAATTAGAAATTCTACTATTTTTTAAATTAAACTCTTTAAATTAATGCCTAAATTGTCATTCTAAAACTCTTTAAATTAAACTTTTTAAATTAATTGCTAAATTGTAATTCTAAAACTCTTTAAATTAATGCCTAAATTGTAATTCTAAAATTTTTTAATTTAAAATTTTTAAATTAATGCATAAATTATAATTTTAAAATTTTTTAAATTAATGTCTAAATTGTAATTCTAAAACTTTTTAAATTAAACTATTTAAATTAATAACTAAATTGTAATTCTAAATCTCTTTAAATTAATGCCTAAATTATAATTTAAAATTTTTTAAAATTAAACTCTTTAATTTATTGCCTAAATTGTAATTCTACAATTTTTTTAATTAATGACTAAATTAGTATAAGGTATTTAAATTAATATTTTTTTATTATTATTTTGTGATGTTTAATTACAAAAATACTCTTTTTATAAAATGACCTGTTAACCTGGTAAAGTGTAAAATTACTTTTTTATCCTTCGTCGATCAACGGCTAAGAATATTTTTATTATTTAATAAAGAAAATACCAAAATATTTCTCTCTCTCTCTCTCTCTCTCTCTCTCTCTCTCTCTCTATATATATATATATATATATATATATATATATATATATATATATATATATATATATATATATATAGTCCGGCTAATATACTATCGATAGTACCAAGCATTTGGTGCTATCAAGTTTTCTACCCTTAGGTCAATCCCTTTAATTATTTTCACCCGTTAGATTTTACTATTTTTTCAACCACCCATTAAACCAAAAGGGCCCACTATCATCTCAACCACACATCTTTTAATTCAACGGTCAAAAACTTAATAGCAACAATAACTTTGTACTATTAATAGTATTCCAACCATCAACGGATTTGACTTCGTCAATAATGAATCGAGTCTGTAAATGTTGTCGCACACGTCGTCGACATAAAATTTTTTCCTTTTGGGTTGGGCATTTGCTTGTAAATTGGCACCCGGTTGGTATCCATGGGTTCGCTTGTACTACGCATCCAAAGGGATATAGGCATTCCGCTAACGATGGCCGCTTATGTGCCGGGTTGAGCCGAACGCGTGTCGTATATAGGCCAGAGGCTTATTTTTCTGTGAATGTGCGAGCGAAAAAAATGTATCCCTCGGTGAGCACTTTCATACCCCCGGGATGCCAATATAGGGTAGTACGGGAAGGTTTGATTGATGTGTATTAAGTGAGCCGGCTCCGCCTGAAAAATTGGGTGTCATTGGTGTTCATTTTGCCTCAACGGCCTGCGCCCAACAAAGTCGAGTCGTGTCCCTCTTTCGTTGTAATCTATTTTCTCTAATCAATAAAATATCGGTTGTTTGTACTTATTTACAGGACCATTGGTTGCCTTTCTCTTGATTCTCGCTTGATACAATTAGCGGAGTTGTTCCTCGAGACGGTTTTGGCTGGCTCGTTCGCGCAGGTGACGGACGAGCGCCACACGGGTTTTGTAAAGCGACTCTAACCCCGTGACAGCGCGCTAGGCTGGAATGCTATCAGTAGTAAATTGGCTCGTTTGCGACCTTTTTTTTTTTTGATAATGGAGCTTCTAAATTGACGATCGGTATCGTTGAATATGATCTAGACCATTTGAACTATCTAGAAATTAAATTTCATATTTTTTTGATATTCTTTTCTGCTCCATCAAGTGGACAAAAAAATGAACGGCTAAAAATAAATATCCTTGAAAAAGTGATGATAGGAGTTTTGTAATCAAGATCAAAAGTATAGATCTTATTTTAAATAGTTTAAAAAAATATCTAACAAAAATTTAATTAATTTATATTTCTTTACACTATTAAACGAGCAAAAGGCTTATTATATCTACTATTAAAATTATAAATTTTGTAACCTTTTGATCATAAAGTGAATGATGTCGAAGAGATATGAAATTTAAATTCTAAATATTTCAAGTGGTCTAAATCAAGTTTAACGATACCGATCATCGATTTGAAAGCTCCATCATCGAAAACAAATAGATGACAAACGAGTCGGTTTGCTACTAATAGCATTTCATATATATCTATTCTTATTATTATAAACAAATAAATTTGGTGGTTTCGTCTCACCCCATCTCTTTGTTGGTAAGCATGTATAATTACAAATATACCCTTTTCTTTATTTGATTTAAATTTGAACTCAAGTTTTATGCAATCAATTTCTAATTTGAATTACCCTTTGTTTTATTTGATTTAAATTTGAAACAAATATACCCTTTGTTTTATTTGATTTAAATTTGAACTCAAGTTTTATGCAATCAATTTCTAATTTGAATTATCCTTTGTTTTATTTGATTTAAATTTGAACTCAAGTTTCATAATTTGATTCAAATTATAACTCAAGTTTTAATTGTACAATCAATTATAAATTATTTGTGGTAATGCAATTAATTTTTAATTTGATTTTTTTGAAAATACTATATTTCAAATCAAACTTAAAACTTTCACAATTATACTATAATGAATAATGAATAATGAATAATAATGTAAAGGGTATATTAGTCAATATGATGTAAAGGATATATTAGTCAATTTTCATAATGATATTCTTAATTTTATAATAACAAATTTATAAAAAAAAAAAAATTAGTTTATTCAATGAAACTTAAATTTGAATTCAAAAATAATTTAAATTTAAGTACATAATTTGAATATAGAGTTCTATTTTATAATATAAATTTAAATCCAAATTTAAATAGTAAATTAAAAAATAATTTATAAACTGACATGTTTAATTTAACCTAAATAAATCTTTATTCAAAAATAATTTAAATTTAAGTACATAATTTAAATTTAAGTACATAATTTGAATATAGAGTTCTATTTTATAATATAAATTTGAATCCGAATTTAAATAGTAAATTAAAAAATAAATTATAAACTGACATTTTTAATTAAACCTAAATAAATCTTATTCAAAAATAATTTAAATTTAAGTACATAATTTGAATATAAAGTTTTCTATATTAGTCAATATGATGTAAAAAGTATATTAGTCAATTTTCACAATGATATTCTTAATTTTATAATAACAAATTTATAAAAAAAAAAAACTTTAGTTTATTCAATAAAACTTAAATTTGAATTCAAAAATAATTTAAATTTAAGTACATAATTTGAATATAAAGTTCTATTTTATAATATAAATTTGAATCCGAATTTAAATAGTAAATTAAAAAATAAATTATAAAATGACATTTTTAATATAACCTAAATAAATCTTATTAAAAAATAATATAAATTTAAGTACAAAATTTGAATATAGAGTTCTATTTTATAATATAAATTTGAATCCGAATTTAAATAGTAAATTAAAAAATAAATTACCAACTGACATTTTTAATTTAACCTAAATAAATCTTATTCAAAAATAATTTAAATTTAAGTACATAATTTAAATTTAAGTATATAATTTGAATATAGAGTTCTATTTTATAATATATATTTGAATCTGAATTTAAATAGTAAATTAAAAAATAAATTATAAACTGACATTTTTAATTAAACCTAAATAAATCTTATTCAAAAATAATTTAAATTGAAGTACAGAATTTGAATATAAAGTTTTCTTTTTTAATATAAATTTGAAACTGAATTTAAATAGCAAATTAAAAAACAAATAATAAACTCACATTTTTAATTTAATCTAAATAAATCTGAATTCTCTCTCTCTCTCTCTCTCTCTCTCTCTCTCTCTCTCTCTCTCTCTCTCTCTCTCTCTCTCTCTCTCTCTCTCACACACACACACACACACACACACATATATATATATATATATATATATATATATATATATATATATATATATATATATATATATATATATATATATATATATATATATATATATGAGCTAGGTTGGAATACTATTAATAGTACAAAATTATTGGTGCTATTAAGTTTTTAACCGTTGAATTAAAAATGTGTGGTTGAGATGATAGTGGACCCATTGGGTTTAATGGGTGGTTGGAAAAATAGTAAAATCTAACGGGTGAAAATTAAAGGGTAGAAAACTTAATTAGCAAAAATTAACTTAATACCAAAACTTATACTATTAATAATATAGTAGCCGTACTCTCTCTCTCTCTCTTCTCTTTTTCTCTCTCTCTCTCTCTCTCTCTCTCTCTCTATATATATATTGTAATATCGTGACTTTTTGTGTACTGTTTCATCCTCTTGCTAATAAATTTCATGTTGGGGAAAATCGAATAATCGAGTTTTCTTAGGTTGATTGTTGTGCTGTGCGGGTATTTTTCTGAGTTAGAACTCGAAAAATTGTGAACGGCGGTGCGATCGGATCTGAAATCCTACTTACGGATCTCCCGGAATAGAGTGTTGAAGCTCGCGGTAACCGTAGCATGCATCGAAATTCGTGCCTAGCGATTTGCACGCTTTTCGAGAAACTTGAGTTAGATCTCCTTTTAACTCGAGTAGGGGGATCTAGGGTTACGTAAGGGATTTTATTTATAAATTTGTTATTACGTATTTATTAGTACTTTTATTTCAAGAAAGGGATCGGGAGAGGAAAAAAAAAGCAAAACCCTAAAGAGAGCGGTTCTATCTTCTTTGCGGATCAACGTGCTGGAGACGGAAGAAAAAGGGTCCTTCTTCTTCCTCGCGAGTTCAAGGTAAGCGGCCATGATCCCTCTCGTTATTTTCCTTCGTTATTCTTGAGTCGTGTTATGGGGGTTTTTAGGGTTAGGGTTCTGTTGAGCGCGGGGTTAGGATGCCCTAGCCGCTGTCGCTGCCGCCGCCGCGCCGCACGCCGCCGCCGCTGCCGCGCGGCCAGGGCGCGCTGCCCGCGCCTGCAGCGCTGCCGCACCGCAGCGCCGCGCACGCTCGCGCGGGGCTTGTGCCCGCGTGGGGCGCCGCACCGCACGCCGCACCGCAGCGCCGCGCGCGACCGCGCGGGGCTTGTGCCCGCAAAGGGCGCCACGTCGCAGCGCCGCGCGTACCCGCGCGGGGCTTGTGCCCGCGCGGGTGTAATAATCTGGAATATTTTATTTTTAATAAATAAATTTAAGTTGATTTTCAGCCTGAGTTTAGGTTCAAAAGACCTGTAATGACCTACTTGGTCAATCGCTGGTGTGCAAGTTGCACGATTTACGAGGCAAAAAGACAAATTTCTGATCCGGACTTGATCTTGAAAATCCGAGATGACCGTTGTGATCGTCTCGTCAAACTGAGCGAGATTCATATTCAGCATATTTCGATCTGACGGTCGGATCTTCCAAAAATCAGCAAAGAAACGGACGAATATTGCAACCAATGTAACCGTGGCCTGCGCACAGTGTCACTTAAGTTAAATACTGTAGATGAACAGTAATCTCAAATTTCGGGACTTCATCGAATGCAACGCAGACTAATTCACTGTTCGGAGTCCGAACATAGTAATCCAGGTAGTCGTTTCGATCGGTTTCGTCGATCTGAACGCAATGGCACTGACGGAATTTCCGTTTGACGACCCTGGAGTCTCGAAAAGCATAATAAACTGTATTTTTTATGTACCAAGATTTTATTTGGGCATCGTGTCGAAAAACAAAAATCGTTACTTTATAGATTTCGACGTGCTGGACGTCGTGGCGAAATCCGTTTTTCGTTTCGACGAGCGAAATATCTCGAAAAGCGTGAAATACGGCGAAAAACACTATATTTTGCGGAAAAGCCCGCAAGTTTTTGCTCCAAAAAGCGTGCCACTCTCTGGTCAGAGACTAAATTGTAAAATGAACAAATTTTGTAAAGGACTAAAGTCCAAATAGCAGAAGAGGAGGGACTTGTTGGGATATTATGCAATTATGCATATAAACACCATTTCGTTGTCCCTTGGTTTCCCTCACAATCGAGCCCACTCCATCCTACCTTTTGGTGAACCGACGCTTCCTGCACCCCTCCAACCGTCGCCGTGCAACCGCCGCCGTCCCGTCGCCGGTGGTGAAGAAGGAAGCTTGAAGATATTAGTCTTCTCGGGTTGGTTGGTGTCGGGAGCATCGAGCAGAGCTCTCCTTGTACCATAGCTCTTCTGGGTAGTCCTCTGTGTGGCCGCGACCGAACCAAGGTGAACCCGACGTCGGACTCCGCCGAGCGCCGCCGCGGAGGGTTCCTTCTTCTTCCTTCTCTCCGGCGAGGTGAGTTTATGGGAGGTTTATGTTTTAAATGGTGCATGGGTGTACTAACTTTGTTCCTGACATTGAGTAGACCTTTTCTGTGAAGTTGAAGCCATCGCCGTCGTCCCCGTCGCCGGCGAGAGCGTGGGTTGCCGGAATTATCACTTTTGGCCGATGTCGGGCGCCGCCTTCATTCGACCGTTGAAATCGAGATCAGAGCCGTTGGATCTCATATTATTGGTGACTGCAAGGATTCCTGCAAGTTTGGTCTCCATCGGTTGAAAATCCGCGCCGCACGGGAAAGCCCTAGAATCGGGTTTTCTTCTCGTTGGCCGAGCTTCTCCGCCCGGCGCCGCCGCTCACCCCCGACGCCGGCCATCACCACAGTAAGCTTCGTAGGGTCAAGTGGAGGCTTTTGGTCCAAGTTGAAGTGGCTCAAATGTCGCCGGCCGGAATCCGCCATTAGAGGGCTTAGTTTTGCCGAGCTTGAGCTCCGGCGATCGCCGAGGCTCCGAGCGGTGGGTAAGCAACCCAGGTGAGTTCCTTGGACACAAATATAGCTTCTCGTGAAGTTGCATGGAGCTTCTAACGTGGCGTTCTTAGTTTCTGTAGTTACACCTTGAAGCTTGACCGGGCTCGAGCTCCGGCCGCCGTCGCTGTATCGGGACGCCGGCCACCGACCCAGGTCAGTCATAAACACCTCCTAGACTTTTTCCATCAATTTGGTTTAGGTCAAAAACCTTTGGAGGTAGAGTTTTCCCAATTTATGTTTTGGAGGGTCCTTGCGGGTTGTTTCCCGGCCGCCGGCGGTGGGCCAGGCTGTGTCCAGACCCTTTCTGGGAATTTGTTTTAACTCGAACTCACCTCTGTTCCAGGTTTAAATCTGGTTTGCTGCAAGTTGCACACAACCCGAGTCTTGAGTTTGTGTGGTGTTGCTCCGGCGATCTCTCCGGCCAATCCCCGGCGGGCTTCAGGTGAGCATCTCACTTCTCAGTGATTAGTAAGCATGATGCTTCAGTTATAGCTTAGTTTTATCTAGTATATAGCATCAAGTTGAATGGTTGTGTTTTGAGCCCTAAGTGTTCATGGGCCAACTTTGCCCTCGGGTCTCGTGCCAACCCAAGTCTGTGAGCACGAGCTTCGTCTCGTCGAAATGGACGCGCTGAAACTTACGGCGTTGTCTTTGGTTTCCCGGATTGCGAGAACAGATCGAAACAGTTGTTCAAATTAGTGTAATTATGGAATTTTGAAATGTATTAAGTACCAAAATGTAATTTAGCGCGCTGGCTGTCTTTAGACAGTAATTATACACCTTCTAGTCTTTTTGTTAAGTTCCGTAAGCTCCAGTTGAGCGGGAATCGGATACGGTTCCGTAAATCGGCGAAATCGTCGGTTTTACAGTTTCCGGCGCGAGTAATTGTGGCAACGTTACAACACAGGAGGTTGTAATCTACCTTTGTCTACCCGAACATCTAGTTTATGATGTTTAGAGTCAGCGGGTGTAGTTCGGCAGATTTTGGATATTGTAGACTATCGGCAGGTCGGTTTTAGTGATTCGGTGGTTTTCCGGAAATTCCGGTCTAAGCCTAGTTTTGGCTAAGTTAGCAACATTTTGTTATAGTATTGTCGGGATGGGTGAGTGAGTCGGCTATTGATTCCAGTTATATGTTCAGGTTCCAGCAGTTCAGCACCAGCCTCCCAGTAGACTAGCGGGAGTTCGGGATCGGCCTACATTCAGGTGGGTTATCTTCGATCCGGGCTTTATTTTTTCGGCCCTCTATTTACTTTAGTCTAGTCGGACACCTGTTTTTGTTTTACCCCTGATTATGCTACATGTCTTTTATCCTTAGTTGATAGACATCTGCCTGGACATATTCTGTTTACCAGTCATATACCTTTCAGTTTTCAGCATAGTTGTTATTCATGGTCTGATCATGCTATTGATGCTTCCCATCTATCATTTATTTGATTGCACTATATCCAGAGGTACTTGCTTTTATATTTCAGTTTTTGCATGATAGACCTGATTGATAGTTGTATCCCCGAGGGGATCTCGGCTGTTTTGCCGACTACCCGGTCATTAGACCGTGAGCTTGAGCATAGCATTGTGACTTGCCACGCACTGCTGTACTTCACGTACACTAGCGGTCTGGCCCCCGTTTCAGTGTTCTTTACCGGTAGAGTGGTCTGGAGTGATGACCCGTGAGCCTTTGCATCGGGAGGCGGAGCCTCTGTGAGTGCAGGTTATGTCAGCCAGTTATAGTGCGGATCGGTGGCATTAGCCTGAGGTCCTCGTGACCAATAGTGGCATTGTGATTGGGTGCTTGTGTTTCATTCATTGATGCATAGCTTGTATCATATCCATGATTCTTTTACTTGTGGCTATTTATCTTGTACCCTTATTCAGATCATGCTTGATTACAGTTATCATTATCAGCGTTTATTTGGTACCTGGCTATACATTTACTCAGCATGTTTAGTTCAGTATTTATTATTGCTCAGTATATCTTGATTACCAGTAGACTGTCATTCAGTTTCAGCTTTATTCCTTTGATCTATTACTATCCGCAGATTATAGTATCCAGTAGGTACGATTAGCTATTTCTCGGCTCGTCATGCCCACTGGGATACACTGTCGATGTATCTTACACCCCCTTGGTGACCATTTTTCAGGTCCGTCGGGTGGGGAGATGTCGGGACGTTCGAGTGAGGCTGTCACGATAGAGCTGTCCCCCTGATGGTTCCCTTTTTGAGATTTAGTCTTTTACTATGACAGTTTATATTTGATTGTTACACTTTACTTATTTGAGGATTGTATGTCTTTTATTACTATCTAGAACTGTTTAGGTTGTATGTTATCTACTTTAAGTTTTGTACTTGATCTCTGAATGTATGTTATTGTACTTGCCTAGCCATGCATGTATAGGGGATACTCTCTCCGTCTGGATAGAGGATTTCCTATATGTGTGGCGATCTGTTACGCCTGGTTTTGTGAACTCTGATTTTTTTTAAAAAAAAAAAAAAAAAATTAGACTGGATTTTTAAACTTGGGGCGTGACAGCGGGGTGCCGCGCCGCATGCCGCCGCGCGTGCCGCGCGGGGCTCGCACCCGCGCGGGGCGCCATGCCACTGCTGCCGCCGCCGCTCGTTTTTGGCGTCCGCCCTTATGTGTTCATATCTCGGCTTTTACTCGGGTAAATTGGGTCTTTCGGGTTTCGGTTTTCGCAAGCAAGTTTGGTCGTAACCGTTGTTTTCCTTTGGGGACTCGTTAGGTCTGGGTGTCGTTCGAGGCCGCGGGTCGACTTCGAGGGTTCCAATTAGCACAAGTTGATGTGGGTACCTTCTTTATCGTCTTTGGAGTTTGGGATATTATGTTTTTGCATGAATAAAGTGAATACACATTGTAATCTCGTTTAATCCCTTTTTCGCTTATGGATCTTTATTATCACCATCTTTAGCGATCTAGTGTCGCGGTGCCCTGTAATACACTTAACTTTGATTTCTGAGCCCATGGTTGCCTGCACGCACACCGGCGGTCTGGCCACCGCACAGGGTATATTTTTTTGGAAAGATGGTACGTTGACCCGTGTACCCCACGAGGTGTTTTAGTGGGGACGCCTCGCGGTTACTTTAGGTGCTGCACAAGTGTCGTGGAGGGGTTATAAGCAACAAGGTGAGGGCAGGTGCATGTTTTCGATTTACAGGGGTACTGTTGATTCAGGAGCAGGGAAGTGGATGCTTTGGTGTTTCGGTTTGCATTATTCTCAGCTTCTCGTTTATGGCATCTTACTCGTTCTATGTATATATACCTCATACTTGTAGTGTCACTGACTTCCCACACTATGACAGGTCAGGGGCGGGATCTGGGACGACGGTGACGCCGCGACTTGAGGATCTAGTTTTTCCTCCGTTAGTGACTAATGTTTAGTTTTTATTCGCTCTTTCTAGTTGGTTGGATTTGTGAGTGTGGTATTTGTCTGTGAGTGTTGTGAATATTGGATGATTGTGACGAATGATTTACTTTCATGCTTGCTCTAGTTTGGCCGTTTTCCAAATGAAAGAAAAGAATTGCGAAAATAACTTTTGAAAAGAATGGGTGCCGTGTGGGTGCCGTTTTTATAAACTCGTGGATTTATCCCTTTTAAAATGTCGGCGGCCGCTTTAGTTATTGTTTTTGTTATCTTTCTCCTCTACTCAGCTGTTTGACTGGTGTGGTTAAAGTGCTTATTGTGTTTGTGACGCCGAGCACATACAAAGGCGACTCCGTCCGCTTGAGGAGGCGAATTTGTATGTGTGGTGGATCCGGGCGCACGCCGGTGGGTGGGGTTGTTTCAAAAAAAAAAAAAAAAAAAAAAAATCCATTATTATTACCTGTTTTCCGCTTAATTAAACCTACAGGGCGTGACATATTGTCACGCCCCGAGTTTAAAAATCAGGTCTGAAATTTTTTTTTTTTTGAAATCAGAGTTCGCAAACCTGGGCGTAACAGACCGCCGTGCATGTATAGGGGATCAACCAGATCCACACCTAGTCCACTAACAATGCATACAATGCTCCAAACCTCAGTCCACACAGATCCTGTTTGATCTGAAGTGAGCATCAAGCTCAGGGGGTTATTTGGAGCATCGTATGCATTGTTAGTGGACTAGGTGTGGATCTGGTTGATCCAGCAACTTCTGGGCTGCAAATGAAGCAAGCCCCAGGGTTGTTAGGTTGTTGTGAACTTAACTTTAAAGCAGAATTTGAATTGGGCTTAAGCATTTTGGGCTGTGTGTTGGGCTCAACGAGTTATTATTGCTAGTGGGCCGGGTCGTTACACATATATATATATATATATATATATATATATATATATATAGAGAGAGATAGAGAGAGAGAGAGAGAGAGAGAGAGAGAGAGCTAGGCTTGAATACTATTAATAGTACCAAGTCATTGGTACTATTAAGTTTTTAACCGTTGAATTAATAGATATGTGGTTGAAATGGTAGTGGCCCCTTGGGTTTAATGGGTGGTTGGGAAAATAGTAAAATCTAACGGGTGAAAATAATTAAAGGACTTGATCTAATGGTAGAAAACTTGATAGCACCAAATGTTTGGTACTATCGATAGTATACAACCCGACTATATATATATATATATATATATATATATATATATATATATATATATATATATATATATATATATATAGCGTAGTTACTATACTCTTATGAGTATAGACCGCTTTGTACTCATAACTTTTTCGCCCTTGAATGAAAGGATGTGTGGTTAGGATAATAGTAGGCCTCCTAGGGTTTAGTGAATTGTTGGTGAAATAGTATAAACCCTAGGGGACCACTATAATCCTAACCGCACATTCTTTCATCCAAGTGTCGAGAGCTTATGAGTATGAAAAAATCTATACTCATAAGAATATAGTAGCCGAACTATATATATATATATATATATATATATATATATATATATATATATATATATATATAGCGTAGGGTTATTATACTCTTATGAGTATAGACCGCTTTGTACTCATAACTTTTTCGCCCTTGGATGAAAGGATGTGTGGTTAGGATAATAGTAGGCCCCCTAGGGTTTAGTGGGTTGTTGGTGAAATAGTATAAATCCTAGGGGACTACTATAATCCTAACCGCAGATTCCTTCATCCAAGTGTCGAAAACTTATGAGTATGAAAAAGTCTATACTCATAAAAATATAGTAGCCGAACTATATATATATATATATATATATATATATATATATATATATATATATATATATATATATATATATGGATGGAAGCACAGAGACTTTCGTGTTTATAAATTATTTTCGATGTTAGAACTTTTAAATCGACGATCGGTTCCGCTAGATTTGATCTAGAATATTTAAAATATCTAGAAATAAATTTCGCCATTTTTTGATATTATTTGCCTGATCAAAGGAGCTCAAAATCAACAATTTTAATGGTTATAGTGAGCCGTTTGTAAGTTTAACGGTATAGAAATGTCAAAATCATATAAAATTTTGATAGAAAATTTTTTATAAAATATAAAATAAGATCAATATTTTTGATCTAAAATTTTTGTATCATGTCATCACATATTTTGAGATTTTTATTTTTAGTCGTTGATTTTGAGCTCTTTCGATAATTAGACATATAATATTAAAAAATCATAAAAATTATTTTCTATGTATTTAAATTATTTTAAATCAAGTCTAGCGGAGCCGATCGTCGATTCGGAAGTCCTAACCCTTGATCTCAAAGTCGGCACTCTGGTACCCAAACACTAGATTACTAATAGTCTAATAATTTCTATTAGTATATATTCAACTAAAATTCTTTTTATTATGTATTTAATCCTTACTATTACCCTGAATTGAGATGTATGTAATTAGTTCATTGGTATTGAGTAATGGTACTATCAACAGCTCGAAGTAAGCATTCATATAGTAAAATTTGATGTTCCACTCTAAGAATAGTGTTTGTTGAAAAATTAGGTGAAAATGTTTAGTACTTATCTAAACTAAAGATAATTTTGATTCAACTATTCTATCTTTCAAAATTTTAATTTTAGTATTATATCATTCAATTTGTCTAATTTAAATTATTCGATGGATCTTTCAATATAAAATTTAAGCCAATTACTTTAATAAATTTACAATTATATGAATTGCAAAAAAATATACTAATTAAATCCGTAAAAATAAATAATGCATTCAAATTTTGAAGTTAAAGAGTTATTAATTTGCTCAAATTGAGTAATTATATGAAACAAACTATACGATCCGGCCCACTAGCAATATTTACTCGTTGGGCCCAAAGCACAACCCAAAATGCTTAAACTCAATTATTATTATTAGTATCCATTGTCCCCCCCATTTAGGTCTGATGCCCTTGTTAGTCCAAACTCATTCACACAACTCAAAATCACAGGCGATGTGAGATTTGTCTCATTAGTCCCGTCATTAAGATCTAGACTCAGTCGAGACTCGTCACATACTTCTGACTGATAATTGTTCTGATATCAAATATAACGACTCGACTCACTAGAAATAATAACTCGTTGGGCAAAAACCACATCCCAAAATATTTAAGTTCAGTTATTATTACTAATGGTCATTATCTCTTATATACCCAATCACTATTCCATTTTCATCCGATGTCGGACTATTGAGATGTTACACAAATATTTCAAAATTTTAAAGTATTAAAAAATAGTATTTTTAATATTTATATGCAACACTACATCTCACAAAAGTAAATTAAATAAGGCAACAGTCTTGGCGGAACTCGAAATATTTTTATTCAACACTACTATACCTCACGCAAGAAAATTAAATAAGATTAGTGGTTTGGCGTAACGAAACTCAAACTCAGATTCTCCTACTCAATTACCATGAAAAATTATAATTATTTTCTCTAAAAGTTTAAAATATGAAAAACAAAATATTTTTAATATTTATATTTCACATAATAAAATAAATTACAAAATAGGTAGCAAAATTAAAATCATTAAAAATTAGTCAATTCTTCTATAGATTTTTAAAATTAGTCAATTTTAAAATCATTAAAAAAAAAATTTAATATTTATATTTAACATAAATAAAATAAATTAAAAAATAGGTAGCAAAATTAAAATTATTAAAAATTAGCTCAGATCAAATTAGTGATAGTTAAGATAACTTCTATAGATTTTTACTGAAAAATTAGTCAATTCTTTTCAATTTTAAACTAAACCCATCTTCCAGGACCTTTCTCTTTTTTTTTGGGCGAGGGGGGGGGGGGTGGGGGGGGTGTCCTAACCCAGTAAACAGTGAATCTGTGATCTAAAAACTTTTTCTTCTTGTTATTATTATTATTATTTTTAAGATCTATGAAGAAAGTTTTAACTTAAGAGTCAGTAAAAAAACAAAATTCTGTCAAAAGTTGCCAAAAAAAAATAAAATAAAATAAAATAAAGAGTAATCAAAGATGCGAAATCAAAAAAAAAAAATTACGCAAAATGACCCATAAAAATTTCTCATAATGCTAGCTTATACTCAATTTAAGCAAGTGAGAAGAAGATTACCTAAAGTTGATCCCAAAGTGTGGAAGTTGCAATGAAGAGATAAAATTAAAACTTGTGTTAGTACTACCCGAGTATTTTTTAGGAAACAAATAAGTGAACAAAAATCTAGTGTGTTTTTATAGCCATGGAGGAGAGGGAGAAGAAAGAAGAAATATCGGTTTCTTTTGCCATTAGTCTTTTAATAAATTTTGGAAAATATTTTTTTGTACATTCAAAATCGGGTATATTGTGACACCCTAATAATTTCACATCGAATAGGAGTGTGGATGTATTTGAGTATATATAAGACATGAAAACTAGTAATAATAAATGAGCTTAAGTATTTTGGGCTGTGGTTTGAATCCAACGAGTTATTATTGCTAGTGGGTCGGATCGTTACATTTGGTATCAGAATCAATAACTAGCCGGAAGTGTGTGACGACATCGCCGGGTGACTTTGGCCTGCTATGTGTGTGTTTGGGCTGACGAGGACGTCAGGCCTAAATAGGGAGAGTCTACGACACCCCAATAATTCCACATCGTATAGGTCTAAACGGGGGAGTCTGTGACATCCCAATAGTCCCACATCGGGTCGGGTCATTACATGTACGATGTACATCCCATCTATTTTAGAATGAGATAAATTTTACTAATCACTTCGAAATGAATAGTGGTTAAATCACCATCCTAGAATGGATGGGTTTACATCGTACACCCTAATTCATGTGTACGGGTAGCATTGCTCAATAATTTTGTTTGAGCAATGCTATCCTTTCAACCCATTTGACTAGGATGGGTGGGGTGTAAGATATACACCTCTTTTGTGGTCTACAAAAATTATTTTCTATTTTTTTTACAAATAAATTTTTAAAATTATATTTATAAAATTGTTAATTTAATTACATTAGGACTTATTATTTGGGCTATGTAATTTGGTGAAGTCAAATTTTCTATTTTTTATATTTTTCTGATTATATATTTGAGTCTCTTACTTGTAAGCTTTTGGTTTCATCTTGGTTCTATCAAGAAGAAGGTGAGATCTTCATGTGGTTTGCACCATTTAGATAGAATTAGAGATTATTGGAGCTTCTTTTTATCTTTGAGAAAATATGATATCTCTCCTATTTGTATCTCTCTTGTAATCTTCATGATTTGATAGTGAAAACTTCTTTACTTGTTCTCCCATGGATGTAGGCATAGTCGAACCACGTAAAATCACTGTGTTCTTGTGGTTTAATTTTTATTGTTATTATTCTGATGCTTGGATCTCCATTTGGGTGTTTAGGGTGTGAATTATAAAATTGTCCACCAAGTGTTTGTGAATTTGTCATTAATATTTTTTACCCTTATTTTACAACAATTGGTATCAGAGCTTGATTGGTAGTTATATAAGCATTCACTTGTGTGCATTCACTCATTTTTCTAATGAAAAAAGTAATGAAATTTGAGAAGTTGAATGCGAGCAATTGGGTTATACGGAAAATCATGACAGAGAAGTTTTATTTCTGTCACGTAAGCGCCACGCAAGTACTAGGTGTAGGAGAAGTTTAAGTTGATTTACATGTAAAATATTTTTTGGGAATTGATAGTGTTTGAAGTAATTTTGAAAATTTGATGGACGGAAAGAGAAAGAGTAGAGGAGGAAGAGGAGGAGAAACTATTTAGAATGTTTGAAGTAATTTTAAAAATTTGATGGTGTTTGAAGTAATTTTGAAAATTTGATGGACGGAAAGAAAAGAAAAAGAAGATGAGGAGGAATCATTTACCGTGTTTGAAATAATTTTAAAAATTTGATGAACGAAAAAGAGAAGAAAAAGATGAGAAAGCAAAACGAAAATGAAGAATTATTTAGACACGATAAATTATTCACCGTATTTTAAACACGATAAATAGTTTATCATGCTTAAATTAAACACCTCAACTTTTGGTGTTTATGTGAAAAAAAAAAAAAAGTCTAATTTTATAAATATAAAATTTATAAAATTATTTATAAAAAAAGGAAAAAAAATTAGTTGTACACTCAGAAAGGGATGTATATCTTATACATAATCTATCCTAGGGTGGGGTGAATTTCACTCGTCATTTTGAAGTAACGAGTAAAGAAGCCCCCAATCCTAGAATGGATGAAGTGTAAGATATACATTCCTAACCGAATGTACAAATAGCATCTCTCTAAAAAAAATTGTTTAGAGAGTAATTGTCAAAAAAAAAAAAAAAAAAAACCAAAAATATCATAAATCATCTGACTGAGGAAAAGAGTGGAAGATGGGCTGAAGATGAAGATCTCTATAAAGATGCATGTTCACACCTTATAGCCATAGAGAATATTTTTTTATTAATAAATTTTAAAATATTATAATTATAAAAATAATTTTAAAATTTATTTATAATTATTATTTTTTAAATGTAATAAATTATTTATTATTTTTTAAATATAATAAATGGTTCATTATTTTTTAAAATTATATAAATAATGTAAAATTAGTGAATAATTGATCATTTTTTAAAAATTTTAAATTATTCATTATTTAAATTTAATTTTATAAATAAAAATATTAGATATTTATTTTTAGAATAATAAAATTTGGTAGACTTATTAGTCCAAGAAGCCGGTCAGAATTTATCACCTTGTCGAATTTAGTGGCCCATCATAGTCTGTCTCCTTCTTAAATTTAGTGGCCTGTCTGTCCCCTTCTTGAATTTGTGCTTAGATCTGTCTGCCTGAGCTTTTCTTATTCTCCATTTATCTCATTTTATCTTTCAATTGGAACCATCCAGAATACTCTTTCACATACATAAATTTTCAAACTCTTTTTTACATACATTTTTAAAAATTTATAATTTATTAAATAATGTTATCAAAATTTTATTTATTCAAATAACTGTATTTCATCTAATTCAACGTAGGGTGAAAAAATAATTAAGCAGTGAATCGTTCAACGTCTCAAATAAAATTTAATAGACAATAAAATATTTACTATTTTTTTAAATAAATAAATCATACAAAATAAATCTATAAATAATGATAATAATATAAAAAAAAAATAATTTATCATTTTTTAAAGTCAGTTAACGATTCATTATCTTTCTCATTTTTATCCAATATAATACTAAATTGGTACAAAAAAAAAATTAGTTAGTCAAATAAAATTTTAAAGTATTATTTGATCAATTAAAAAAAATTTTAAAAAAAAGTCCTAATTTTTTTGGCAATGCAAACATGTACAGAAAAGGAGTGATGAAATTCTCATCCATTTCCATCCAAGTATTTTTTATTTTATGAATTTAATATAATTAAATTATAATATATTCATAATAAAAAATATTCTACGAAGCATTTGAATGATTCAAAATATAAATTATAGAGCATATATAATTATATTATACTCTAAAAAAAATAGGATAAAGTAAAAATTTATTGTAACCAAAAAAAAAAATCACATCTAAAATATACCAAATTTTATTTTAAATTTCAAAATTTCAAATTTAAATTTTAAATACAAAAAATTAAAAGATATGTGGTTAAGATAATAGTAGGCTTCTTGGGTTTGATGGGTGGTTAGAAATTAGTAAAATCTAACAGGTGAAAATAATTTAAGGGGTTGATCTAAGGATAGCGATAGCATACTAGCCGGACTATATATATATATATATATATATATATATATATATATATATATATATATATATATATATATATATATATATATATATATATATAGAGAGAGAGAGAGAGAGAGAGAGAGAGAGAGAGAGAGAGAGAGAGAGACTGGAATGCTATTAATAGCATCAAGTGTGATGCTATTAAGTTTTTAATCCTTGGATTAAAAGATGTATGGTTGAGATGATATAAGGCCTCTTGGGTTTAATGGGTGGTTGGAAAAATAATAAAATCTAACGGATGAAAATGATAAAAGGAGTTAATCTAAGGATAGAAAACTTGATAGCACCAAATGCTTGGCGTTATCGATAGCATAGTAGCCGTAGAGCTTATATATTTTCAAAAGCACAAGTCCAACCATGCTTGTAAATTTTTTATTATTAGATTTGCATTGAGATTTGTATAATTATATTTTCTCTTTCTCTTTTTTTAGTTGACTTTATAATTGCACAAATTTCACAATTATAATTTGGCTTATATTTTTGAAAGTATATAAGCTCTACTATATATATATACATAAGACAATATGTATATATAGAGATGGAAGAAGAAGGCGAGAATATTGGACTCCAATATTCAAATTTTTGTAATAGTCCCTTAATTAGCCATAACCAATAAAAGGGAATGAAAAACGTACGATATAAATACACAATAAAAATAATAAATAAAATTAAAATTAATAATAATTTGAAGATTTTAAATTTTTAATTGGCCATAACCAATAAAAAAGAATGAAAAACGTTCCACATAAATACACAATAAAAATAATAAATAAAAATAAAAATAAAATTAATAATAATTTAAACATTTTAAATTTTTATTATTAAATAAATTACCATCCTAAAATAAATAGTAGATCCAATTTCGAAGGTAGGAATAGTAATGCACAATTTATTTTTATTTTTTTATGAAAAATGCTTCCCTTCTTGAATTTGGTGGCCCGTCAAAGTCTGTCACGTTCTTAAATTTAGTGGCCTGAAATAGTCAGTCGCGTTCTTAAATTTAGTGGCCCACCATTGTCTGGTCTATCTCATTTTACCTTTCAATTAGAACCATCCTGCATACTCTTTCACATACATAATTTTTCAAACTCCTTTTTAAATAAATTTTTAAAAATTTATAATTTATTGAATAATTTTATCAAAATTTTATTTAATCAAATAATTGTATTTCATCCAACTCAATATAAGGTGAAAAAATAATTAAGCTGTGAATTATTTACCGTCTCTAATAAAATTCAATGGACTATAAAATATTTATTATTTTCTCTTTAAAAAATAAATTGTACAAAATAAATCTATAAACAATAATAATAATATAAAACTAAAGAATAATTTATCACTTTCTAAAGTCAGCGAATGATTTATTATCTTTTTTATTTTTATATAATATAACACTAAGTTGGTACAAAGAAAGTTAATTAGTCAAATAAAATTTTTAAAAAATTATTTGGCTAATTAAAAAAAATTTTAAAAAAGTCCTAATCTTTTTTGGCAAAGCTATATCTAATAAATGAAATAAATAAAAAACTATAATATATATTTCATTTTAGAATTTAAGTATGCCATTTACTTTAATCCGTATGATTTGTATATATAATGTTATTCACGAGACTATATTTTCAACATAGCAATCAGTGCATCCAAAATCAAGAGGAATGGTACATGTACATCCCTTGGAGGTGTACATGTACATACATCTCACACTTCAAGTGACTTTAAAAAAATACCACCACTCTTAGATGGGTGGGGATGTGAGATGTACACTCTTTTGGGGTGTATATTTAGTAATTTTCATAGTTTAAAAATAATTTATTTCTATTTCTATTTTATATAAAATATAAGTTGTAAGATGATAGTTTGGTATATCTTTATAAGAGAATAAATTCATAGCTCCTAATTTTTTTTTAGAGGAATGCTAGGTGTACACTCCTTTAGGGGTGTACATCCTACACCCCATCCCATCCTGAGGTGGGTATTATTTCACTCGTTACATCGAGTGACGAGTGAAATTCATCCCGCCTCAGGATGGGGTGGGGTGTAAGATATACACCCCTAAAGGAGTGTATACTTATATATACCTTTTTTTTTTATGGTACAAAATATTTTGAATTTAAAATTGAGATGGGATGGATGGAGATAGGTTTGAGTGGTTCACACAGAAGAGTGGTGGACCTGATCCACTATTGATTAGCCTCTTTGTCCATTATGTGAACACCGTCGTGACAAAGAGCGAACTCCTACACCCTCAGTAGATGAGCTCGTTTTGCTCAGACTCTCGAAAAGTTACTACTCGATCTACTCTCGCAGTCAATGATTGCATAAAATGTAGGAAGCTAATCCATACCCAAAACTAGGTTGAATCCTTGCATTCGCCTCAAAATTAATAGATCTGTCGGCATAACCCAATCGCCAATGCGCACCGGACAGTCGGGACACAAATACGTGACACTCGATGTATGATCGGAGACTTACACCCAACTAGTCTGCCTGGTCTCAACCACACCTATCTCATAGGTAACAACAAATGACCAGCAGATGAATGAATGAGACGCACATGTGTCCAATAGGGCTCTAGACTTTGTACCATTTAAGAAAACTGTTGGAAAAATCCAGTACTCGCCCCGGTACCAGATTCTCTGAATCCGCAACCCGCTTCGATACCGCAATCCGCTCTGGTACCGCCTAGAGTTGGGATTCCGCAGCGGAAACATCAAATCAAATTTTTACCATAAACCCGTCCTCTCAACAAAACTGGAACCAATACCACCACAAAGAGAAGAAAAACCAATACAGAAAAATATGCGGGTGAAATAAGATTCATTAACCAAGAGAAGAATTGCACCGATTACACAGACTTCTCTTCTGCAATAGAGTAGCTTCAACCCGAGCCCTCCTCCTGAATCTCTCTCACCCTTCTCTCGTCTTCTATAAACCTAGAAGACTATGGGTGTGGCTAAATTCTAGCCCTCACCACCTCCATGGGTGTTACCACTATCGTGGGTGTGGATACCACTATATGGATGTGGCTAAATCCTAGCCCCCACCACCTCCATGGGTATTACCACCACCATGGGTATATCCTCCTTAACACCACCTTCAAATAACAACACATATGCTATATTTATAGCTTATATTAAAAGCTATCCAAATCCTAGTCTAATTAGATTTCTATTCTAATTAATATTTAAATCTTAACAAACTTATCTCTTTAAGATTTAAATATTAACCTTAATCCAACTAGGATTCAATTACAAATCTAATCAAATCCTAACAATCTCCACCTTGATTTGATTTGTAATCTTCAATCGCTACATCGAGCTCACCACGCAAGTTCCACCTTGAGCTTGTCTCCGCCGCTCAATGTTGTCGCATCCTCCGCTCCATCTTGAGCGATTGCGCCTCCGCGAACTTTTGGAACCCAAATTGCTTTTGCTTCGGTTCTGATTGTTCTCCCGTTCAGAACATACAAGTTCCCGTGCTTGTTCGCCACGCACACGATCCGATCTCGTTTTTGCACCCTCATAGCTCCACCTGAAGCTGAAATTTTGCAACCTTTCGAGTCCAACTCACCTAACGAGATCAAATTCCGCTTCAGACCAGGAACGTGTCGTACACCTATCAGCGTCCTCACGACCCCATCATACATCCGGATCTTCACCGTGCCAACTCCTAAAACTTTGCATGCCGTCCCGTTCCCTATAAGAGCTTTTTTGCCTTTTATCGTCTTATAGATAGCAAAAGACTCTTTTTTCGGGCAGACGTGAAAGGAACATGCCGAATCGAGTACCCATACATCATCCGAAATTTTAGTATCACCGGTCACCGCATATAGCACGTCAGAATCGATCATCTCCGATTCTGCCGCCTGCGCCATCGCTGACGTCTGATTGTCCTGATCCGCGACAGTTTTTCCCTTCTGCCGCCTTAACTCATTCAAGTCATCCTTAAGCTTATGACAGTTGCGCTTAATGTGACCTCTCTTATGACAATAGAAGCACTCCACCTCGGATAAGGGCTTCTTTTGTCTATTTTCAGTCGCCAATATTTTTACATCCTTCTTCGCTTTTACTATTAAAGCTGTGTCATGACTCTGCATGCCGGACTCCTGAGTTATCTTTCGCATCTCATTCGAGAGAAGCGCCGCCGTGACCGTTTTCACGCTTATGGTCTCCTTACCATAAAGCAACGTGGTCACAAGATGCTCATATGTCACCGGTAACGAGGAAAGTAAAATAAGCGCCTTATCTTCATCATCCAGTTTGACTCCGATACTGGTCAACTGGGTCACCACCTTGTTGAACTCGTTCAGATGCTCATGTAGGTTAGCCGCTTCTTGCATCCGCAGCGTGAACAGTCGCTGCTTCAGATACAATCTGTTCGTTAGGGATTTGGTCATGTACAGATCTTCCAATTTCTTCCACAACTTCGCCGGTGTTGACTCGTTGACTGTGTTGTAAAGAACATCATCTGCTAATAATAGATGAAGCGTACTCAACGCTTTTCGCTCCATCTTCTCCCATGCCGCATCCGTAATCTCCGCCGGCTTTGCCTCTTTCCCGTTCAACGTTTGGTCCAAATCCTATTGTACCAAAACGGCTCGAACTTTAATCTGCCACAAGCCGAAATTGTTCTTACCGTCGAACTTCTCGATTTCGAACTTCGTGGCCATCTCCGTCGATCTTTTCCGAAGATCGATAACCTTTAGCTCCGATACCAATTGTTGGAAAAATCCGGTACTCGCCCCGGTACCAGATTCTCTGAATCCGCAACCCGCTTCGATACCGCAATCCGCTCTGGTACCGCCTAGAGTTGGGATTCCGCAGCGAAAACATCAAATCGAATTTTTACCATAAACCCGTCCTCTCAACAAAACTGGAACCAATACAACCACAAAGAGAAGAAAAACCAATACAGGAAAATATGCGGGTGAAATAAGATTCATTAACCAAGAGAAGAATTGCACCGATTACACAGACTTCTCTTCTGCAATAGAGTAGCTTCAACCCGAGCCCTCCTCCTGAATCTCTCTCACCCTTCTCTCGTCTTCTATAAACCTAGAAGACTATGGGTGTGGCTAAATTCTAGCTCTTACCACCTCCATGGGTGTTACCACTATCGTGGGTGTGGATACCACTATATGGATGTGGCTAAATCCTAGCCCCCACCACCTCCATGGGTATTACCACCACCGTGGGTATATCCTCCTTAACACCACCTTCAAATAACAGCACATATGCTATATTTATAGCTTATATTAAAAGCTATCCAAATTCTAGTCTAATTAGATTTCTATTCTAATTAATATTTAAATCTTAACAAACTTATCTCTTTAAGATTTAAATATTAACCTTAATCCAACTAGGATTCAATTACAAATCTAATCAAATCCTAACAAAAACAATATCTGCCACGACGTTGTCGGAAACGGCAAGCTCCTCCACCTGAGATGCAAAAACACAACTACTGGGCGCCGGTGGCGATCCCTCGGCTGGGTGCGATACTAAAGCACGCCCTGTAGATATAGTGGCGGGTGGGACTACCGCAGACTGCCTGGGGGCTGATCGAATAGAGACGGACAAAGGGGCTAGCGATGGTCCTCTCGAGCACTCACGGCTCATGTACCCACATCGATAACACATCCTCTCCCTATGCTTGCATTGCTGCGGCTGACAAATCCCCACTGCAGATAGGACACCAAAACAAACCACGACTCTTTGACTGTGTCACGCCCCGGGGTCCGTTTTGTAAAGCTATTTTTAGAAATAGGGCTACTTTAGAAAATAGAGTTAGCAAAAAAATGCCTAATTTTTTTAAATTTTTTTTTTTCCATGGGACGGACAGACAGTTAACTCTCTGTTCACACGAATAGAACCTTCTATGTATTTGCATGGCGTCACACACTGTATAATATCACAACCGCCAATTCCATCTCACACTCAAACACCGCATTCACAGAGGAAGGAAGGTCAAGTTGAGTTGAGTCACATTCGAAATGACGAAAGATCGGATTAGATCGAGTCATATTCGAAATGGTGGAAATTTGGTTGGATTGAATCACAATCGAAATTCGTGAGCGTTGTGTCTGTATATTTTAAGTGAATCGATTGCATCTTTCTGACAGTTGGAGGTTTTGAAATTAATAGTTAGCGTCAACAATCTTACGTGCCCTTCATTTAACTATGATTTTTAATTTTGTTCATCAAGCCAACTTATAATTTTTTTTTTAATTAAAACTTGTAATGTTTTTAGAAATGTTAGATATTAGTCAAAAGCTATATTAAAAGAGAAATACTCTCCTATTTTTTTTTATAAATAATAAAAATATTCTTAATCGTTGATCGACAAAAGATAAAGTAATTAGTGTTTATAATTTTTTTATTTAAATCTATCCCTTTCACTAATTTCACCTCTTAGATCGTACTATTTCATCAACCATTTACTAAACTCAAGAGGCTCACTATCATCATAACCGCACATTTCTATTCAAAAATTAAAAATCTACAAACACTAATAACTTGATATTTTTAAAAACATAAAAGTTCAATTCATAAATAATATGCTGCATTATTTGTACCATTGTACCTCTATTTTCTTATTATAGCCATTTAGGATTTATGACAAATTCACAAAACCGTTCTTTTTCTTTTTCATTGGTTGCTAACTATACTAACTGTGTTTTACTAACCAACATTGTCTTGCTCAGTTCCATATTTGATAGTAAGAGTAGAGCTTATATACTTTTAAAAGCACAAATTTATCCATATTTGTAAATTTTTTATTATTGGATTTGCATTGGAATTTGTATTTTTGTAAAGTCAACTAAAAAAAGAGAAAGAAAAAGTACTAAGCAAAAATTTCAATACAAATCTAATGGTAAAAAAATTATGACAAATTCACAAAACCGTTCTTCTTCTTTTTCATCGGTTGCTAACTATACTAACTGTGTTTTACTAACCAACATTGTCTTGCTCAGTTCCATATTTGATAGTAAGAGTAGAGCTTATATACTTTTAAAAGCACAAATTTATCCATACTTGTAAATTTTTTATTATTGAATTTGTATTAGAATTTGTGTTTTTGTAAAGTCAACTAAAAAGAGAGAAAGAAAAAGTACAAAATACAAATCCAATACAAATCTAATGAAAAAAAATTCACAAGTATGAATAATTTTGTGCTTTTAAAAGCATATAAGCTCTACTATAATAATAATTAGCACTGTAAATTTTATTTACTTTAACATTTATTTTAATAAATCAGTCCGTGAACATCTTATTATTATTAATTTTTTATTTTTTATTTTTACTATGTATAGATTTGTCTATAGCATTTTAATTTACCGCCATTAATAAGTGATACACTACATGAGTCAAAATTAACAAATTCTAAGTTAATTATTTAGATAAAATACATCTTGTAATAATATATATTAAACTTATTATAAGGATAAAATATATATTTTTTAAATATGCATCACATATTTAAAGAGTAGGGGTCGAACTGGACCGGGCCTAAACAAGATCCGACTCAATGCCATGTATGGGTCGGACTTTGGATTTTGAAATTATAACTTTGGATTCGGATCGGGTTTAAAATTTAGGCCCAAAACATATTTGGGCCTATTTGGACGTGTCCAAGCCCGGACTAAAGTCCGATATATTAATTACCGATATTTAATATTATCTATACTTTTATACAATATATATACATATAAAATAACAATTAATAGACGGAATATAAATAAAATAAAAAAATATACCATTAATAACTAGAAACTAAATTTTGCATTTTTTTTTCTAGATAACTTTTTCTCTTATTTATTAAATATTAATCTATCATTCCATAACTTTTTTTATATTTTCATTTGTCTGAAATTTAAAACAAATTAAAATAAATTATTTTTTAAAAAAATTAATATAAAAATAGACTCATACCACTAATTACTATTTAAGAAAATAATAAAATTTGAATTAAAAATAAATCAAAACAAATTAAATTTTAAAAATAAATTAAACAATCAAATTTGTATTTAATTTCAAAATAAGATTTATTCTTTTAAATGAATATTTTTAAATTTTTTATTTTTTATCAGAAAAAATACGGATAAAAATTGACAAACGAAATTCTAAATAGAATAAAAGAATATATTACTGATAACTATTTAACTTAATAAAATAAGTTTTACTTTCATTTTTTTCTCTAATGAATATTTTTTTTTTAAAGAATAATATATTTTATATTTTTTTATAAAAATTTATATTTTAAAATTTTAAGATAAATATAATTAGTGATTTTTTTTTTGCATTTTAAAATATATATATATATATATATATATATATATATATATATATATATATATATATATATATATATATATATATATATATATATATATATATATGTCTATTAAAATAAATAATAAATGGTTTTTTTTATATTATTATTAAAAAGATTAAATTAAATAATTCCAACTCAAACCGACTTTCTTTTTCTTAAGCGTGGAAAACAACCTTCGTTCCTAGAAGCTTCTCAACCAATATTATCCTGCCACGTGTCCGTTCAAAAGTAAATCCCGCGTGCTGTAGAGTGTAGACCCGTTCGCGCATCCGAAACCGACTCGGCCGAGGAGGCGACCAACATCTATAAGTACCCCGCAACCCCGACCTTTTAACCACCCACCGCATCGTCTCCATGGCGATCGCTAGGGTTTCGAGTTGTGATCGCTAGGGTTTCGAGTTGTGATCGCTAGGGTTTCATTCTAGGTTTCGATCGTGATCGTTAAGGTTTCAATCCAAGTTCGTGATCGCTAGGGCTTCAAGTGCGGTTCTTCTTCGTTGTTTGATCGTTGTTGTTTCTGATCGTTGATGAGTTTTTTTGAAGGATCTCGTATGGCGGAGTTTGGGATCTTCTAGGCCCTATCGTCTCCATGGCGATCGCTAGGGTAATATTGTTCATCGCTAGAATTTTGACATATGATTCTTCCAGTCGTTGTTGTTTCTGATAGTTGATGAGTGTTTGGAAGGATCTCGCATGGCGGAGTTTGGGATCTTCTAGGCCCTAATGTCTCCATGGCGATCTCTAGGGTAATATCGTGATCGCTAGAATTTCGACATATGATTCTTCTACCTTGTTGTTTGATCGTTGTTATTGGTGATCGTTTGAGTCGTTGTTTGTGATCATTGATGAGTTTTTTGAAGGATCTCGCATGGCGGAGTATGGGATCTTCTAAGCCCTATCGTCTACATGGCGATTGCTAGGGTGATATTCTTCATCGCTAGCGTTTCGACATATCGTTCTTCTTCTTTGTTGTTCTATCGTTGTTATTGGTGATCGTTTATGAGTTGTTTGACGGATCTCGCATAATCACGCTTGATATCTTCTAGTTTTCTCGAGAATTGGTCGAATTAGAGCACGGTTCATGATGTAGCAAGCCTTGTTTACAGCTTCGGCCCAAAAGTACTTTGATAACTTCCCTTCAATTAATATCGATTTTGTCATTTCTTAGAGAGATCTATTTTTGCCTTCAACCACCCTTATGCGGGGAGGAAAATTGGCATCGTGATTATTAGAGTTTTGACGTGGGATTCTTCTGTGGTTGTTAGATTGTGTTTTTTTATGTGATTGTTGATTAGTTTTTTTTCGAGGGATCCCGTGTGGCCAGGGCTGGGATCTTCTGCGCAATCATGCGGTATTGTTAGTTCTTCTATACGGTTCTTTAATGGTATATGCAAAATTTATGGCCTGTTTGATTTGATGTCTGTGTTAGGTTTATTGATTATGAAGTGGAGTGATTCAGATTTGATCTTGTTCAGTAGCAGAGGATTTTGTCAAATTTGGAGTGGTTTTGCGTTTTTGGATTCGGCCTTTTGTGGTTTTACTTGAGATTTTGGTGCAATTTGCCATCAGCCAGTGTCTTGGGATTGGTTTTGAGAGTTGTTCTGTTGGTTTTATTATAAGGTTTCTATTAATCTGGTTTATTAATATTCAGGTTTGGTGGATTTTTTATTCTCGTTTATAGCAGATGAATTTGATGGATTTGTGAATTGCTTCTTTTGGTTCAGGCTTTTGTTGGTTTTTTTTTTTGAGATTTGATGCAATTTGCCATTAATGGGTGTTTCTCGATGTTACGATTAAGAGGATTCTTCTATTAGCTTTTGTTATTTCTGTCGGACTTTCTGGGCTCTTGATCATCAGTGAGTTCTTTAATGGAGAAGAATAATTTTTAAAGGTTTTTCATGTTGTCTTTTTTTTATATCTATATCTTTATGCGATCATCCTATGCTGTTGGATATTAAATTTCAGCCTGTTGATTATTGTTGATATCAATTTTGTTGATCCTCTTCTTATCTAGAGTGATCTAATGACCTCAAAATAACAGGGGAAGAGGGCAGAGTATAGTGATAAGTGACTGCTAGAGGTGATTGAGGGGATGAGTGGCAGGGATCAACACTTACCATAGCAGGCTAGCCCGTGCAGGACCATTGAGATTTGGATGCTTTGCAATATTGGTGATATAACCTCTATAACAAATGAGTTTCTACTTTAACAGTTGGATGCTTTGCAACAGTGACCAATTTCTAGTTTAACACTTGGATCTGCACTCATTCATGAACTTTACTCCTAGACTTTGTAGTTCTTCTGTGCAGCTATTTAAAGTGCAGATTTGAAAGCCTTTTGCACTATAATGTCAACATTGGTGTCTACAAGCTTATGCGAAGAACAGGCTCAGTGTTGAATCATAATAGTAAAAACTTCAGAAGCCACCTTATGGTATAGCGCATTTTCTGTTTGCCATCCCGCCATTCATAATGCACTTTGCTCTCTTATAGTTTCAGCTTCTGGTTTTCTTAAGGACCTGCCATTTTGAGTGTTAGATTTTATCAGCTACAAAGTAGTGAAGTGCAAATCATAGGGCGGTCAAGTGCTACATTTCATCAACCTATCTTATCCTTTTAATAGCAGGTTTGTACAGAAATCTAAAGCAAAATCACAGGGGGTTGAAAAAATCTACAATTTGGAACTGCTGGGTAGTGTAAATGTTATTGCAAGAGGGATCTTTCTGACTCTTTCCTAATTTCTAGTAATAGTTGTTCTACCTGATTATAGAGAGACTATAGCCTCCTTTATGTTTTGCTTTTATTTTTGGTTCTGCATTGCTTGTTCATGGAAATTGTTTGTCTAGTAGGATCGGGAGTCTGCCCAAGTTGCTTACAATTCTTCTGTGTTTCGGGAGCTTTCAAAGCTTGCTTGGTCAAGGATTATTCTGTATCTTTCTCAGCAACTTGTTGATATATCTCTTGTTCTTTTTTATGATTTCTGGCATCTCCTTGATTCTTTTTATCACTTGACTTATCTTTATTGGATTTTTAGAGTTAAAGGATGATTTAATAAAGAGAAAGGCAAGGCAATAATGGTCATTGAATTGCCTTTCATGTAACCTTTTCAAGGTGAAGATGAGTTGATGAAGAGGCAGGTATGGCTATAATGGTCACTGACTTGTCTTTGTTGGAAATTAGATGCTAAGAGGATGATTTAATGAAGTTATGGTTATGTCACCTTTATGAGTAGCTGGTGTTATCATACTGATGCAAGGGTGAGCTCAAGTATAAAGCTGATTTTCTCATATATAATTAGCATTCCAGTATATTTGTGATATACACTCTCTTTAACTTTTCTTTCCAGTGTAGTTGGTGGAGCAGTAGCATACTTGTTTCTATTGTCACTTTTTGAGCTTGATTGTCTCCTATCCACTTTATACAGATTTATTTCTTGTAGCACTTTAAAGTTTACCCATCAGAGTGGCTTTAGATGAAGACATGAAGGGATTCTTCAAAACTCTTTCCTTCTTTGATTTCTGCCGTCAGGTTCTTGCTGTTCTCTCTCCATTTGGTGGCTTGTTATTTTGTCGGAGTTGCTCATCATAATCTTCTTTGAAGCGATGCAATCCTGCGATCCATATTCTATCTCAAGTTCTCAACAATTCTTGTTGTTTCATATTTCTCCGATATCTTCACAGGTTCTTCTTGAAGGTCATTTTACCCAGTTTGTTCGTCAGAAATGATAATACTGATCTACTTCGTTTGTAGTTATTCTCACTTTTTTATTTCCTGGTAATGGGGTTGCTGATATTCAATTTCATTCTTCAATAGCTTGTCTGGTGATTTTTAGTTTCTTATTTAGTTATTTCTTCAATTATCTATGATATTGCATGTCTATCATTGTGGCACGTGCAGTGGAACTGAAATGCTTTGAAGTTAAATTTAATGATGCTAATGGGAAGCTCATCTGTATTGGTGTGATACTGATGTATCTAAAGTACTCTGCAGTTCAAATAATTATCATTATGAAGAAGAGGCTAAAGCTGTACTGGTGATAGATTTGCCATGACGGCTCTGACTTAGTTTGATTATTCAGGTTATATACAAATTGGCATTAACAGTATTGTTGCCTTTATGAAGCAATTGCTTATTTGCTTATGTTTGCTTAGTTCGTCTTAGACAGCAGATGGACTGTAGACTAGAACGGCTATATCTACTATCTTTTGTGAAGTTGATCTCTTTTTATTTATAAGGTCTTGATTTCTTTGACACTGCTTTTTCGCTTCTGTTAGGATGGTTCCTGAAAATCATTTTTAACTGTATTTGACCATCAATTTGGACTAGAGAGATTGGACTCAAAAGAATCTTGCAGCTTTTACAGTCGGGGATTGTTTTGTTGAGCTTTTACAGTCGGGGTTATCACTGTCTGTTATGCTCATTTGTTCGATAATTATCTAGTATAACTGTCCGCTAAATGAAATTCGTTTCTACTGGCTTTTATTAAGTGACAGTATTTGGGAGTAATGGAGAGGGACTCTAAAAGACATCTTTGTTGAGTATCAAATATGAGATTGGGATGCTTCAGATTACCTTCCGGAGAGATAGAATTCTCAAAGAAGAAACCATATTTCTGTTCTCTAGTTTGATCATTCAAATTATTGTAGTTCCATTTCTCTATGAATTCTTGATAATCTATATATCTAAATCGTTTATTTTCTAGGTCAATGAGCTGCTCGTGATGCTTTCCTCTCAAGTAGAGTTCGAACTGCTCCCTTATAACACAAAATTTAGGTTGTATCTACTAGCATTTCCATTGTTATGTAGCAGCATTTATGATAGTAAGCTGACTACTCATTCTACAATTTTTTTTTGTCATATCTTTCTTTTGAGAAAGAGGAAGAGACCTTGATCATTCAAATTACTCCAGGTAAATCTCTGGGCATTCAGTTAGAGATTGTTTTTGCATTAAGTTTCCTTCTCCTTTATACTTGAGTTGGTGCTGTCTTTCTTCACACGTTTATTCAATAGTTCTTGGTTGTTGGTTATTTCTATAGATTTCTGTTGCACCATTTACCTACCATCTTATCAAGTTGATCTCGTGGGTTTGTCGTGATCTGTAGTTAAAAATATGACTTCATGTCTTTCTTGGTGACACTGTTACAGTTTGTGGCAACTGACTTTTTCTTGGGATGGTATGCCAAAGGTAATGTTTTGGGTTTTCCAATTCTGTTTATTTTATGCTGTCAGACTTCTTTTTCAGTAACTAGATTGACACTGGATCATGGGTTGGTTGGGGTGCCATCAATCCGGTAAGATCATTTTTTATTTGGTATTCTTAGCTTTTGATAGTGCATTCTTAGCTTACAATAGTGCATCAGGTGACTATATAAGAGGTGGTATCGTATCTCTGTTCTTCCTGGTACTACAGGTATGCTTATCTTTCAGTAGAGTTGGCTTGTGTAGATCAATAAACCATTGTGATTAACTTCCAGGGTGTACACTAACATTATTAATGTTTCTCTTTAACTGTTTTGCTAATTTTTTTGAGCAGCTATTTGAGTGTGTGCGTGGATTTCGAAGCCTTTTGTGGCATGTAGGTGCATTACAATTTGATCGGATTTGTGAGGCAACTTCAGTTTAAAAAAAAGAGACATTTCTTATTTTCTGGAGGATCGATAAAATTGGTATCTAAACCAGCTTTTTTTCCAAAGATCAGGTGCAGTGTATAGTTATGTCATTAGCTCTTCCAGCTCTTCCAAGTGCTTTGGTGTTATGTATGTTCTTTGTTGGAGGTTGAGAGTTAAAGCATGAGTCAATCAAGGGGGAGGTTGAATAAATGGTCATGGATGGTTGGACTTGTCATATTAATGAAATGGAGTTCTAAAGTATAATGGTAATAAAATCATGAAAATGAGGAGAGCTCTACAATGAGGAGAGCTCTACAATAAAATCAGAAACTGTGGATTTGATGGTCTCGTCCTGGGGCTATACATATTAAACTTATGTTCCTTGAGAAAGAGAGAGAGAGATAAAATGGGATCTGATTCCAAGAAGTTTCGGTCATATACCGCGCATTAGGTTCATTCCCTATTCATTGCGACTTCCGACAGCCTCTGAGTTAGTAAACTCTTTCTCTCTGATATTATTTGTTATCTTATCTTATCCAATCTAATTCAATTCAATTCAAAATGTCAAATGAGTCGTGCGTGTTATATCTTGTCCTCAACTCTTATGCAAACCTCACTATTTAGTTCATTGTCATCTAATACACATGGATATGAAGCCATGCTTCCATGAAAACCTACTCACACAAATTTGACCATTCTGTTCCTGATGAGCTTTACATTTGAAGTAATTTTACATGCATTCGAGCCTTTCTTTTTTAAAAAAATTATTTGTAGGTTTCTCTGAACTAGAATAAGGGGCAAATAATATATAATTTAATGGAACTCTTGCATGTGTAGGGTTGTTTGCTTGTTAGTGCCCAAAATCTTTTGATATTGTTTGTAAGTTTCTCTAAACTTGGGATTTTCTTTCTTGATAATCTCTCCAATCATTATGAGTTTCTCCATATTAGTCACCCTGTAGAATTTAGTCTAAGGTGAGCAGAATGTCCTTAGTCTAAGGTGAGGTGAATATCCAGTTGGCTTAAGAGGATAAGTATCTTGTCCAGTGACGGAAGGAAGGTCAAGTTAAGTCACGTTGGAAACGGCGAAAGGTCGGATTAGATTGAGTTCATGTTCGAAGTGGTGGAAGATTGGGTAAAGGTCGGATTAGATTGAGTTCATATTCGAAGTGGTGGAAGATTGGTTAAATTGAGTTACAATCGAATTTTTTGAGTGTTATGTCTGTGCGCTTTAAGTTTTTTTTTTTTTTTTTTTGAGAGAGAAAAATAACATGTTATTCGCTTTGTTTATTTTTGAAATAAATTTAGTTGAAAATGTGAAGTAACTATGCTTTGAACTTAGGTCACAAGTTTCAATCATCAAGTCTTTTGTCACTTGCGTTAGGGACAGTTGATATACTTTAAGTAAATTAGTTGTATCTTTCGGACAGGTGTGGATTTTAAAAATAAAAGTGTCTTTCATTTAACTATAATTTTTAATTTTGTTCATCAAGCCAACTTATAATTTTTTTTTTAATTAAAAATTGTAATTTTTTTAGAAATGTTAGATATTAGTCAATAGCTAAATTAAAAGGCAACAGGTGGATGATGGACATCCAACCACTCATACTCTATTTTAATATGAGTGAAGTATAAATAATACTATTTGTAAATAGGACAAAGTTTAGATGTGATTAACCCAATATTTTATGAGTGCTGTTACAGGTTCTCTGAAATATAGCATTAATGGATTTTAAGTATTTTTTAAACGGATCCTAAAAAAAAGTTGATATAATGGCATATATGATGTAGAATATTTTAGGTTTAAAATATAGTGGCATATATAATGTAGAATATTTTGAATAATTTTTAAACAAATCCTTAAAAAGGCGTTTATCAACGTATCAATAATTTCTAGAGGCATCATATGAGATTTTCTTTTCTAAAAAGAAAAGATGATCTCTAAGATGCACCTCATATGTTGCCAACAGGGTGCATCCCTATTTTGACAAATTTGAGATGAATTAATTTTTATCTTAATTTTTTTTTACGAATCATAAAAAAATAATATCTTTTTTTTATTTTATTTTTATTTTATTTTCTTAGCCTATCCTGGCTCCACTAATCCGAATTTATTTGCATTCTTATTGATGTGAATTAATTCTTCCATAAGTAATCAGGTAAATGCTTAGAAGATATATAGAAAAAAGAGAGAGAGAGAAAAAAAAAAAAAAAAAAAAAAAAAAAAAAAAAAAAAAAAAAAAAAAAAAAAAAAAAAAAAAAAAGAAGACATGCAGATTAAATTTTAACCACAAAAGTATTAAAAAAGATCATGTAAAAATAAAATAAATTTTAATTCTAAATTTTTTTTAAAGCCTTTTCTTATTTATATAAAATAAGCCTTAATTTTATTCCCAATTAAATCTCTCGATTTTGAGAATTTTTCTAATACGTACAATCACCAAAAATTATAACAAAGAAGAGAAAATTATAATACTTCATGAAAACTAGTATAAGTTCTCTCTTTGTTATTACTAAGGCTACATATATTTACAGACTCCTCATTGGAGCCAGAGTCAAGAACTGGAGTAGTACCATAATTTCTTTTATGCATTTGACATGCAAAAAGAAAAAAGGAAAAAAAAAAAAAAAAAAAAAAAATCTAATTCTAACCTCACAAGGAAAAGAAATCTACATAGGAAAAAATAAGAAGAAATATTTGGAGCAAATAAATTTGATGATGAGAAGAATAATATAGACTAAATTGCACCTTTGAAATTATTATTGGTCCTTATTTTAATTTGTTGAAATTTTTTATTCAAATTTTTTAGATTGCTGCAATCAAGTTCTTCAATGCAATTTAGTCGATCGACTAAACAATGATGTGTCGTTGATGCGGCAGTGATGTAGCATTATTATGATTGATGACATATGAATAATTAAGATGCAACATTATTTTTATATCAGCGACACATTATTATTCGATCAATAAAATTATAATGTAGAATTTTATTGCAACGATATAAAAAACACATGTTAAAAATTATAATAAATTAAAATTTCAGAACGAAGTGTGCATCTCATGGTTTGAGGATCAAAAGCTTAATTTAGCCCATGAGATAACATTTGGATTAATTGAAGTATTAATAGTGGACGGATGCAACAAGAATAACAAAAAAAAAAAAAAAACTAAATAAATAAATATATTGACAAATATTCTGAAAAGTTCTGTTCTTCGACATGCAATGCAAATTCTACATTCTTTTGGTCAGAAGAAATATCAATCCAAATCATTCCATATAATGGTTGAATAATAATAATAATAATAATAATAATAATAATAATAAGAAATATCGCAAATCCAAATCATTCTATATAATGGTTAAATAATAATAATAATAATAATAATAATAATAATAAGATAAGAACATACATTACTTACCTAGATTATTTTCAATCCGTTACCCAATATTTTCAAATTTTAATTTTACAATCCAACTTTTCAAAAACATACCAAGTTTATTTAAACTATAGACTATTTTAAATCGAATACCCAACATTTTCAAATTTTAATTTTACAATCCAATCTTTCAATTTCTCTGATTTGAATTAGCCAACGACACTTTGATTTCAAAATTTAAACTAATTACTTACTTTAATGAATTTATAGAGCTAAACGTTATATTTAAATTTTAAAATGAAAGTGTCGTTGATGAAGTCAAATCAAATAAATTAAAAAATTAAATAATAAAATTAAAATTAAAAAATACCTAATACTTGAAGGGAAAAACTAAGTGTACATCCCCAAGAGGGTGTACATCTTACACCCCACTCCATTCTGAGATCTTCATTCCATTCTGAGATGGGGTGAATTTCACTCGTCAAGTTGAAGGACACTGGGGATGTGCTGAACCTTGCTCCTGTCACTTTCTTTGAGGCTGCTAATGAACGCCTGCGGCATATCGGCGAAACTGATCTCCTGTAGCGACCGCAGGTACACGACGCCCGCCGGCACAGCCTTCAAGTTCGACAAGCCGATAAGCTGTAGATGATACAAGCTTTCCATGGCTCCGTCGTCGATATCAATATCACTCACTTGCTCCATGTCGGCCAGCACCAGTTGCTTGAGCCTCGGAAACCAGCCGGCGCGAAAGCTCAACCGCCGCCCTTCGTAGATCCGGTAGAGTTGGAGGTTTACGAGGCTCGACATGTGCGAGAAGCAATGCAATGGATCTTTCTGCAGTCCGGACCAGCCTAGTCGCAGGTCTCGGAGCTGTCTGAATTTGGCGAATACGGTTGGAGCCGCGTCCTCGTCCAGTCTTCCTTTCAAGTAGAGCACCTGCAGGCTCGGCAGAGGCTGGACACAGTCTAGACAAAGCAATTCATCTTTGTCGCTCGCGACGACGCCCAAGCGGGCGAGCCCAGGCATCATTTGCATGGAGGCCCACAAATCCGCACAGTAGGCTTCTCGCACTTTCATGATGAAAAAATTACATAGTGACGTTAAGCTTCCGATGTTCTGCATCAAGAACTCGTCGGCTTCGATGCTGCGCAGAGTCTGCAAGCCTTCCAGGCGGCAGATATCGTGCGGAACTGATGTGGCGCTGAAGCAGTCGAAAATCCTGCACTGGACGTCGTAGTAGCAGAACACGAACAGGTGCCGCAGCTTTGTCAGCATCGTGATTTCGTCCGGCAGCTTCTCCACGCGGGTCCCGTGTAGGTCGAGCGTCTGCAGGTTCTGGAGCTTCCCTAGCGAATTCGGGATGCTCTTCACCTTCGTGTATCGTAAATCCAGATAATGCAGGTTGAATAAATCGAACACCGCATCCGGGATCTGCTCTATCTTCGCGTATCGCATGCAGAGCACCCTCAGCAACTTGAAATTTGATGTAGTGTTTTCGATACTGGACGGCGGCAGTTGACTATTGAACAAAATAAACGAACGCAGCTGTCGTAAGTTGGCGTTAGGTTGTAAGGCTGATACGCGTTCGTGAACGGACACACGGCGAGCTTGTTTACTCAGCATCGTCGCCCCCGGGCTGTCGCACACGATTCCGAAATTTTCATCTCTCGACATCTTCAGAGTTATTTCCCTCACGAGATCGTGGATTTGAAGCGTTTCCGGTATTCCAACGGCGTCCCATCCCACGACTTGTAGCATGGACCGATGAACGAGTTCCTTTACGTAGCTGTCGGCCACTTCCTCCATTGTTGTATCTTGCCCCCTTTCTTCGATGAATCCTTCGGCCACCCACAGCCTGATCAGCCAGTCTTGATCTATCCAATAATCTTCCGGGAATAGGCTGCAGTACAGAAAGCAGTTCTTCAGATAGCTTGGCAGGTCGTTGTAGCTGAGATTTAGAATGCTCACCACCGAATTCAGCTCCGAATTGTTAGTCAGCTCCCACTCAAGCTGATTGTAGAACGACTTCCACTCCCGCTCCTTCGGCTCTTTGTAGGATAACAGACTGCCGATCGCCACGATAGCGAGCGGCAAGCCTTGGCACTTGCCCACGATCTTTTCAGCCCAGTGCTCAAGATGCAGCGGGCAGCACTTCTCCTCAAGCCTCGAGAACGCTTTCTTGCAGAACAGATCCAATGCTTCCTCCTTCTGTAAAGTGCTGAGCCGTAATCTGCGGTTCTCGTCCGCCAACACGACCACATCTTCCGTCCGTGTCGTGATGATCACTCTGCTCCCGAAGTAGTTTTTCACGAATGCACTATCCAACAAAGACCACTGATCGTCTCTTTTCCAAACATCATCTAAGACAATCAAGTACTTTTTTTCTTGCAGATAGATTTTAACCTTTCCTACTAGGTCCATCCGGCCCATGGCGTCGATGTCGTTTGGAATCGCCTCGTTTTTGCCCATGTTGTGTTTTAAGATCCTTCTCAGCAGATCTTCGACCCGATAGCTTTGCGAGACGGAGATCCATATGCTCCAGTCGAAGTGGCTTTTAACTCTCGGATTCTTGTAAATGCTGTTCGCCAGCATTGTCTTACCCAACCCTCCCATGCCCGAAATGGAGATGACGGTGCGAGCTTCCTTCCCGTCGGTCAGCCATTCGATCAACTTATTGGTTTCTGCTTTATTCCCCACGATCTCGTCGTCTTCGTGGTTCGAGTTCGGAAAATCTAGCACTCGCCGCTGCCTAAGAGCAGCGGATTCCGATATGCTGCTTCCTCCGCTTTCGTTCATGGAAATGTTGTACCGGGCTTTCATAGTTGTGAGGTTCTCTAGACGAGTTTTCACCTCTTTGAGCTGAGCGGCAATAGCGTGCCATGCAGCGATATTTTTCGAACGATAAAACATTTTCTTCAGGAAATAACAGATGCCATCGGCGCTCTTCAGGAAATTACAGATGCCACCGACGTTCTTCAGGAAATAACAGATGCCGCCGACGCTCTCTTGCCCTTCGAGATAAGTGCTCTCTTGCCCGACGAGATAAGTGTACTCGTCGATGATATCCTCTACTTCGAATGCAACTTTTTTGACTTGTTCTGACCACACAACCAAGGTTTTATTACGAGAATCGTATAAGTCGACTTGACTTATAAAGGCTTGCATCACCATGAACTCGCTCTCGATTTGTTTCATGCTGCTTTTGACTTCTAGCAAGACCGACACTTCTTTGCCGAATTCGGCGCTGATTCTGTCCAATGCCTGCCCTGCCACAGAAGCTGCAATCTTTTTTAGCACAAGAGACACCAAAGCTTCGGCCATGCTGCCTAGCTCTCCTAGCTCTTCTGCGACGATGTTATATTGTTATAATAGTAATCCAATCCTGAAAACATTTAAATGGAAATATTAGTTAGGGTAAAAGGAGCATGATGAGAAAAATGGAGCTGATAATGAAACATCTGTTAAAGACAATTGATAAAAATATCATTATCTAGCCACTTAAGTTTTTATAGAATGACGGTTGTTTCATATATTTTATATGTTATCAAAGCAAAAGTTTCTGAATTCGAGTCCAACCAAGCTCCTAGCAATATTAATTTTCACTTTAAGAGCACGAGCTAATCATCAGCCGAACGTATGAGGTGAGTCTCGATTGAGTCAGAATCTAAAAATGATAGGTTAAGTCAGAGTCTGGATGAGAAGAATAGTGAGATGAGTCACAAGGGTGTTCCAGCTTGACGAGAACATTAGGCTTTCTCGAATTTAGAATAATCCTATATATAAGATAGGTTTTAAAAGTGAGGAATGTGATACTTCCGAAATTTAGATAGCTCTATAATTCTATATATAAGAAAGGCCAAAAATGTGAGAAGAGTATAGACTAAGTCGAATTGACAGGTTAAGCTAGAATTTGAATGACATGACTAGCAAAATTAGTTACAAGTGTGCTCGAGCTTGACGAGAACGTCAGGTCTTAAAGAGAAGAAATGTAACACCCTCAGAATTTAAAATAGTCTTATATAAAAAATATAATTGAGATACGACCTTAATATTATTAATTTACACCAAGCTCCTAGCATTATTAATTTTTTTTTAAAAAAAATATTATTTTCTAGCAACTTAAATTTTGAGAGAATAACGATTATTCCGTATATTTAACAACATCAAACATTTTTATTCACAAAACATTTCACATAAGGTTACGCTTTCTTGTTTCTTTCTGCAAGTGACAGATTGCTTGCAACAAGGAACAAAAACAAAGCAATAATTTCTTCTTGCTTCTATGTTTTTTTTCTTCTAAACAAGAATTAGATGGTGCTATTTCGCGCATCTGATCAAAGCATAGCACGCTAACCAACAATAACAAAATACAAAAAACCAACAGCGGACACATTTATTCACATAGAAATCAAGTTTAAAAACAAAGAAAGTAAACGTAAGTTCATCCAACCGAGGCCAAAACATTGTTTTTTCATGTTCAACAAAGAAAACTTTAGTTGGCAGTTTGAGATATGATAAGAACTTCGCATTTCGGTACAAACATATGATGATATGAAATTGAACCTGTATTCTGCAGGAAACTGGATCAATCACATAATTGTTGAGTATTCAAAGGAAAAAAAAAAAACAAACAAACAAATATATATCCAACAAACCTGTTCATAAAGCTAGTGTATTAATTACCATTACATCAATTATTTCATACAATTATGAGTTTGGAGTATGTAAAGTTAGACGCCATGTGGAAACATTGTCTATTTTGAAGATCTCTTACACCACTAGCTAGATAAAAAAAAATTTATTAACTAACAATAACAATTCAAATGAAAATAAATAAAAAAAATGCAGGCAAAAAAAAAAGAGTTCATAGTTCTATTTTGTAATGAGAAGTCTCTATAAATTTTCACCACAAATAAATAACATGCAAATCAATGACACATAAAAGGATATAACAATTAAAATTAAGTTTTAGAGAAAACTAATCCAAAAACCCATTTATATTAAAGCTGAAGCCAAAGAGACGAGCTGTAAATTTAAGCAATAGAGACAAGGGCTTAAACCCTATGTAATGATCTGAATTTTTACAAATTACGGAGATCTAGTAAAAATTGGTTTGAAGGACTATTCCTATAGTTCTGATAAAATTTCAAGCTAGTTGGAGCGTTTTCGGCACTGGTTCGGTGAGAAAACGGAAATAAAGAAATACTGAACTTTGATCAATAGACTAAAAACAGTCAAGAGGCAACTGAGGAAAAGTCCAAGTTGGGTTCTGAGAGTTTCACAATAATTAGAAGAGTATTGGAATTCCAAGAACCAAAATTAAAAATTTTCCGACGAACAAAATCTGGGCTCATAAGAAGGGTTCAGGGTCTGGACCTTAATAGTAGGGACCGGATCTTGGCTGTGAAGTTCGGACCTTCAGAGCAGGGTCTGGACCCTCTCTGTGAACCCTGAAAGGTGACCTTTGAGGTTCGAACCCTGGAGGGAGGGTCCGGACCGTCAGCAGGGTTGTCCTTGGAGGATGTTCGAGGAGCGGACCCTGGAGGGAGAGTTCGGACCATCGATGACAAAAATGCCCAGTGAGGGGCATTTTCGTTATTTCCTATGGGGGGGGCTCATAAGGGGGACTACTCCTTCCCATTTTCCCTGTTCGCACACGCACATCCGCACGCATTGAGAGAGAAAGATAGAGGAATCCTCTCTCCCTCCTCCCTCCCTCGTTCTCTCTCTCATCCTGAAACTCGACGCCCCGACGGAGTTCGACCTCGGGAGTTGTGTAAGAGTGCCGGATCAAGCTTTTGGCCTGTATGGGAGCTCTTGGAGCTCACGGTCAAGGTTAGGGGTTTGGGTAAACGGTAAGATTCTTATTAAATTCTTTAAAATTGATATGCATGTATTCCCTAGAGCCTTCTACGCCTATTTGATCAAAAATTCTCCGAAAATTTTGAAAGAATTTTGAAAAAGGGGATTTTTATAATTTTTAAAGAGAATTTTTAAGAATCATGAGTTTTGATATCTTTAGATCTTGTAAATCTCTAATTGTGGACTCTAGAAACTCTCCTGACACATCTAATTTTGTTGGCGACGACGTTACGATGATCAATTTGATAAAACGGCTTGAAAGTGCCATTTTTGCCTTAGTTACCCTGCGAGAACATCGAGACGGGATCAAAATCCAAATTTCTCGGATTCTCCAACGTTTGGCATCGACTCGAGGTGGGTGGTGCATTTCAAATTGGACGAATGTCCTTCTATATCTATGTTCCTATAGTAGGCCCTATGGTGTTATATATATATATATATATATATATATATATATATATATATATATATATATATATATATATATATATATATATATATATATATATAATCCAACTTGTGTGCTTTTAAAAGTACGGAGACCTCTGTGCTCTCAAGTTATTTTCGATGTTGGGACTTCCGAATGAACGATCAGCTCCGTTAAACTTGATCTTGAATAATTGAAGTATCTAGAAAATAAATTTTGTGATTTTTCGATATCATTTATCTAGTAATCGAAAGGGCTCAAAATCAATGGCTGAAAATAAAAATCTTACAAAATGTGATGATATGATACAAAAAATTTAGATCAAAAATATTGATCCTGTTTTATATAATATAAAAAATTTTCTATCAAAATTTTACGTGATTTGAATATTTCTACACCGTTAAACTTGCAAACGGCTCACCACAACCATTAAAATTATTAATTTTGAACACTTTTGATCACTAGACAAATGATATCAAAAAATCACGAAATTTATTTTCTAAGTCTTTTAAATACTCTAGATCAAATTTAACAGAGTCGATCATCCATTCAGAAGTCCCAACATTGAAAACAACTTGGGAGCACGAATGCCTCCGTACTTCTAAAAGCACACAAACCTAGGCTATATAAATTGTTGAGGTCAAAATTTCGCCACCTAAAGAAGTGACACGTGGCGTTGTGACACCCCAATAATCCCACATCGGATAGGATTGGATTTGTGATTGGGTATATATGAGACATGGACACTAGTAATAATAACTGGGCTTGAGCATTTTGGGCTGTGGTTTGGGTTCAACGAGTTATTATTGCTAGTGGGCCAGGTCGTTACATTTTGGTATCAGAGCCAATCACCAGCCGGAGGTGTGTGACGAGCTTCGGCTGAGTCTGGATCTAGATGGCAGGGCTAGCGAGATAAGTCTCACATCGCCTAGCGATCTTGGGCAGTGAGACAAGTCTCACATCGCATCGCCTGGTGTTTGGGCTAACGAGAATGTCAGGCCTAAACGGGAAGAGTTTGTGACACCCCAATAATCCCACATCGGATGGGATTGGATTTGTGATTGGGTATATATAAGACATGGACACTAGTAATAATAACTGGGCTTGAGTATTTTGGGCTGTGGTTTAGACCCAACGAGTTATTATTGCTAGTTGGTCGGGTCGTTGCAGGCATGTACCATCGGCTAAAGGATATCAGCCGATAGGGATTTGAGTCGACAAAGGAAGACCCGTGCCTTGACCAAGACCAATTTCAGCCGAAGGCAAAGGGGTGCCTCAGTCGAATGACGAAAAAGGCGAGGTTATGGTCAACTCTCGGCTGCTCGAGCCGCAAAAAGAAAGACCCTGGGAGGAAAGGGTACGAGATCCAGACGCCAATCTCGTAACTGAGTCCGGAAAGGCAAGCAGCGCCCAGCATTGGAAAGCGCCGAGAATCACGTTTCGGAGCTTCGATTAGGGGACGAATCTGGACGGAAAACGACTACTATCCTATTGAGAAGAATCGACTCAAAAGGAAGTAGTTGGGGAATTTACGATGATTCCCCTTAGATTACGCCGATTACTAAAATCGGCGGTTATACACATGGTTCGTAAATGTATAAATAACCGAACCATCAAAGAAAAATGGGTCCTGCAACCTCGTAAGCCGGTGACCACCCCTATTTTTCAATACTTTTCATATCTGCATTTACTGTTTTCCTAGATAGCTTTTCATACCTGCATTTACAGCACTTCTTAGGAGTAGTCTTTAATTATAATCGGTTTCCAGTTATCCCTTGTAACCATTTTTCGAGCAATACAATTCATTAATCTGCTATTCGGCCGTGTCAAATCCTTATCTCCGAATTCCAGTTCGGCTCCTCTAGGCCGAACTCTGTTTGTCTCCAAACCTCAGTTCGGCTGATCTAGGTCGAACCTTCTCGAGAGTTTGATTGAGAAGAACCGGCTGAGCAAATCCCTCCTCGACCCGATCGCTTGATCCCTTTGGCACGCGGCGCATCACTCTTAGAGGGTTAACCCCAAGGGCCGACGGTCAGCGCAACTTTTCGGCCAAACAATTTTTTTTGCACGCCTTGTGGGACACTCAGGTAAACTCTTACCGTTCTCCTACCGATAAAATGTCAGAAGACAACAGCCTGAATATCAAGAATAGAGTCGTTCCCAGAAATATGGGGAACGACCAAGGAAGCAGCAACGGACACGCGGATGACCCGCCACTGACGCTACCAGAGATTCCCGAGACCAGCGGGAGGTTGGCACCACAGGAGCCGACCCTATCTCAGTTATTCGGACGAATAGCCCGAATAATGGAGGCCTTCGAGAGAACCCAACAGTCCCTCGAAAGAAACAGCCAGGCGCAAGGCGCCCGGGTGGACTCAATGTTGGCCGCAATAACGGCCTCGAATGAAAACGCGACTCTAATCGGGCAAGCGCTGACCCGAAATGAGCCATACGATAGAGGATTTGCCTCCACACTACCCCAACAATTGCCGACGCAATCGATTATGATGGCGCCGGCAATGCCGACAGTGCAACCACAAGGAGTTACACCGCCGGCGGCAACTTATCAAGCGGCGCAATCGCTACGTGCAGTACATCCGTAAGTAACCCCGTACCAGACGGGTGAGGCCGATGGGGCCGAACATGGGCCATCAACCAGAGAACTACTGGGGGACTCCTCTGCCTCCCCCGCCATCATTCATCTAGCCTCATGTTGGGGGCAACAACGGCGGGCAAATCCCCCTACAGGGACTGCTTCAGCAACAAGCTGGCCAATACGGGCCGCCGCCTCCTCCGGCACAGCCGGCGGCTCCGTTACCTCAGGCCGGGCTCGCCGAAATTGCTGGGGGCAGGAACGCCGGGCATGTCCCTCCGCAGGGACCGCCTCAGAATCAGGCCGGCCAATACGGGTCGCCACCTCCACCGATGCAACTGGCGACCCCAGCACCTCAAGTAGGGCTCGCCGATATCCACGCCCATGTAGAGGAAATCATCCGAAACATCTTCAGCACAGAGGCCAAGCCGGCAATTCGGTTAGTGTTCAGGTCTACTTATCTCGCTTTTATCGATACGGACCACCTGTACCCGGCCAACTGGAAGATGCCGAAGTTTGATAAATTCTCGGGAAAAGAAAACAAGAACACGATCGAGCACATAGCTCGATTCACGACCCAATGCCGAGAGGTAGCCGCTAGCCCATTCTTAAAGATGAGGCTTTTCAGCACATCGTTAACCAAGATGGTGTTCTCGTGGTATACAAGCCTGCCTCACAACTCGATCCACGACTGGAACAAGCTCGAGGCCAAGTTCCACGAGCAGTTTTATCGGGTCGTGCCCGAGCTATCGATTGCCGATATTGCATCGTATCGACAGAACGCCGGGGAAATGGTAGAGGAATACCTTAACCATTTCAAGACGGCAAGGAATCGATGCTTCGTCATGATGCCGGAGGCCGGGTTTACAAAAATAGCTTTTAACGGCCTCCACTTCAAGGCCCGCGACTATTTCGAGGGTCGATATTTCTCCAATCTCTTCGATTTGGGAGTTCATGTTGCTCAATATAAGCAATTCTAGGAAAATAATAATGAGGAGCGACCGAAATGAGGCCGCGGACAAAATTGGAGAAAGTCGAAGGAGCATAACGTCTCCTTCGTCGAACGAAGAGGCTGAATTATGTGCGGCCGTGATGATATCAGGTCGCGAGCCTTACATATGTCAAATGCTCAAGCCGACTAAGACCCGAGAGTTCAAAACTTGGGCATCGGCTAACGCCTTCACCTTCGACATGTCCAAGACCGATCAAATTTTTGATCGGTTGTATAAGGACGGCCGAATTAAGCTCTAGGAGGAGCAGTCAATCCCTCCCTACGAGGAGCTTAGGAGGCGGAAGTACTGCAAGTGGCACCATTCATGGAACCACAGAACAGGCGAATGCTTCGCCTTTAAAAAAAAGATTCAGAAAGAAATTGATGAGGGTCGGCTCATTTTTGCCCACCAAGAAAAGAAAGACATGGAGATTGATACTAACCCTTTTCCTCCCCAGGTGAACATGGTATACCCGAAGGGGAAGAAGCAGATATAGGAGCCCTAGTCCCCCGCAAAGAAGAAATCAGGACGAAACATGTTTCGGCTCTATATTCGATGCAAGACCGAAATAAATGAGAAAGACTGGGACGCTCTTCTCCTCGACTTACCCGAGGAGGTGAAGAACTGGTTCGCCTTCATCAGCCATGGTGAAGGCGCAGACCACCACGACCACCGGCCGAACCCAAGTTCGACTGAAGAGTCCAACGGGCAGTCCTCCGATGAAGAGAACAAGAAAAAAGAACAAGACCTTCACATCCGGAGGGTCTCGCGAGAGTTCTATGACCGAGAGGGGTCGAGGTCGAGCCCGGTCGGCCGTAAATGGCCACGGGCCCCACTAAGGCAGCGGAGCCCCCACCACGATTATGAAGAAAGTCGGGTACAGGGGACACCCCCAAGACCCTTCGGCCAACAGGCTGAGGGGAAACCAGCATACGGGCCCTCACAACGCCCGCAACGGATAGGGCCCCACCAGAGACTCGGACCAATGGAAACACAGGGGCTCGGTCGGCCACCCTTGGAAGGGGCCGACACCACGGCCTCCCTACCGCGGGACGCCGGGGACAGGGGAAGCCCCTTCGTTCCCCGATGCAGATTTTTCTTGGCTCACCAAGGGGGAAGTTTACAACCTGGGCGTCCAACTAGCAGAGGAGCTCAGGATTCAGCCATGACCAAAGTCGTGGCAGAGAAAAGAAATCCTGAGAAAACACCTGAGGAAGATGGACCCACCGACAAACATGCCAATGAGCAATGGTTCACCTCCAGATGGCCGGCCCGGTGGCAAGGGTCGGTCATGACAAAGACGCAGAAGCGTTGAATGCAGAGATTGGAGGCCGACGCCAGAAGCAATGGCGTAACGGCCCAATGGTCGCGGCCGAACCCGAGGCGGGAACGGCCCGAGCATCGGCACCTAGTTGCGCCGATGCGGCATGACCATAAGGCGGGAGGCTCTACCGTGCCGCCTCAGGAGAAAACACCGGTGCTTCGATCAGTGGTGGCCAAGCCGGCGGACGAATCCGTCCGGCCAAAGTTGGACACTCGTCTGAAGGCTCTAGTGGTCGCAGTAAGGCTAAAAAATTGGTAGCACCAATAACTTGGAGCTATCGATAGTATTCCATCCTAATTATATATATACTATCGATTGCACCAAGTCATTGGTGTTATTAGATTTTTGACTCTTGGATGAAGTGATGTGTCGTTAGAATGATAGTGGGCCTCTAGGGTTTAGCGGGTGGTTGGAGAAGTAATATGATCTAAGGGGTGAAAATGATCAAAGGGGATAGATCTAATGGTGGAAAACTTAGTAGTACCAAATGTTTGGTACTATCGATAGCAAAATAACTGGTCTCTCTCTCTCTCTCTCTCTATATATATATATATATATATATATATATATATATATATATAGAGAGAGAGAGAGAGAGAGAGAGAGAGAGAGAGGGGCTGGTATGCTTATGGAAGCACGGAGCCTTCCATACTTATAAATCATTTTCGATGTTGGACTTTTAAATCGACAATCGGCTCCGCTAGACTTGATTTAGAATATTTAAACTATTTAGAAAGTAAATTTCGTAATTTTTCGATATCATTTGCCTAGTGATCGAAGGGCTCAAAATCAATAATTTTAATGGTCGTGGTGAGCCGTTTGTAAGTTTAACGGTGTAGAAATATTCAAATCACGTAAAATTTTGATAAAAAAATTTTTATACTATATAAAATAAGATCAATATTTTTGATCTAAAATTTTTGTGTCATATCACACATTTTTTGATATTTTTATTTTCTGCCGTTGATTTTGAGCCATTTCGATTACTAGGTAATGATATTGAAAAATCACGAAATTTATTTTCTAGATACTTCAAATATTCTAGATTAAATCTAACAGACCCGATCATTGATTCGGAAGTCCTAACCCTTGACCTCAAAGTCGGCACTCTGATACCCTAACACTAGATTGCTAATAGTCTAATCATTTCTATTAGTATATATTCAACTAAAATTCTTTTTATTATGCATTTAATTCTTATTATTACCCTGAATTGAGATGTATGTAATTAGTTCATTGGTATTGAGTAATGGTACTATCAACAGCTCGAAGTAAGCATGCATATAGTAAAATTAGATGTTCCACTCTAAGAATAGTGTTTGTTGAAAAATTAGGTGAAAATGTTTAGTACTTATCTAAACTAAAGATAGTTTTGATTCAACTATCCTATCTTTCAAAATTTTAATTTTAGTATTCAATCATTCAATTTGTCTAATTTAAATTATTCAATGAATCTTTCAATATAAAATTTAAGCTAATTACTTTAATAAATTTACAATTATATGAATTGCAAAAAATATACTAATTAAATCCGTAAAGATAAATGATGTATTCAAATTTTGAAGTTAAAGACTTATTAACTTGCTCAAATTGAGTAATTATATGAAACAAATTATATGATCCAGCCCACTAGCAATAATTACTCGTTGGGGCCCAAAGCAGAACCTATAATATTTAAGCCCAATTATTATTACTAGTGTCTATTGTCCCCCGTTTAGGCTGTTGCCCTCGTTAGTCCAAACATATATACACAACTCAAGATCACAAGACGATATGAGATTTGTATCGCTAGTCCTGTCATCAAGATTTAGGCTCAGTCAAGACTCGTCACACACTTCCGGCTGATAATTGACTCTAATATTACATATAACGACCTGACTCACTAACAATAATAATTCGTTGGGTCCAAACCACAGTCCAAAATGCTTAAGTTCGGTTATTATTACTAATGGCTATTGTCTCTTATATATCCCATCACTATTCCATTTTCATCAGATGTCGGACTATTGAGATGTCACACAAATATTTTTTTAAAAAACTTAAACTATTAGAAAATAAAATTTTTAATATTTATATGCAACAATCTATCTCACAAAAATAAATTAAATAAGACTATAGTCCCGGCGGAACTCAAAATATTTATATTCAACACTACTACACCTCACGGAAGAAAATTAAATAAGATTAGGGGTGGGGGCTAACGAAACTCAAACTCAGCAAAATCAAAATCATTAAAATTTAGCTCAGATCAAATTAGTGATAGTTAAGATAACTCTAAACCCGTCTTCCCGGACCTTTCTTTTTTTTGGGGGGGTGGGAGGGAGAGACTGCTAGTCCTAACCCACTACTAAACAGTGAATCTGTGATCTAAAAACTTTTTCTTCTTGTTATTATTATTATTATTTTTTTAAGATCTATGAAGAAAGTTTTAACTTAAGAGTCAGGGCATTCCTTTCTCTTAAAAAAATAAAATTCTGTCAAAACTGGCAAAAAAAAAAAAAAAAAAGAGTAATCAAAGATGCGAAATCAAAAAAAAAATTACGCAAAATGACCCATAAAAATTTCTCATAATGCTTATACTCAATTTAAGCAAGTAAGAAGAAGATTACCTAAAGTTGATCCCAAAGTGTGGAAGTTGCAATGAAGAGATAAAATTAAAACATGTGTTAGTACTACCCGAGTATTTTTTAGGAAACAAATAAGCGAACAAAAATCTAGTGTGTTTTTGTAGCCATGGAGGAGAGAAGAAAGAACAAATATCGGATTTCTTTTGCAATTAGTCTTCTAATCAATTTTGAAAAATATTTTTTTTATACATTCAAAATCGGATGTATTGTGACACCCCAATAATTTCACATCGGATAGGAGTGTGGATATGTTTGGGTATATATAAGACATGTACACTAGTAATAATAATTGGACTTAAACATTTTGGGCTGTGGTTTGGGTCCAATGAGCTATTATTGTTAATAGGTCGAATCGTTATATTTGGTATCAGAGCCAATAACCAGCCGGAAGTGTGTGGCGAGTCTCGGCTGAGCCTAAGTCTAGATGACAGGGCTAGCGAGACAAGTCTCATATCGCCTGGTGATCTTCTTGGGCTGCTGTGTGTGTGTTTGGGCTGACGAGGAAGTCAGGTCTAAATGGGCGGGGGAGTCTCTAACACCCCAATAGTCCCACATCGGATCGTCAGGCCTAAACGGGGGAGTATGTGACACCCCAATAGTCCCACAGGTCTAAACAGGGGAGTCTGTGACACCTCAATAGTCCCACATCGGATCAGGGGAGTCCGTGACACCCCAATAGTCTCACATCGGATCGGGGGAGTCTGTGACATCCCAATAGTCCCACATCGGATCGGGGGAGTCTGTGGCACCCCAATAGTCCCACATCGGATCGGGGGAGTCTGTGACACCCCAATAGTCCCACATCGGATCGGGAGAGTCTGTTGGGAATATGTGACACCCCAATAGTCCCATATCGGATAGGAGTAAGCACCCCAATAGTTTCATATCGGATAGGAGTGTAGATGTGTTTGGATATATATAAGACATGGATACTAGTAATAAAAACTTGGCTTAAGCATTTTGGATTGTGGTTTGGCCCAACGAGTTATTATTGCTAGTGGGTCGGGTCATTACATGTACAATGTACATCCCTTCTATTTTAGGATGGGATAAATTTTACTAGTCACTTCGAAATGACTAGTGATTAAGTCACCATCCTAGAATGGGTGGGGTTTACATCGTACACCCGAATTCGGGTGTACGGGTAGCATTGCTCAATAAATTTTTTTGAGCAATGCTATCCTTTCATCCCATTTGGGATGTACGTTACACATCCCATCCATCTCAGGAAGAGGATTTTTCACTAGTCGACGAGTGAAAGATCCCCCACATTGGGATGGATGAGGTGTAAGATATACACCTCTTTTGGGGTCTACAAAAATTATTTTATATTTTTTTTTATAAATAATTTTTTAAAATTTATATTTATAAAATTAGTTTTATTTCTGTCACGTAAGCGCCGCGCAAGCACTAGGTGTAGGATAAGTTTAAGTTGATTTACATTTAAAATATTTTTTGGGAATTGATGGTGTTTGAAGTAATTTTGAAAATTTGATGGACGGAAAGAGAAAGAGTAGAGGAGGAAGAGGGTGAGAAACTATTTAGCGTGTTTGAAGTAATTTTGAAAATTTGATGGTGTTTGAAGTAATTTTGAAGATTTGATGGACGCAAAGAAAAGAAAAAGAAGATGAGGAGGAATCATTTATAGTGTTTGAAATAATTTTAAAGATTTGATGAACGAAAAAAGAGAAGAAAAAGATGAGAAAGCAAATTGAAAATGAGGAATTGTTTAGACACGATGAATCATTCACCGTATTTTAAACACGATGAATAGTTTATCATGCTCAAATTAAACACCTCAACTTTTGGTGCTTACGTGAAAAAAAAATGACTAATTTTATAAATATAAATTTTATAAAATTATTTATATATAAAAAAAAATAATTAGTTATACATCTCGAAATGGGTGTATATCTTACACCTCACCCATTCTAGGGTAGGGTGAATTCCCCTCGTCACTTTGAAGTGACGAGTGAAGAAGTCCCCCATCCTAGGATGAGTGGAGTGTAAGATATACACACCTAATAAAGTGTACAGATAGCATCTCTCTAAAAAAAAAAATTGTTTAGAGACTAATTATCAACAAAAAACCAAAAATATCATAACTCATCTGACTGAGAAAAAGTATGGAAGATGGGCTGAAGATGAAGATCTCTGTAAAGATGCATGTTCACACCTTATAGTCATAGAGAATATTTTTTATTATAATAAATGGTTCATTATTTTTTAAAATTATATAAATAATCTAAAATTAGTGAATGATTGATCATTTTTTAAAAATTTTAAATTATTCATCATTTAATTTTAATTTTATAAATAAAAATATTAAATATTTATTTTTAGACTAATAAAATTTGGTAGACTTATTAGTCCAAGAAGTCGGCCATAATCTATCACCTTGTCGAATTTAGTGGGCCCATCTCCTTTTTAAATTTAGTGGCCCGTCCGTACCCCTTTTTAAATTTAGTGGCCCGTCCGTACCCTTCTTGAATTAGTGCTTAGATTTGTCTGACTGAGCTTTTCTTATTCTCCATTTATCTCATTTTATCTTTCAATTGGAACCATCCAGCATACTCTTTCACATACAGATTTTTTCAAACTCCTTTTTAAATAAATTTTTAAAAATTTATAATTTATTGAATAATTTTATCAAAATTTTATTTATTCAAATAACTGTATTTCATCTAATTTAATGTAGGGTGAAAAAATAATTAAGCAGTGAATCGTTCAACGTCTCAAATAAAATTTAATAGACAATAAAATATTTATTATTTTTTTAAAATAAATAAATCATACAAAATAAATCTATAAATAATGATAATAATATAAAAATAAAAAATAATTTATTATTTTTTAAAGTCAGTTAACGATTCATTATCTTTCTCATTTTTATCCAATATAATACTAAATTGGTACAAAAAAAAAAATTAGTTAGTCAAATAAAATTTAAAAGAATTATTTGATCTATTAAAAAAAATTTTAAAAAAAAGTCCTAATTTTTTTGGCAATGCAAACATGTACAGAAACAAGGAGTGATGTAAATCTCGTCCATTTCCATCCAAGTATTTTTATTTTATGAATATAATATAATTAAATTATACTATATTCATAAAAAAAAAAATATTCTACGAAGCATTTGAATGATTCAAAATATAAATTATAGAGCATATATAATTATATTATACTCTAAAAAATAGGATAAAGTAAAAATTTATTGTAACTAAAAAAAAATCACATCTAAAATATACCAAATTTTATTTTAAATTTTAAAATTTCAAATTTAAATTTTAAATATAAAAATTTAAAAGATATGTGGTTAAGATAATAGTAGGCTTCTTGGGTTTGATGGGTGGTTAGAAATTAGTAAAATCTAACCGGTGAAAATAATCTAAGGGGTTGATCTAATAGTAGGCTTCTTGGGTTTAATAGCATGCTAGCCGGACTATATATATATATATATATATAGAGAGAGAGAGAGAGAGAGAGAGAGAGAGAGAGCTAGACTGGAATGCTATTAATAGCATTAAGTCATTGATGCTATTAAGTTTTTAACTCTTGGATTAAAAGATGTATGGTTGAGATGATAGAGGGCCACTTGGGTTTAATGGGTGGTTGGAAAAATAATAAAATCTAACGGATGGAAATAATCAAAGAATCTAATCTAAGGATATAAAACTTGATAGCACAAAATGCTTGGCGCTATCGATAGCATAGTAGCCGTAGAGCTTATATATTTTCAAAAGCACAAGTCCAACCATACTTGTAAATTTTTTATTATTAAATTTGTATTGAGATTTGTGCAATTAACATTTCTCTTTCTCTCTCTTTAGTTGACTTTATAATTGCACAAATCTTAATGCAAATTCAATGGTAAAAAATTCACAATTATAATTTGGCTTGTACTTTTGAAAGTATATAAGCTCTACTATATATATATATATATATATATATCTATATATATATATATATATATATATAGGAATAATTGTCTGTGTAACCCTGAAATCTGAAGAAATATTTGATTTACCCCTCTTATTTTTTTCTTTCCAATATACCCTTCATACATTCCACCGTTATTAAAAATACCCCTACCGTTTCCCTTTGTTAAGTTAACTAGGGTTAAACTAGAGTTAAATAATAATCGGAGTTGAAAACTATCAGATATACCTATTTTGCCCGGGTTTAGGATTTAGGGTTTAGGGTTTAGGATTTTTTAGGGTTTTAGGGTTTAGGGTTTTAGGGTTTAGGGTTTAGAATTTTTTAGGGTTCTAGTGTTTAGGGTTTTAGGGTTTAGGGTTTAGAATTTTTTAGGATTTTAGGGTTTTAGGGTTTAGGATTTTAGGGTTTAGGGGTTTAGGCTTTTAGGGTTTAGGATTTAGGGTTTAGGGTATATTTGAAAGGGCAAAATAGTAATTACACACAGATAACGGCAGTTTCAAACGGTACACTAACAGAATTTAACTTCAGGGATATTTTGGAAAGAAGTTGGAACGTAAGAAGGGTAGTTTTAATAAAGTTGGAACGTAAGAAGGGTAGTTTTAATATTAGCCTTCTAAGAGAGGTAAATCTGAAAACAGAAAAATTTTTAGGGGTATATAGGAAATTGCCCCATATATATATATATATATATATATATATATATATATATATATATATATATATATATATATATATATATATATATATATATATATATATAATTAGGCTGGAATACTATCGATAGCACTAAGTCATTGGTGCTATCAAGTTTTTAACCGTTGGATTAAAGGATGTGTGGTTAAGTTGATAGTGGTCCCCTAGGATTTACTAGGTAGTTTGTTGAATAGTAAAAATTTTAGGGAACCACTATTGTGATGATCCGGACTCCCGCAGGAACTGTGCAACATTAAACAGTGACTGCGGGGAGCTTGTACAGTGCACTGGAGCTTGTAGAATTGAAATTGGATATTTAAAATAGACTTGGCGCGAAAATCGGAGCAAACGGGAATTTTCGGGAGCTTTCGGCAAAATTTCGGATGAGAATTTGGCGAAACGGACGGCAAAATCGGACTCAGCGCGCGAAAACGGTCAAAACGGTATATTCGCTTTATTTTTCGGCTTCGGGTACTGTTCACGCCGGAACAGTAACCGCCGGCCGGAATTACTGTTCCGGCCGGCGGCGGCCGCCGGCGAGCGGCGGCGGGCAGCGGCGCAGCGGCGGGGCAGCGGCGGAGCGCGGAGGAAAGCGGCGCGGGCAGGCGCGGGCAGGCGCGGGCAGGGCTCGGGTGCGCGGTCCATGGGCCAGGCGTGCACCAGGAGCACCGAGGGTTCCAGCTGCCACGTGGCAGCTTCTCATTGGTGGGTCGGCTTCTAGAAGCCCGTGGGACGGTGACACGTGGCATGCTCCTATAGGCCGACAACCTTCCGGAAAACCCGGAGCACGGGGCAGACACACGCCCCACGTGGACACGTGGCGCCTTTCATTGGCCCTGCACCGGCTGTTTCCTGTTTGGGCGACACGTGGCGCTTCCTGGTTGGCTCGTTTCGGTGTTTCGTGTTTGGATCTGGATTCCGTGAGGGAATATCCCTTTTGGCCCACTATATAAGAGCCCCTCACCCCCCTCTCATTCCACCTCGATTTGCGAGCCAAGAGAGAGAATCAGAGAAAACTCTGAATACGAAAGTTGTTCCTCTCTCTCTCCTCTTTCTCTCTCTAGAATCTCAGAATTTCTGGAGTTACAGATAGTGAGATATCTGCGACGCGGCGCACTGCGACAATTTTCTTTTTAGGCCCATTTCCCGTCGCAGTTCCGTCGAAAATTCACTGCGGGCTAACCAGGTGGAATTTTTGGACGATTTTTGCGACAGCGCGACCGTAAGAGGTAGGGCTTCGATTTCCGTGTTGATCATTTTGCTCCGTTTCGTACTTTTGGCACAGTTTTTAGGTCCTCTTTGACCCCCCTTTTTACTGTGGTAATTTTTGGACAGCACCGACTTCTCCGATTTTTATCTTGACGTAGGAGCGTCAGATCGAGGCGTTTTAAGAGTCGATTTTGATCTACTCTTCGCGAGGAACGCAACCGTGATTTTTCTGGGATTTTAGGAGCTCATTTTAGAGGTGAAAAATTCCTCTTTTCCCGTGCTGTCTGAAAAACAGCAAATATTGTACTTTTTGGGAGTTATTTTACCGGGTGCGCTGATTTGCAGGATTTGAGGACTGTGGACAACCAGGAGACTACCTGGGGTGTTGTTTGAGCTGCTCGAGGTGGGCGGTTGTTGCTTACCTCATTTTTGACAAGCTCACTGGGATTACTAGAAATCCCCTAAAATATGACAATTAATGGAACAATTGGGACAAAGTAACAGGACAATTAATGAGAACCATTGGGACTACTAACAGGACTACTAACAGGACTACTAACAGGACTACTAACAGGACAACTAACAGGACAATTAATGAGAACCATTGGGACAAATTAATATGACAAATGACAAGGACCGCTGGGACAAACTCCCCTAAAATTTAATATAACCCCACAAATGATATGATGACTTATATTGGGACACTGTGATTGAGACAAAGGCTATGATCTCGCATGCAAATGACTTTTATTCAGTAAATCAATTGTTTTAAACCTTTGACACTATTTTACAACTTTTAAAAATAAAGACAGTTGCATGCATGCCCGGACATCAGGTAAGGCCACTATTCATTGCTACACTATCATATTGGGATTTGAACATGTTTCATTGTTGTCCTTTGCATTCAGATGTTGTTGCTCAAGTGTGAGCAGGGGTTTGGGATAGTGTAGCCAAGGTTGTGCTAGATTGTGGACTTGTGGGGTATTGCGGTGACCGCGGACAGTAGGCGGTTGACCAGATGTTTATCCTTGCATCAGATTGGGGTTGAGTTTGGTTTATTTATTGCATCAGTTGGGGATTGGGTTCCTATAGTGGATGGAGTTTCCCACTTTGATCATGGTTATGATCCAGTCCTGCTATATTGAGACATGTGCTACAGAGATACTTGTGATACTGATGACAGAGATATTTTACTCGTGTGGGTCGCTCCCCTCGAGTGCCACTCCGGAGGTGTGCTTTCTCGGACCCAGCCGTGTGTGCCGGTCTGATACTCATGTTGGGATGCGAGCCGTGCGAGCCGATCCCGCGGTTTCGAGCCGTGTGTGCAGATTCCGCTTTATGTTGGGATGCGAGCCGTGCGGGCCGATCCCGCGGTTTCGAGCCGTGTGTGCAGATTCCGCTGAGCAGGCAATACCAGTTGTTACTGGTGACTAGATTGGGTTTATTTGGTCAGATACTATTTCTGATGCATGCATACAGTTTTGACAGCATAATGGTGATAGTTTTCCTGTTTCAGCATCTTTTGTATCTACCACTTTCCCTTTTTGCCTCTAGTAGTCCTAGTGGGTGCGTCAGAGTTGAGGTTTTACCCACTAGGGGAGGCTGCTGGTTTATCTGGTAGTTCTCACCCCCATTATTGTTTTCTGTTTCTTTCTTCTCCTTTATTTTGCAGAGTCATCTGCGGGAGCTGCTAGGCCATCGGCAGCTGATCGAGGTAAGGGGATCGCTGAATAGATAGATCTCCTGGGAGACTGAGAGCTGTAGATAGATGTTGTACCCCCACTCAGACTGTGATATTCTCCTTTTATTTTGGGTCTGGCTTCCGCCAGCTGGTTGTATTATTTTAGTGAGCTGGGAGATTATTGTACATATTACAGCTATATTTGTAGTTCCAGTCTGAGATACTATGTGGTTCTTCTATTTCAGCTCTGTATTATGCTCTTTTATTGTACATTTATATCTGAGCAGGTTACCAGCGCTTCGTGTACGCGGGAAATCCCGTGTGCACGGCGGATCTGTAGACGGGCCCGGGTCCTGATTTGCACCCGGGGCGTGACAGATTAAGTTGGTATCAGAGCTTAGGGATAGTTCAGTTGGGACTTAGGAAACCCTAGGCTTTTGGCAGACCCTAGGATAATAGGGCATGAGAGACGTGGCATTTTGCGAAAGTCGTCGATTTATTTTGTTTGACTCTTCCAGTGAGAGAAGAGGGGTCGACATAGCCTATTTCTGGTGGACAGTTATGTTGGCTGCAGACAACATAAAGTCACAGGAATAGGGGAATGTCTTTGACTTTCGCTAGATTGGGTCGTGTGGGGTTCCGATACTGAGTGTGGTTTCTTGTGGTAGGATGCCTCCGCGACGTAGGATGTTGACGCGTTCTCAGCTGGATTCCCCTGAGCCCGAGCCAGAGGAGTTCGAGCAGGTCCAGCAGAGTGAGGTGCAAGAGTTGCAGGCTCAGATGGCCCAGATGTCCGAGGCTGTTCGGCGTCAGGAGGAGGCTATGGGTCGGCTGACGCAGATGTTAGAGCAGAGGGCTCAGCCTGTTGTAGCCCCTTCAGAGAATTCTCCCGTACCTTCTTCCCCTGCTGTGAATCCTCCAGTTGTACCGGTGACCCCGGCATCCCCTATTGCTCGGGGTACTGGTGGACAACCGTCTGGGTTGACGGGATCTCTTACACCGGCAGAGCAGCGGGGATTGGTGGACTTGTTGATAAGGTTCCGCAAATTTGACCCGCCCCATTTTTCGGGGCAAAATACTGAGCCGTGGGAGGCAGAGTCGTGGATCACGGCAATGGAGCGACGTTTTGAGACGTTGTTTATCGAGGAGCGATATCAGGTGATATTGGCGACGAACTTTTTGGAACACAACGCCGAAGCTTGGTGGCGGCGTGTTCGACCGGCGGGTCCGCCTGGGGCTCAGCTCTTGGCCTGGGCGGAGTTCCGCAATCTCCTTCTCGGGGCTTTCTTCCCAGAAAGCGTCCGGCAGAGGTTGGAGGAGCAGTTGAGAAACCTTCGCCAAGGAGATCGGCCCGTACACGAGTACATTGCCAATTTCAATCAATTGTTGGCATGTGTACCGAACGTGGCCAGGGACGAGGCGCACCGGATCTACATGTTCGAGCGAGGATTGCGCCGGGACCTTTTTCAATTGGTTCGCTCGCGTAGGTTGCAGACCTTGGAGGCCTCGATGGAGCAGGCACTCTACGTTGAGTGCGGGGAGGTAGTGATGGGGGAGGTAGCTCCAGCTCCCGTAGTGATCCCGGGGGCGAAGCGACCGGCACCGGAGGTTGGGGGACAATCTAGTTCGTGGAGGCCGCCACGACCGCCGCAGCCTCAGTTCCCCGGCCAAGGACGGACCGAGCGACGAGGGCCTGGTGGATCCCAGAAGCGGCAACAGCAGCAAAGATCACAGTCGTCGCAGCGTGGGTCGCAGCGGCAGCATCAGCGACAGCGGCAGTCTCAACAGCAACCCCGACAACCACGAGCCCCCGGTAATTGTATTTTCTGCGGAGGTCAGCATTTTTCCAACACCTGCGACCAGCGGTGGGGTCGCTGCTATAGATGTGGACAGCCAGGGCACATTCAAGCTTCGTGCCCCTTTTCGGCCCCCCACCCCCCTCTTCAGCATCTGCTCCATCTTCATCACAGCAACGGTCGACGGCTCAGCGGCCATATGCTCCAGCGAGCAGACCATCTTCTTCCTACCCCACGGATTATCGCCCTCCAGCTCAGAGTGGGCGAGTGTATGCTGCGCAGGTAGAGGACTCTTCGGCAGCAGATCACGTGGTGGCAGGTATCACCCTACTTTCTGGCATTAGGACTCGTACATTATTTGATACTGGAGCATCGCATTCTTTTATTAGTAAATCATTTGCATCATTACATGGGATAGAGGTAGGACCTTTACCACGTGCACGAGAGGTTCAGATTCCCGATCACACTTTGCACGTGGAGGAGTGCTGTTGGTCCTGCCCGATGCAAATCGAGTCCTGGATTATGCCAGTAGACCTGTTGGTCTTGAGACAGCTGAAGGACTTCGATGTGATCCTCGGAATGGACTGGCTGGCTCGGTACTTTGCGACTATTGATTGTGCCGCAAGAACCGTCACTTTTAGAGAGCCAGGCCAGGAGATGTTGGTATACCGGGGATGTCAGAGTGCTTTCTTTGCCTCTATGGTTTCGACTTCCCGAGCGAGGCAAATGATCCGTCGAGGATGTGTAGCCTTTTTGGCTAGTGTTGTTGAGGGGCCTACGGCGGCGCCGGAACTCAAGGATATCCCTATTGCCCGCGAGTTTCCGGATGTTTTTCCACCTGAGCTGACTAGCATGCCGCCAGATAGGGAGATTGAGTTTGTGATTGACGTAGTTCCAGGAACTGCGCCAATCTCAAAGGCTCCTTACCGGATGGCACCGGCTGAGTTACGAGAGCTTAAGGCGCAACTCCAAGATTTAATGGATAAGGGCTTTATTAGGCCGAGTGTATCGCCTTGGGGAGCGCCGGTGCTATTCGTGAAGAAGAAAGATGGGTCACTTCGACTTTGTGTGGATTATAGGGAATTAAACAAAGTGACCATCAAGAACAAGTACCCTTTGCCGCGCATTGATGATCTTTTTGATCAGCTGCAAGGGTCTTGTGTCTTCTCTAAGATAGATCTGCAATCCGGTTACCACCAGTTGAAGGTGAAGGCCGAGGATATTCCGAAAACGGCATTTAGATCACGGTACGGGCATTATGAGTTTACAGTTATGCCTTTTGGGCTAACTAATGCCCCTGCCGCATTCATGGATTTAATGAACCGAATCTTCCGACCATACTTGGATCGATTCGTAGTAGTGTTCATTGATGATATCTTGATCTACTCCCGAAGTGATATTGAGCATGAGGAGCACTTAAAGATTGTGCTGCAACTTCTGCGAGAGAAGAAGTTGTATGCCAAGCTGGCAAAGTGCGAGTTTTGGCTTCGGGAGGTAGTCTTCTTGGGCCATGTGATTTCCGCAGGAGTGGCAGTAGACCCAGCAAAGATTGAGGCAGTCCGTGATTGGCCCCGACCGACGACGGTTTCTGAGGTACGTAGCTTTATGGGTTTAGCTGGGTATTACCGTCGGTTTGTGGAAGGCTTTGCGAAGCTTTCCACACCCCTCACTCGCTTGACGCGTAAAGGAGTGAAGTTTATCTGGAGTGAGGATTGTCAGAAAAGTTTTGAGGAGCTAAAGAATAGATTGATGACCGCTCCTATCCTGTCCCTTCCTGTTATGGGGAAAGGATATGTGATCTACAGCGACGCATCACACAGTGGACTTGGTTGTGTGTTGATGCAAGAAGGGAGGGTAATTGCTTATGCATCAAGGCAACTCAAAGATTACGAGAAGAATTACCCTACCCATGACTTGGAGCTTGCTGCTGTAGTGTTTGCACTAAAGCTTTGGCGTCATTACCTTTATGGAGAGCACTGTGAAATCTACACCGACCACAAGAGCCTAAAGTACCTGTTCACGCAGAAGGAGCTGAATTTGAGGCAACGTAGGTGGTTAGAGCTATTAAAGGATTATGATGTGGATATTCTCTACCACCCAGGAAAGCTAATGTGGTCGCTGACGCCTTGAGTAGGAGAGCGGTGCAAAGTTTGTCTATGTTGATCACAGACCAGGCACCGCTATTAGAGGAGATGAGACGGCTCGAGATAGAAGTTGTGTCCCCTGGGGTCTCTGCTAGACTGACATCTTTAGTCGTGCAGCCCACTCTGCTAGACAGGATCAAGGAAAAACAGAGTGAGGACCCCCACTTGACCAGGATTAGAGATCAAATTCCGAGTAATCAGTCTGGGGACTTTTCGGTAGATGCCTCGGGAGTACTGAGGTACAGGAACCGAGCATGTGTGCCAGCGGATGCGGAGATCCGAGAGCAGATATTGCGAGAGGCCCATTATACACCTTATACCCTACATCCTGGTGGGACTAAGATGTATAAGGACCTCAAGGCACATTTCTGGTGGAAAGGCATGAAAAGGGATATCGGGAGATTTGTGGCTCAGTGTTTAACTTGTCAGCAGGTGAAAGCTGAGCATCGAGTGCCAGCTGGCAAGTTACAAAGTCTCCCAATTCCCCAGTGGAAATGGGACCACATTACGATGGATTTCGTGGTCGGACTTCCAAGGGCACAGGGAGGAGCAGACGCTATCTGGGTAGTCGTGGATCGACTTACCAAGTCGGCACACTTTCTGCCCATGCAGACTACGTGGCCACTTGACCGGCTAGCCCAGTTATATCTGGATGAGATAGTAAGATTACATGGAGTACCAGCCTCCATTGTATCAGATAGAGACCCGAGATTTGTTTCGCATTTCTGGAAAAGTTTGCAAACAGCCTTGGGGACTGAACTCAGGTTCAGTACAGCTTTCCATCCGCAGACTGATGGGCAGTCTGAGCGGACGATACAAATCCTGGAGGACATGCTGAGGGCTTGCGTCTTGGATTTCGGCGGAGGGTGGATTCGACACTTATCTTTAGCTGAGTTCGCGTACAACAATAGCTTTCAAGCGAGCATTCAGATGGCTCCGTTTGAAGCATTGTATGGACGCAAGTGTCGATCACCGCTTTATTGGAGTGACGTGGGCGAGAGGCGGACCTTGGGACCAGATGTCTTGATAGAGGCAGAAGAGAAGGTCCGAGTAATTCGACAGCATCTTCAGACCGCCCAAAGCCGACAAAGGAGTTATGCCGATGTTCGGCGACGAGACTTAGAGTTTCAGGTTGGTGATCATGTATTCCTGAAAGTCTCGCCGTCCAAAGGAATCAGGAGGTTCGGCATTCGTGGGAAACTTAGCCCCCGATATATTGGACCCTTTGAGGTATTGGAGCGTATCGGGCCAGTTGCCTACCGACTTGCACTTCCTCCGAGGCTTGCTGGTGTCCATAATGTATTTCATGTCTCTACTTTGAGGAAGTATGTCTTCGACCCATCGCACGTCATCGACTTCACACCGCTGGAGATCAGCGAGGATTTGAGGTATGAGGAGCGCCCACTGCGAATTCTGGATCGAGAGGTGAGAGAATTGCGCAATCGGGCCATTCCCTATGTGAAAATCCAATGGGGCAATCATGACGAGCGCGAGGCTACATGGGAGCTTGAGTCGGAGATGAGGGATGCCCACCCCTACTTATTCGAGACATCGGACTGAGGATTGTTGTTGAGTCTCGTTTCGAGGACGAAACTCTTTTTAGTGGGGGAGGATGTGATGATCCGGACTCCCGCAGGAACTGTGCAACATTAAACAGTGACTGCGGGGAGCTTGTACAGTGCACTGGAGCTTGTAGAATTGAAATTGGATATTTAAAATAGACTTGCGCGAAAATCGGAGCAAACGGGAATTTTCGGGAGCTTTCGGCAAAATTTCGGATGAGAATTTGGCGAAACGGACGGCAAAATCGGACTCAGCGCGCGAAAACGGTCAAAACGGTATATTCGCTTTATTTTTCGGCTTCCGGGTACTGTTCACGCCGGAACAGTAACCGCCGGCCGGAATTACTGTTCCGGCCGGCGGCGGCCGCCGGCGAGCGGCGGCGGGCAGCGGCGCAGCGGCGGGGCAGCGGCGGAGCGCGGAGGAAAGCGGCGCGGGCAGGCGCGGGCAGGCGCGGGCAGGGCTCGGGTGCGCGGTCCATGGGCCAGGCGTGCACCAGGAGCACCGAGGGTTCCAGCTGCCACGTGGCAGCTTCTCATTGGTGGGTCAGCTTCTAGAAGCCCGTGGGACGGTGACACGTGGCATGCTCCTATAGGCCGACAACCTTCCGGAAAACCCGGAGCACGGGGCAGACACACGCCCCACGTGGACACGTGGCGCCTTTCCATTGGCCCTGCACCGGCTGTTTCCTGTTCGGGCGACACGTGGCGCTTCCTGGTTGGCTCGTTTCGGTGTTTCGTGTTTGGATCTGGATTCCGTGAGGGAATATCCCTTTTGGCCCACTATATAAGAGCCCCTCACCCCCCTCTCATTCCACCTCGATTTGCGTGCCAAGGAGAGAGAATCAGAGAAAACTCTGAATACGAAAGTTGTTCCTCTCTCTCTCCTCTTTCTCTCTCTAGAATCTCAGAATTTCTGGAGTTACAGATAGTGAGATATCTGCGACGCGGCGCACTGCGACGATTTTCTTTTTAGGCCCATTTCCCGTCGCAGTTCCGTCGAAAATTCACTGCGGGCTAACCAGGTGGAATTTTTGGACGATTTCTGCGACAGCGCGACCGTAAGAGGTAGGGCTTCGATTTCCGTATTGATCATTTTGCTCCGTTTCGTACTTTTGGCACAGTTTTTAGGTCCTCTTTGACCCCCCTTTTTGCTGTGGTAATTTTTGGACAGCACCGACTTCTCCGATTTTTATCTTGACGTAGGAGCGTCAGATCGAGGCGTTTTAAGAGTCGATTTTGATCTACTCTTCGCGAGGAACGCAACCGTGATTTTTCTGGGATTTTAGGAGCTCATTTTAGAGGTGAAAAATTCCTCTTTTCCCGTGCTGTCTGAAAAACAGCAAATATTGTACTTTTTAGGAGTTATTTTTATACCAGCTGTGCGCTGATTTGCAGGGTTTGAGGACTGTGGACAGCCAGGAGACTACCTGGGGTGTTGGTTGAGCTGCTCGAGGTGGGCGGTTGTTGCTTACCTCATTTTTGACAAGCTCACTGGGATTACTAGAAATCCCCTAAAATATGACAATTAACGAGAACAATTGGGACAAAGTAACAGGACAATTAATGAGAACCATTGGGACTACTAACAGGACTACTAACAGGACTACTAACAGGACTACTAACAGGACAACTAACAGGACAATTAATGAGAACCATTGGGACAAATTAATATGACAAATGACAAGGACCGTTGGGACAAACTCCCCTAAAATTTAATATAACCCCACAAATGATATGATGACTTATATTGGGACACTGTGATTGAGACAAAGGCTATGATCTCGCATGCAGATGACTTTTATTCAGTAAATCAATTGTTTTGAACGTTTGACCCTATTTTACAACTTTTAAAAATAAAGACAGTTGCATGCATGCCCGGACATCAGGTAAGGCCACTATTCATTGCTACACTATCATATTGGGTTTGAACATGTTTCATTGTTGTCCTTTGCATTCAGATGTTGTTGCTCAAGTGTGAGCAGGGGTTTGGGATAGTGTAGCCACGGTTGTGCTAGATTGTGGACTTGTGGGGTATTGCGGTGACCGCGGACAGTAGGCGGTTGACCAGATGTTTATCCTTGCATCAGATTGGGGTTGAGTTTGGTTTATTTATTGCATCAGTTGGGGATTGGGTTCCTATAGTGGATGGAGTTTCCCACTTTGATCATGGTTATGATCCAGTCCTGCTATATTGAGACATGTGCTACAGAGATACTTGTGATACTGATGACAGAGATATTTTACTCGTGTGGGTCGCTCCCCTCGAGTGCCACTCCGGAGGTGTGCTTTCTCGGACCCAGCCGTGTGTGCCGGTCTGATACTCATGTTGGGATGCGAGCCGTGCGAGCCGATCCCGCGGTTTCGAGCCGTGTGTGCAGATTCCGCTTATGTTGGGATGCGAGCCGTGCGGGCCGATCCCGCGGTTTCGAGCCGTGTGTGCAGATTCCGCTGAGCAGGCAATACCAGTTGTTACTGGTGACTAGATTGGGTTTATTTGGTCAGATACTATTTCTGATGCATGCATACAGTTTTGACAGCATAATGGTGATAGTTTTCCTGTTTCAGCATCTTTTGTATCTACCACTTTCCCTTTTTGCCTCTAGTAGTCCTAGTGGGTGCGTCAGAGTTGAGGTTTTACCCACTAGGGGAGGCTGCTGGTTTATCTGGTAGTTCTCACCCCCATTATTGTTTTCTGTTTCTTTCTTCTCCTTTATTTGCAGAGTCATCTGCAGGAGCTGCTAGGCCATCGGCAGCTGATCGAGGTAAGGGGATCGCTGAATAGATAGATCTCCTGGGAGACTGAGAGCTGTAGATAGATGTTGTACCCCCCACTCAGACTGTGAGATTCTCCTTTTATTTTGGGTCTGGCTTCCGCCAGCGGGTTGTATTATTTTAAGTGAGCTGGGAGATAATTGTACATATTACAGCTATATTTGTAGTTCCAGTCTGAGATACTATGTGGTTCTTCTATTTCAGCTCTGTATTATGCTCTTTTATTGTACTTTGAATATTTGAGCAGGTTACCAGCGCTTCGTGTACGTGGGAAATCCCATGTGCACGGCGGATCTGTAGACGGGCCCGGGTCCTGATTTGCACCCGGGGCGTGACAACTATAATCCCAACCGTATATCTTTTTATCCAACGGTTGAAAACTTGATAGCACCAATTGCTTGGTGCTATCGATAGTATTCTAGCCGGACTATATATATATATATATATATATATATATATATATATATATATATATATATATATATATATAAAACAATATTTATATATAGAAAGGGAAGAAGAGGGTGAGAATATTGGACTCCAACATTTAAATTTTTATAATAGTTCCTTAATTAGCGATAACCAATAAAAGGGAATGAGAAAACATAAATACACAATAAAAATAATAAATAAAATTAAAATGAAAATTAATAATAATTTGAAGATTTTAAATTTTTAATTAGCCATAACCAATAAAAGAGAATGAAAAACGTTCCACATAAATACACAATAAAAATAATAAATAAAAATAAAAATAAAATTAATAATAATTTGAAGATTTTAAATTTTTATTATTAAATAAATCACCATTCTAAAATAAATAGAATTTACCTGGTAGATCCAATTTCAAAGGTAGGAATAGTAATGCACAATTTTTTTTTTTTTTTTTTTTTTTTTTATGAAAAATGCTTCCCTTCTTGAATTTGGTGGCCCGTCAAAGTCTGTCACGTTCTTAAATTTAGTGGCCTGAAATAGTCAGTCGCGTTCTTAAATTTAGTGGCCCACCATTGTCTGGTCTATCTCATTTTACCTTTCAATTAGAACCATCCTGCATACTCTTTCACATACATAATTTTTCAAACTCCTTTTTAACTAAATTTTTAAAAATTTATAATTTATTGAATAATTTTATTAAAATTTTATTTGATCAAATAATTGTATTTCATCCAACTCAATATAAGGTGAAAAAATAATTAAGTTGTGAATTATTTACCGTCTCTAATAAAATTCAATAGACTATAAAATATTTATTATTTTCTCTTTAAAAAATAAATTGTACAAAATAAATCTATAAACAATAATAATAATATAAAACTAAAGAATAATTTATCACTTTCTAAAGTCAGCGAATAATTTATTATCTTTTTTATTTTTATCCAATATAACACTAAGTTGGTACAAAGAAAGTTAATTAGTCAAATAAAATTTTTAAAAAATTATTTGGCTAATTAAAAAAATTTAAAAAAAGTCCTAATCTTTTTTGGCAAAGCTATATCTAATAAATGAAATAAATAAAAAACTATAATATATATTTCACTTTAGAATTAAAGTATGCCATTTACTTTAAGAGGAATACTACATGTACACTCTCAAGGAGTGTACATCTCACATCCCTACCCATCTAAAGGTGAGGGTGTCTTTCAGGGTGGGGGTGATGGGTGGGGGTGTGAGATATACACTCCTTTGGGTGGGAGTGTGAGATGTACACACTTAGTAATTTCCATAGTTTAAAAATAATTTATTTCTATTTCTATTTTATATAAAATATAAGTTGTAAGATGATAGTTTGGTATATCTTTATAGGAAATGTATAAGTGTACATCTCACACCCCCACCCATCTAGGGTGGGGGTGTGATGAGGGGTCACTTGAGGTGACCCCTAAAAGCCACCCCCACCCTTAAATGGGTGGGGGTATAGGATGTACACCCCCTTGGGGGTGTACATCTAACATTCCTCATCTTTATAAGAGAATAAATTCATAGGTCCCAATTTATTTTTATGGTACAAAATATTTTGAATTTAAAATTGAGATGGGATGGATGGAGATAGGTTTGAGTGGTTTACGGAAGAGTGGTGGACCTGATCCACTATTGATTAGCCTCTTTGTTCGCTGTGTGGACACCGTCATGACAAAGAGCGAACTCCTACACCCTCAGTAGATGAGCTCGTTTTGCCCAGACTCTTGAAAAGTTACTACTCGATCTACTCTCGCAGTCAATGATTGCATAAAATTTAGGAAGCTAATCCATATCCAAAACTAGGTTGAATCCTTGCATTCGCCTCAAAATTAATAGATCTGTCGGCATAACCCAATCGCTAATGCGTACCGGACAGTCGGGACACAAATACGTGACACTCGATGTATGATCGGAGACTTACACCCAACTAGTCTGCCTGGTCTCAACCACACCTATCTCATAGGTGAAAACAAATGACCAGCAGATGAATGAATGAGACGCACATGTGTCCAATAGGGCTCTAGACTTTGTACCATTTAAGAAAACAATATCTGCCACGACGTCGTCGGGAACGGCAAGCTCCTCCACCTGAGATGCAAAAACACAACTACTGGGCGCCGGTGGCGATCCCTCGGCTGGGTGCGATACTAAAGCACGCCCTGTAGATATAGTGGCGGGTGGGACTCCCGCAGACTGCCTGGGGCTGATCGAATAGAGACGGACAAAGGGGATAGCGAAGGTCCTCTCGGGCACTCACGGCTCATGTACCCACCCCGATAACACATCCTCTCCCTATGCTTGCATTGCTGCGACTGATAAATCCCCACTGCAGATAGGACACCAAAACAAACCACGACTCTTTGACTGTGTTACGCTCCGGAGTCCGTTTTGTAAAGCTATTTTTAGAAATAGGGCTTCTTTAGAAAATAGAGTTAGCAAAAAAATGCCTAATTTTTTTTTAAAATTTTTTTCCCACGGGACGGACAGACCCGCCATAAATACAGTTAACCATCTGTTCACACGGACAAAACTTCCTATGTATTTGCATGGCGTCACACACTGTATAATATCATGGCCGCCAATTCCATCTCACACTCAAACACCGCATTCACAGAGGAAGGAAGGTCAAGTTGAGTTGAGTCACGTTCGAAATGACGAAAGATCGGATTAGATCGAGTCATATTCGAAATGGTGAAAATTTGGTTGGATTGAATCACAATCGAAATTCGTGAGTGTTGTGTCTGTATATTTTAAGTGAATTGATTGCATCTTTCTGACAGTTGGAGGTTTTGAAATTAATAGTTAGCGTCAATAATCCTACGTGCCCTTCATTTAACTATGATTTTTAATTTTGTTCATCAAGCCAACTTATAATTTTTTTTTTAATTAAAACTTGTAATGTTTTTAGAAATGTTAGATATTAGTCAAAAGCTATATTAAAAGAGAAATACTCTAGTATTTTTTTTTATAAATAATAAAAATATTCTTAATCGTTAATTGACAAAGGATAAAGTAATTAGTGTTTATAAATTTTTTATTTAAATCTATCCCTTTCACTAATTTCACCTCTTAGATCATACTATTTCATCAATCATTTACTAAACTCAAGAGGCTCACTATCATCATAACCGTACATTTCTATTCAAAAATTAAAAATCTACAAACACTAATAACTTGATATTTTTAAAAACATAGAAGTTCAATCCATAAATAAGATGCTGCATTATTTGTACCATTGTTTACCTCCATTTTCTTATTATAGCCATTTAGGATTTATGACAAATTCACAAAACCGTTCTTCTTCTTTTTCATCGGTTGCTAACTATACTAACTGTGTTTTACTAACCAACATTGTCTTGCTCAGTTCCATATTTGATAATAAGAGTAGAGCTTATATATTTTTAAAAACACAAGTTCATCTGTAAATTTTTTACAATTGAATTTGTATTGAAATTTGTGTTTTTATAAAGTCAACTAAAAAAAGAGAAAGAGAAAGTACTAACCACAAATTTCAATACAAATCTAATGGTAAAAAAATTATGACAAATTCACAAAACCCTTCTTCTTCTTTTTCATCGGTTGCTAACTATACTAACTGTGTTTTACTAACCAACATTGTCTTGCTCAGTTCCATATTTGATAGTAAGAGTAGAGCTTATATACTTTAAAAAACATAAATTCATCCATATTTGTAAATTTTTTATCATTGGATTTGCATTGAAATTTGTGTTTTTGTAAAGTCAACTGAAAAGAGAGAAAGAAAAAGTACAAAATACAAATCCCAATACAAATCTAATGATAAAAAATTCACAAGTATGAATGAGGTTGTGCTTTTAAAAGCATATAAGCTCTACTATGATAATAATTAGCACAGTAAGTTTTATTTACTTTAACATTTATTTTAATAAATCAGTCGTGAACATCTTATTATTATTAATTTTTTATTTTTTATTTTTACTATGTATAGATTTATCTATAGCATTTTAATTTATCGCCATTAATAAGTGATACACTACATGAGTCAAAATTAACAAATTCTAAGTTAATTATTTAGATAAAATACATATTGTAATAATAATATATATTAAACTTATTATAAGGATAAAATATATATTTTTTAAATATGCATCACATATTTAAAGAGTAGGGGTGGAACTGGACCGGGCCTAAACAAGATCCGACTCAATGCCATGTATGGGTCGGACTTTGGATTTTGAAATTATAACTTTGGATTCGGATCGGGTTTAAAATTTAGGCCCAAAACATATTTGGGCCTATTTGGACGTGTCCAAGCCCGGCCTAAAGTCCGATTCATTAATTACCGATATTTAATATTATCTATACTTTTATACAATATATATATATATAAAATAACAATTAATAGACCGAATATAAATAAAATAAAAAAATATACCATTAATAACTAGAAACTAAATTTTGCTTTTTTTTTTTTCTAAATAACTTTTTCTCTTATTTATTAAATATTAATCTATCATTCCATAACTTTTTTATATTTTTATTTGTCTGAAATTAAAAACAAATTAAAATAATTTTTTTTTTAAAAAATTTAATATGAAAATAGACTCATACCACTAATTACTATTTAATATTTAATTTCAAAATAAGTTTTATTCTTTTAAATGAATATTTTTAAATCTTTTATTTTTTATCAGAAAAAATACAGATAAAAATTGACAAACAAAATTCTAAATAGAATAAAAGAATATACTACTGATAACTATTTAACTTAATAAAATAAGTTTTACTTTCATTTTTTCTCTAATGAATATTTTTTTTTAAAGAATAATATATTTTATTTTTTTATAAAAATTTATATTTTAAAATTTTAAGATAAATATAATTAGTGATTTTTTTTTGCATTTTAAAATATATATATATGTCTATTAAAATAAATAATAAATGGTTTTTTTTATATTATTATTAAAAAGATTAAATTAAATAATTCCAACTCAAACCGACTTTCTTTTTCTTAAGCGTGGAAAACAACCTTCGTTCCTAGAAGCTTCTCAACCAATATTATCCTGCCACGTGTCCGTTCAAAAGTAAATCCCGCGTGCTGTAGACCCGTTCGCGCATCCGAAACCGACTCGGCCGAGGAGGCGACCAACATCTATAAATACCCCGCAACCCCGACCTTTTAACCACCCACCGCATCGTCTCCATGGCGATAGCTAGGGTTTCGAGTTGTGATCGCTAGGGTTTCATTCTAGGTTTCGATCGTGATTGCTAAGGTTTCAATCCAAGTTCGTGATCGCTAGGGCTTCAAGTGCGGTTCTTCTTCGTTGTTTGATCGTTGTTGTTTCTGATCGTTGATGAGTTTTTTTGAAGGATCTCGTATGGCGGAGTTTGGGATCTTCTAGGCCCTATCGTCTCCATGGCGATCGCTAGGTTAATATCGTTCATCGCTAGAATTTCGACATATGATTCTTCGAGTCGTTGTTGTTTCTGATAGTTGATGAGTTTTGGAAGGATCTCGCATGGCGGAGTTTGGGATCTTCTAGGCCCTAATGTCTCCATGGCGATCTCTAGGGTAATATCGTGATCGCTAGAATTTCGACATATGATTCTTCTTCCTTGTTGTTTGATCGTTGTTATTGGTGATCGTTTGAGTCGTTGTTTGTGATCATTGCTGAGTTTTTTGAAGGATCTCGCATGGCGGAGTATGGGATCTTCTAAGCCCTATCGTCTACATGGCGATTGCTAGGGTAATATTCTTCATTGCTAGCGTTTCGACATATCGTTCTTCTTCTTTGTTGTTCTATCATTGTTATTGGTGATCGTTTATGAGTTGTTTGAAGGATCTCGCATAATCACGCATGATATCTTCTAGTTTTCTCGAGAATTGGTCAATTAGAGCACGGTTCATGATGTAGCAAGCCTTGTTTACGGCTTCGGCCCAAAAGTACTTTGGTAACTTCCCTTCAATTAATATCGATCTTGTCATTTTTTGGAGAGATCTATTTTTGCGTTCAACAACCCCTTATGAGGGGAGGAAAATTGACATCGTGATTATTAGAGTTTTGACGTGGGATTCTTCTGTGGTTGTTAGATTGTGTTTTTTTATGTGATTGTTGATTAGTTTTTTTAAGAGGGATCTCGTGTGGCCAGGGCTGGGATCTTCTGCGCAATCATACGGTGTTGTTAGTTCTTCTATACGGTTCTCTAATGGTATATGCAAAATTTATAGCCTGTTTGATTTGATGTCTGTGTCAGGTTTATTGATTATGAAGTGGAGTGATTCAGATTTGATCTTGTTCAGTAGCAGAGGATTTTATCAAATTTGGAGTGGTTTTGCGTTTTTGGATTCGGCCTTTTGTGGTTTTACTTGAGATTTTGGTGCAATTTGCCATCAACCAGTGTTTTGGGATTGGATTTGAGAGTTGTTCTGTCGGTTTTATTATAAGGTTTCTATTAATCTGGTTTATTAATATTCAGGTTTGGTGGATTTTTTATTCTCGTTTATAGCAGATGAATTTGATGGATTTGTGAATTGCTCTTTTGGTTCAGTCTTTTGTTGGTTTTTTTTTGAGATTTGTTGCAATTTTCTCGATGTTACGATTAAGAGGATTCTTCTATTAGCTTTTGTTATTTCTGTCGGACTTTCTGGGCTCTTGATCATCAGTGAGTTTTTTAGTGGAGAAGAATAATTTTTAAAGGTTTTTCATGTTGTCATTTTTTGATATCTATATCTTTATGCGATCATCCTATACTGTTGGATATTAAATTTCAGCCTGTTGATATTGTAGATATCAATTTTGTTGATCCTCTTCTTATCTAGAGTGATCTAATGACCTCAAAAGAACAGGGGAAGAGGGCAGAGTATAGTGATAAGTGACTGCTAGAGATGATTGAAGGTATGAGTGGCAGGGATCAACACTTACCATAGCAGGCTAGCCCGTGCAGGACCATTGAGATTTGGATGCTTTGCAATATTGGTGATATAACCTCTATAACAAATGAGTTTCTACTTTAACAGTTGGATGCTTTGCAACAGTGACCAATTTCTAGTTTAACACTTGGATCTGCACTCATTCATGAACTTTACTCCTAGACTTTGTAGTTCTTCTGTGCAGCTATTTAAAGTGCAGATTTGAAAGCCTTTTGCACTATAATGTCAACATTGGTGTCTACAAGCTTATGCGAAGAACAGGTTCAGTGTTGAATCATAATAGTAAAAACTTCAGAGAAGCCACCTTATGGTATAGCGCATTTTCTGTTTGCCATCCCGCCATTCATAATGCACTTTGCTCTCTTATAGTTTCAGCTTCTGGTTTTCTTAAGGACCTGCCATTTTGAGTGTTAGATTTTATCAGCTACAAAGTAGTGAAGTGCAAATCATAGGGCGGTCAAGTGCTACATTTCATCAACCTATCTTATCCTTTTAATAGCAGGTTTGTACAGAAATCTAAAGCAAAATCACAGGGGGTTGAAAAAATCTACAATTTGGAACTGCTGGGTACTGTAAATGTTATTGCAAGAGGGATCTTTCTGACGCTTCCCTAATTTCTAGTAATAGTTGTTCTACCTGATTATAGAGAGACTATAGCCTCCTTTATGTTTTGCTATTATTTTTGGTTCTGCATTGCTTGTTCATGGAAATTGTTTGTCTAGTAGGATTGGGAGTCTGCCCAAGTTGCTTACAATTCTTCTGTGTTTCGGGAGCTTTCAAAGCTTGCTTGGTCAAGGATTATTCTGTATCTTTCTCAGCAACTTGTTGATATATCTCTTGTTCTTTTTTATGATTTCTGGCATCTCCTTGATTCTTTTTATCACTTGACTTGTCTTTATTGGATTTTTAGAGTTAAAGGATGATTTAATAAAGAGAAAGGCAAGGCAATAATGGTCATTGACTTGCCTTTCATGTAACCTTTTCAAGTTGAAGATGAGTTGATGAAGAGGCAGGTATGGCTATAATGGTCACTGACTTGTCTTTGTTGGAAATTAGATGCTAAGAGGATGATTTAATGAAGTTATGGTTATGTCACCTTTATGAGTAGCTGGTGTTATCATACTGATGCAAGGGTGAGCTCAAGTATAAAGCTGATTTTCTCATATATAATTAGCATTCCAGTATATTTGTGATATACACTCTCTTTAACTTTTCTTTCCAGTGTAGTTGGTGGAGCAGTAGCATACTTGTTTCTATTGTCACTTTTTGAGCTTGATTGTCTCCTATCCACTTTATACAGATTTATTTCTTGTAGCACTTAAAGTTTACCCATCAGAGTGGCTTTAGATGAAGACATGAAGGGATTCTTCAAAACTCTTTCCTTCTTTGATTTCTGCCGTCAGGTTCTTGCTGTTCTCTCTCCATTTGGTGGCTTGTTATTTTGTCGGAGTTGCTCATCATAATCTTCTTTGAAGCGATGCAATCCTGCGATCCATATTCTATCTCAAGTTCTCAACAATTCTTGTTGTTTCATATTTCTCCGATATCTTCACAGGTTCTTCTTGAAGGTCATTTTACCCAGTTTGTTCGTCAGAAATGATAATACTGATCTACTTCGTTTGTAGTTATTCTCACTTTTTTATTTCCTGGTAATGGGGTTGCTGATATTCAATTTCATTCTTCAATAGCTTGTCTGGTGATTTTTAGTTTCTTATTTAGTTATTTCTTTAATTATCTATGATATTGCATGTCTATCATCATTGTGGCACGTGCAGTGGAACTCAAATGCTTTGAAGTTAAATTTAATGATGCTAATGGGAAGCTCATCTGTATTGGTGTGATACTGATGTATCTAAAGTACTCTGCAGTTCAAATAATTATCATTATGAAGAAGAGGCTAAAGCTGTACTGGTGATACTGATTTGCCACGACGTCTCTGACTAGTTTGATTATTCAGGTTATATACAAATTGGCATTAACAGTATTGTTGCCTTTATGAAGCAATTGCTTATTTGCTTATGTTTGCTTAGTTCGTCTTAGACGGCAGATGGACTGTAGACTAGAACGGCTATATCTACTATCTTTTGTGAAGTTGATCTCTTTTTATTTATAAGGTCTTGATTTCTTTGACACTGCTTTTTCGCTTCTGTTAGGATGGTTCCTGAAAATCATTTTTAACTGTATTTGACCATCAATTTGGACTAGAGAGATTGGACTCAAAAGAATCGTGCAGCTTTTACAGTCGGGGATTGTTTTGTTGAGCTTTGATGTACAATTATAGCTTTGACTAAAATTGTAAGGTATGTTTGCATTTGTTCCACCAGTGCTCATTTATGTAGTGATCTTACGAGCTGGCGTCTCTAACTTGTGCGAATGAGAGGGTGTTATTTGTGTCTGACAAAAAGAAAAAAAAAAAATTCAACTACCATTCTTATCGATCCTGCATATTATTAGTACATCTCACCCTCATTCTTGTTGGGCCTACTCTCTGTGGTCATTTTACTAGTGGGGTCCAATATGTAGTCAAGTTGTGCATGAATATTTTCTCCTCACAATTTCAACCACCTGTTTGTTTAAATGCTTTGCTTGATCTGCATGATTTTGCTGTGACTTGCCAATAAAAGGGGAGGAGCAGCTACAGTGGATGGTTATATCATGTCAGGTTGCGGTCAGAGTTAAACAACAAAAAAGGATTTTACAATATAATGGTGGTATTGACTTGCTTTACAGAGATTCTGTTTTCTGTTTGAATTTTGGCATATGCACATATTCTTTTTACCGGTCTTGTTTCTGAAACTTGATGTACAAGTTGGTTATCACTGTCTGTTATGCTCATTTGTTCGATAATTATCTAGTATATCTGTCCGCTAAATGAAATTTGTTTCTACTGGCTTTTATTAAGTGACAGTATTTGGGAGTAAATGGAGAGGGACTCTAAAAGACATCTTTGTTCAGTATCAAATATGAGATATTGGGATGCTTCAGATTACCTTCCGGAGAGATAGAATTCTCAAATAAGAAACCATATTTCTGTTCTCTAGTTTGATCATTCAAATTATTGTAGTTCCATTTCTCTATGAATTCTTGATAATCTATATATCTAAATCGTTTATTTTCTAGGTCAATGAGCTGCTCGTGATGCTTTCCTCTCAAGTAGAGTTCGAACTGCTCCCTTATAACACAAAATTTAGGTTGTATCTACTAGCATTTCCATTGTTATGTAGCAGCATTTATGATAGTAAGCTGACTACCCATTCTACAATTTTTTTTTGTCATATCTTTCTTTTGAGAAAGAGGAAGAGACCTTGATCATTCAAATTACTCCAGGTAAATCTCTGGCATTCAGTTAGAGATTGTTTTTTGCATTAAGTTTCCTTCTCCTTTATACTTGAGTTGGTGCTGTCTTTCTTCACACGTTTATTCAATTGTTCTTGGTTGTTGGTTATTTCTATAGATTTCTGTTGCACCATTTACCTACCATCTTATCAAGTTGATGTTGTGGGTTTGTCGTGATCTGTAGTTAAAAATATGACTCCATGTCTTTCTTGGTGACACTGTTACAGTCTTGTGGCAACTGACTTTTTTCTTGGGATGGTATGCCAAGGTAATGTTTTGGGTTTGCCAATTCTGTTTATTTTATGCTGTCAGACTTCTTTTTCAGTAACTAGATTGACACTGGATCATGGGTTGGTTGGGGTGCCATCAATCCGGTAAGACCATTTTTTATTTGGTGTTCTTAGCTTAGAATAGTGCATCAGGTGACTATATAAGAGGTGGTATCGTATCTCTGTTCTACCTGGTACTACAGGTATGCTTATCTTTCAGTAGAGTTGGCTTGTGTAGATCAATAAACCATTGGGATTAACTTCCATGGTGTACACTAACATTATTAATGTTTCTCTTTAACTGTTTTGCTAATTTTTTCGAGCAGCTATTTGAGTGTGTGCGTGGATTTCGAAGCCTTTTGTGGCATGTAGGTGCATTACAATTTGATCGGATTTGTGGGGCAACTTCAGTTTAAAAAAAAGAGACATTTCTTATTTTCTGGAGGATCGATAAAATTGGTATCTAAACCAGCTTTTTTTCCAAAGATCAGGTGCAGTGTATAGTTATGTCATTAGCTCTTCCAGGTCTTCCTAGTGATCCTTCAAATTATTGTATTCATTGGATTTCTCTTTTTGGGGGTTTTACTTTTCAGTGGATCTGATGTTTTCCAAGTTTCTCAATCCTTTCTAGCTAGGGGAGCTTTTTCAAGCACTCTGCTATTAATGCTCTACTTCATCTCTCAAGAGCTTGCTCATCTTTGTCTTTGCATTTTACTGATTTTGACTAAGTGCTTTGGTGTTATGTATGTTCTTTGTTGGAGGTTGAGAGTTAAAGCATGAGTCAATCAAGGGGGAGGTTGAATAAATGGCCATGGATGGTTGGACTTGTCATATTAATGAAATGGAGTTCTAAAGTATAATGGTAATAAAATCATGAAGATGAGGAGAGCTCTACAATGATGGGTGATGTGGTCTATTGATTGTACTCGTTCCTGTTCACATGGTTGAATCACACTTTCCCTTTATTGTTCTTTGAGATTTGATTGATAATATTAGTTACCTTTGTCGAATATGTGCTGAATTGTTTGGTCTTCATATTTTCTTTGCAGCAGAGTGATAAACATGGTGTCTGTTTGCAATTGGCTGTCTGGACTCAGTCTTGATAAGGGATATTCCTTAAAACTATCCGTTCTTCTGTTTCTACCTTCCAAGTTAATTGTTGTTACATTTTTCTGCTTGTTTTGAAGGTTTTATGAGGGTTTCCCATAGCAATTTTCGTCGAAGAGAGTTTGTTCTTAGTTACCTAACAATTCTTCTAGTTTCTACTGTCGTCTTCTAGTTTCTGCCATTCTAGTTATTGTTGTCACATTACTCTCTGCATTATTGGTAGGCTTCTTTTAAAGGTCATGTTACTGAAAGTTGATTGCCATACTTCAGCTTGAAGGGAGTTTTTACTCAATTACCAAATGATGACATTGAAATCCTTCGTAGGTTGCTGGTTTAATTTTATTTTCACTAGCTTATTATGGCACCGTCAATAGTGTATGCTTTCTTCTCCATATCATGTCTGGTCGTTTAAATTCTTATTTTTGTGATTTCATTGGATTTCTATGCTTTTATTTATCTAATGGCATTTGCAATATCTAATTTGGTGCTGGGCAGTTGTAGGTTGAGCTGCAGTTGTGATTTGGACATGATTCGGTTTGGTTTGGGCTGAAGGGGAAAATTGAATGGACTTAGTTAAATCGGTTTAGCAAAAAAATGAAGGACAAAATCAAGTTGAAAGGAGCTAACACACTATCAAAACACTTCCATTTAACACTTCACTAAAATGGTATTAGTTTATTTATTTCTTATTACCTCCGTTGATACATATATTGAAGAATTTGAACGAGTTTGGGAAAACTGACATCTAAACCATTTCATTTTTTCTCCTTTTTAATATAACCCAAATATAATGTATAATTTACTACTATCTATATTATTTTATTGATTTTTTGTTTTTGGTGCAAATCCTCAAAACAAAATGCAGGAGTTTTGAAATCTTTGAAACCGGAACTGTACCAGTGATAATGGAAACCTGTTTGCTGCAACATTATTTTGGGTAGTTTGAAGGTGCAATTTGGACTAGCAACTCGGACTGGAGTTGTTGTTTGATTGATATCTTATTTCTCTTTACTCAATATGCCTTCCTCTTCTTGAAGGTCCACCAGTGATAGTGGAGTTTGGATTAAGATCAAATGTATAAATTTTCCATGGATTGTTCACCTCCGTATGCAGTTCTTGTAAAGTTCATTGGCACTGGAGTTCATCTGCTGGGTTGATATTTTCCCAGGTTCATGTTTTTCCTCTTTGGAGCAATCTTCATCCTTCATTACATCACAATCCTACTCCCAGTGTTTAGCTTGTCCTTCGTATGAGTTTCTTGGCTGTGTCAGCAAATTTGTATTACACCATTTTTCTCTGGATTTTGTAGTGTGATTTGCAGTGAACTATATGATTAATGATGAGCGCCTTAACCACACTGGTGATAACATTTAGCTTTGACTATTAATAATTATGCTGATCATCATCGTTAGTTTTAGGGTTGTTTGATCAATTCTTTTCTGTCTATTAAGTTTTGACACTAGAGTTCCTGTGGGATGTGAACCAACTTCTTGTTGACCATGAAGTTTAGGAACTAGAGGTTCTGTGGCATGTGAAGGCACTTTATATGAGGTTATTCTCCTTCCTAGTCAATAGTATACTTACAAACTAATATGTTTATCTTTCTCTAACTGAACTATTTATGTATGTCAATTGGAATTTGTCAATGGTGATATAGTGAATTATTGATTTACAGACTAAAGAAAGGGGCATGGCTACAATGGTCATTGGCTTGCCTTTGTTGAAACCTTTTCATGGTAAAAATGATTTAGTGAAGAGGGAGATACGACTATAATGGCTGTTGACTTGCCTTTGTTGGAACTTATATGTAAGGGATGATTTAATGAAGTAACGATTATTTCACCTTAATGAGTAGTTGGTGTTATAATACCGATGCAAGGGACTGCTCAGGTATAACGGTGATTTTATCATATGAAAGTAGCATTCTAGTATATTGGTGATATATTCTTGTTGGCTGTATCTTTTTTCATTGCAGTTCGTGGAGCAGTGGCATATTTGTTTCTATTGCCACTCTCTGAGCTCGATTATCTTTGTTGGGCATCTTCTCTTTTCTTTCTTAACTACTATCTCTCCTGTCCACTGACTTTATACAGATTTATGTCTAGTAACACTTTTGAAGTTTAGCCATCAGAGTGGCTTTAGATGAAGACATGAAAGGATTCTTCAAAACTGTTTCCTTCTTTGATTTCTGCCTTCAGGTTCTTGCTGTTTTCTCTCCATTTGATGGCTTGATATTTTTTCTACGTTGCTCATCATAATTTTCTGTGAAGAGATACGATCTTGTGATCCTTATTCTATTTCGGCAATTCATGTTGTTTCATTTGCCACTGGTATCTTTGAAGGCTCTTCTTGAAGATCATGTTACCCAGTTTGCTTGTCATACTAATCTTCTTTGTTGGTAGTTAATCTAGCTATTTTACTTCCTGGCTGTAGGGTTGCTGATCTCAATTTCATTCTTCTCAGAGCAGCTTTTCTGGTGGTTTTTAGTTTCTTATTTGTTATTTCTTCAGATATCTATGGTACTGCATGCCTATCATTGTGCCATGTGCATTGGAACTCAAAGAGCTCTGCAGTTAAATTTAATGATCCTAATTGGATGGTCATTTATATTGGCGTGATAGGGATGGATCTTAAGTGTTTTGCTGTTCAAATAATGATCCTTATGAAGAGGAGGCCCAGCTATACTGGTGATACTGATTTTTCACGACATCTCTGACTATTTAATAATTTAGATATATAAATTGAAATTAGCATTATTGTTACCTTTATTAAGAAATTGATTTTTTGCTTATGATTGCTTAGCTTGACTTAGATGGCAAACGGACTGTAGAGTAGTTATTTCGTCGACATCTACCTTTCTGCTTAATCGGTATGGTTATATCTACTAGCTTTTGTGAAGTTGATCTTTCTTTATTTATAAGGTCTTGATTTCTTTGACGCTGTATTTCACTTCTGTTAGGATGATTCCTGAAAATCATTTTTAACTTTATTGAGGATGCTCTGCTATAATTGCTGGTATCGCCTTTCAAGCCTATTAATTTTCATTTTCTTAGGTTTACAATTTATTCTGACCATCTATTTTGACTTGAGAGATTGTGGACTTGAAAGAATCTTGTAGCTTTTACAGTCAGGGGCATGTTTGCTTTGTTGTGTAGAATTATAGCTTTGGCCAAAATTGTAAGTTTGATCAGCGCTCTTTTATCTATCGATCTTACGACTTTGGCATTTCTAACTCTTGCATTTGACAGGGTGTTGTTCGGGACTGACAAAAATATGCAGTATGTTCTTACCAATTCCCCACATTATTAGGATTGTAATTTCATCCCATCTTCATGCTTGTTAGGCTTATTCTTTATGGTCATTTTACCAGTGGGGTCCAGTATGTGATCAAGTTGTGCACGAACCTTTTGTTACCTGGGGTTCCAACCACCAGTTTGGTTAACTGCTTTGCTTAGTAATTTCTGCTAATTGTTAGTATGCCATTTACCGCTTGATTTGCATGATTTTTATGTGATTTACCAGCAGCGACAATGGATGGTGGTATCATACTGGAGTGGTAAACATAATTAAAGGGACTACAATATAATGGTGGTATTGACTTGCTTTATAGTCTTGTGTCTTCAGTTTGCATTTTGGCATGTGCATTTTCTATTTACTAGTCTTATTTTCTGAAAATTGATGCTCAAGTTGGTTATCACTGTCCATTATATACTGATTGTTAGGTATTTATCTAGTAGATCTATTCGATTAATGAAATTCGTTTCTACTGGCTTTTATTTAGTGGCAGTATATGGCAGAGAGGGATTCTAAAAGATATTTCTTTGTTCAGTATTGGATATGAGAAGGGAGACGCCTTATGTGGAGATGGAATTCTCAAAGAAGAAAACATATCTCTGTTCTCTAGATTGATAATTCAAATTATTGTTGTTGCATTTCTCTGCGAATTCTTGATAATCTTTATTTCTTAATCGTTTATTTGCTAGGGCAATGCCCAAACTGCTCGAGATGCTTTCCCCTCAAGTGGAGTTTGAACTACTCCCTATAACATAGTTTAGGTTGTATTGTTCAGGTATCAATATTTATGAATACCAAGTTAATTACTCAATCTACAGATATCTTTTTGTCTTACTTTTTTTTTTCTTTTTTTGAGAAAAGAGTAAGATTGTCGTATGTTGATCATTCAAATTGCTACAGGTAAATCTCTTGGTATTTGGTTAAAGGTTGGTTCTCCATTGAGTTTCCTTCTCCTTTATACTTGAGTGGATATTGTCTTTCGTCACATGAGTTTATTCAATGATTCTTAATTGTTCGTGATTTTATACATTTCTGTTGCACAATTTACCTGCCGTCAATAGTTGAAAATATGGCTTCATGTCTTGTTTGGTGACACTGTTACAGTCTTGTGGGAATTGATTAGTTCTTGGGATGGTATTCTAGGGATTATACACGAAGTACCTCTTGTTTACCAAGGTTTTTTAAATTTCTGCAGTCAGGCTTCTTTTCAGTAACTAGATTGGTCCTTTTTTATCGGCAAGACCATTTTGGATTTGGGACGCTCAACTTATGATAGTGCATCATGTGACTGTATAGAGGTATCTCTTCTCTTTTCTTCCTTGTTCTATGTTGATGCTTATCTTTAAGTGAGCTTGGCTTGTGTAGATCAATAAACCATTGGGATTCACTTCTAAGGTACACACTAATGTTATTAATGTTCCTCAAATGATTCGGCAAATTATGTTGAGCAGTGATTTGAGTCTAGGGGCTGGCTTCTAATAGATCAATGAACCGTTGAGGTTAACTTCCATGGTACGCGCTATGGTTATTAACATTTCTCTTGCCTGATTCTGCAAATTATTTCAAGCAACTATTTGATTGTGGATTTCGAAGCCTTTTGTAGCCTCTATGCTCTCAGGCTTGTAGGTGCATTACAATTTTGACCGGAATTGTGAGGCAACTTTGTGAGAACCCGGACAAGTCGCAACCACCAATGATGAGAATTCTCTGAGGTCTGGATGGCGAGGAGGATGATGGGTGTTGCCTATGAGATTTCCAGGGAAATGGAGGGAATTGGAGGTAAGAATTGAGCAGAAGTTACGGGGTAGTGATGAGGAGAGGTTGAGAAAGAGAAGAAAAGACAGTAGAAGAGAGTAGGGGGTGAGGTAGGAGAAGAAGAGAAGAATTGGGGAAGAAGTAACTCTGTAAATTTCTATTCATAAGAACCCATTACAATCATGTAAAAGTGGCTATGGAGCTTGGGCCCTGCTCTCTCTGGTTGAGTAAATGTGCTGTTGGGCTTCCCTTCCTTCCAGTGTAGCTTGCTTCATGTGCTCTTACTGTCGGATCTGGGTCGGGTACTGTGGTACGGTCTGAGTTACCTGGATAACCGGACCCGTTCGGTTGGAATTACTTCTACTCACTTCTGCCTACTCATGTGGAACTCTCTAGATCACTTTCCTCCACAGCTGCTCTAGAGCCATTATTGGCCATCCCCTTCTCCCCTTCTCTTGCGGTGTCCTCCGGTAGCGCTTCTCCATTGATCCTTTCTTCTGACGCCCTCAACCCATCAAGATATAGCTAAGGCTGAAGTACCTTTTCCTTTATTGTAGTAAAGAACCTCCTTTTTTTAACTATTTTCTTTTACGCTTGTCCCTTCTCCCCTCTCTTATTCTGAGGTGTTACAAACTTCAGATTAAAATAAAAGAGACATCCCTTAATGTTTGGAGGACCGACAAAATTGGTATCTAAACCAGCTCTTTATTTCAAAGAATATCAGGTGCAGTGTATGTGTATATCATTCGCTCTTCCATTCAAATTATTGTATTCACCGGATTGTTTTTTTTTTTGGTGGTTACTTGTCCAGTGGATCAGATGTTTTCCAAGTTTCTCAATCCTTCCAAGCTAGAGGAGTTTCTTAATCACTCTGCTATTTATGCCCTAATTCATCTCTCGAGAGCTTGTTGGTCTTGTCCTTGTATTTACTTATTTTGCCAATAACTGTTTCTGTTGGAGCTTGAGCGTTAAAGCATGATTCAATCAAGGGGCAGTTGAATAAATGGTCATATTACCCTAATGGATAGTTGGAATTATCATATTAATGAAATGGAGTACTCAAATATAATGGTAATATAATCATGAAAATGAGGATAGTTTTATACTATAATGGTGATATAGTATATCGATTGTACTTCATCCTGCTCAGATGGTTGAATCATACTTTTCCTTTGATTGTCTGTGAGACTTTGAGATTTGATTGATTATATCAGTTATCCTTGTCGAATACCTGCTGAGTTGTTTGACATTCATCTTTTATATGCAGCGGACTCATAAAAATGGTGCATGTTTGCAGTTGGGGCATTTAGCAGTCAGCATTCATTGTAGATAAAGGGCTATTTCTCAAAACCGTCCATTCTTATATTTCTACCTTCCAAGTTGATTGCTGTTTCATTTCTCTACTTGTTTTGACGGTTTTATGTGGGCTTCCTGTAGCAATTTTCTCTGTCGAGTGTTTGTTCGTGGTTACCTAACAATTCTTCTAGTTTCCACCATCTTCTTCTAGTTTCTACCATTCAGGTTATTGTTGTAACATATCTCTACATTATTGGGAGCCTTCTCTCGAAGATTATCTACCAAAAGTTGACTGGCCACACTCATAGTTCGAAGGGAGTTTTTACTTGACTACCTAATGATGACACTGAAATCCTTCTTTAGTAGCTGGTTCAATAGCCTTTCTATTTTCACTAACTGACGATGATGCCACCAATGTTGCATTTCTTTCTTCACCATATCGTGTCCAGTTGTTTAGATTCTTATTTTGGTGATTTCCTTGGATTTTTATGCTATTATATATATAATGCATGTGCAATATATCATATGGTGCTTCGCAGTTATAGTTATAGGTTGGGCTGCCGTTGTGATTTGTGCATGATTTTGATTGGTTTGGGTATAAGGGAAAATCCATACCGAAGTAGTTAAATCGGTTTAGCGAACATGAAGACTAAAATCAAATTGGAAGGAGCTAAAACATTGAATCAAACCATTTGATTTAATCAGTTAAGTTTAATGGTATTAGTTTACGATTTCGTATTACCACTGTTCATATATATATATATATATATATATATATATATATATATATATATATATATATATATTGTGATTGATTTTTGTTATATTTCGCAGGGCTTGATTCTCGTTACTAGCAATATTATTTTGAAGAATTTGAAGTAGTTTGGGTAAACCTGACCTCAACCATTTTGTTTTTTTTTTAAAAAAAAATATAGACTATATATTATATAATTTACTATCTATATAATTTTTTTTCTCTTTTTTGGACAAAACTTCAACACAAAAATCAACCCTTTTTTTTTCCAGTACTGATACAGAACCAAGGTTAATTGACGCCTGTTTTCTGCAACATTGTTGGGTAGTTTGAAGTTGCAATTTGCTCGAGCCAGCAACCGGGATTGGGAGTAGTTGTTTTACTTCTCATTTCTCTTTACTTAGTTGAAGGTCCACAACTTGGATTGTTCACCTCCGTATGCAGTTCTTGTAAAGTTTATTGGGCACTGGATTTCCTATGCTGGGTTGATATTTTCTCAGGTTTGCCCTTTTCTTCTTTGGAGCAACCTTCATAGTTCAGTACACGACAATCCAACTGGCAATTGTTTAATTTGTCCTTCAGATGAGTTTCTTAGCTGTGTCAATAAATTCGAACAACTCCAACAACTCCATTTTTCTCTGGATTTTATAGTGTGATTTGCAGTGAACTGTATGATTAATGATGGCGCGCCTCAACCACACTGGCGATAACATCTAGCTTTGACTATTAATAACTATATGCTTTTCTTCATCATGAATTCCTATAGCATGAGAACTAACTCCTTGTTAACCGGGAAGTCTAGTTACTCTAGATTCTGTGGTATCAGAAGGCACTTTATATGAGTTTTATCTTTTTCCTTCACAGTCAATAGTTTACTTAACGATCTAAAGATGTTTCTCTTTATCTAACTGAACTGTTTATGTATGTTCATTTGAATTTGGCAATGGTGATATCACCTTGCCAAGTAACTGCATATTTCCTATTTGAACCTTCAGTGCCTCCTGGGTTTGCAATTTATTTGAACAGCTGTTGACTGATAGATTATGGCAGCTTTTCCAGCCTTTGTATGGTCTAAGGCATGTTTCTTCGGTTGAGCATGGAAGTTGATTCACAACTTTGCTTTAAAAAGTGAGGTAGCATATTTTATTTGTTTGTTTGACATTTCTTCCAGTGGTTTGATGTTATTCGATATTATCTGGCATCAGGTCTTGCATAATGGAAGATGCAGAGGTTTTTGCCAGTACATGATTCAATATAAAGTGATGTTATAATTTATTTGATCTGCCCGTGCTGCTATGTTGTCCATGTTGCTATCCGCATCTTGTATTGTGCCTCGTCTTTCTCATGATAGTCTCAAGATCTGTTATTCTTCCTCATCCTTCTCGTTTATCTACTGTTTTCTGTTGTACTGGTTTTTGATAACTTTATGGATGTTATTTGATCTGCCTGTGCTGCTATGTTATCCGTGTTGCCAGTCGCAATTTGTATTGTGCCTCGACTTTCTCAAGATTTTTATGATCCATTGTTCTTCCTCATCTTTCTCGTTTATCTACTGTTCTGTTGTACTGGTTTTTGATAATTGTATGGATGTCATGTACTTCTTGGTTACCAATGTTTGGTTACTTGGTTTCATTACTGCTTATCTTCTGGTTGTTTTCATCGGCATGGAAAGTATCAACTAGCCTCTGTGGAGTAATGGGCTTCAGAGTTCAGGTGGACTATGAAAACATGTTAACCAGCGTAACCATCCATTTCCTATTTTGAATTTTATTTTCAGGTGATTTCTTTTACTTGGCTTTCTTGATTGGCTTGTTCTTGGAGCTTATCTGACTATTGGAATTCGGTTTTTTCTCTCAGCTTCTACTTTTTGTTCTCAGAGAGTTCTTCAACCACCAAAGTTGCTTCATTACAATGCTATTTGGTAGTGATATATGTAATATCCGGACTCGTCACAACCCGGCGAGGATGAGAATGCTCTGAGCCGAGGATGGCGATGGGGATGTGTGTGCCGAATCGAACAGGTAGAGGGAAGATAAGGAGAAGATTGGGCTATTTGGTAGTGATATATGTAATATCCGGACTCGTCGCAACCCGGCGAGGATGAGAATGCTCTGAGTCGAGGATGGCGACGGGGATGATGTTTGCCGAATCGAACAGGTAGAGGAGAGAAGAGAAGAGGAAGGAGAAGATTGGGGAAGAAGTATTAATTCTATTCCGGTGCTTACTCTCTCCTTCGTTACAATAATCCTTAAACCCCCTCTTACCCGTACTAAAGTGTAAATAGCATGAAAATAAAGGACTACATTGCAATTGTAAAAGAAGTGGATGTGGGCTTCAGCTGGGCATGAGCATGTCTCTGGTTGCTTAAGAAGTGGAGCGCGCCCGTAGTTCCGACCACCCTATCTCCTACGGATCTCTAGATCCTTTCTTCTTCACTTTGGTTTTGCATGATTTGCTGCTAAGAATAGTTGGAGATTTAGAAGTTAAAATAGGGGTTTAATGAGAGAGGATCAGCTGTAATGGTTATTTATATTACAGACTGTAGGAGTTATTGTATTTACGATGTGGAGGATCGTTATAATAGTGAAGATCAGCATGATTTTCATTTGATCTTGCAATCTCTAATGATTGGTACCAAGAATTTAAATATCTATCGGCACGAGCTGCATCCACCGTGCCGTATCGTGTCAACAAGATGCCGGCACGATATAGTTTTCGTGCCGATGGTACAACTCAATTTTTTTTTTTTTTAGTTACTAAGTAATTTTCTCAATAAAGTTTTAAATATTTGATAAAGATACATATTAAGCAATTAGAAACAAAAATTGTTAAAAAAAAATAAATATTTTATGTCATTATGTATCGGCACATATATATTTTTTGTGACTGTACTCATTGGCACGGTTCGGCACGCACCTTGCCGTACCGTGCCGGCAAATTTTTGGCACGATCTCGTGTCACGGGCACGGTTCGGCACGCACCTTGCCGTACCGTGCCGGCAAATTTTTGGCACGATCTCGTGTCACGGCATTTAAATCCTTGAGTGGTACTCATCCGATATCAAAATTTAAAAGTTAAAGATGCTTTTTTTTTTTTTTTTTTTTTTTTTTTTTAATTCTAGTTGATCCTTCCTATCTGTTACAATTTTCTTCAACTTGGCCTTGTTGATTAGCTTGTTCTTGGAGCTTATCCGAGTAGTGGACATCTGTTGGTTCTTGGAGCTTATCTTTCTAATGGAATTCGGTGGTTTCGTAGCTGCTCATGATCCTTTTGTCCTCAGGGGAGCTCTTCAATCACCTAAGTTTTACTTCTTTTCAATTCTCTTTGCAAGAATTATCCTACTTCACTTGCCACAATCGCCCTAATTCTTTGGCAGTCTTTGTCTGGCATCATTTTTATGTGAGTAGTTGGAGTTTTGGTGCTAAAAGGGAAGAAGCCAACTACCGTGATGCTGTTGCTGGGTGGACTTCTATTTTCAGTTTAATCTGTCGATTAAATGGCGGTTTATTGCTGCTAGCTTTACTGTTTAGGCTTTATCTTCATGGTCACTACTGTAGAGGAATGCAATGTTTGTCAAGTTACTCATGTTGCTTCCCGTTGTTTATTTAATAATTTTAGCTGTTGGGACAATCCCTGTGGATTCTATGATGGATGCTCTGGAGGTAAATATTTAACTGTATTAAAGGGAGTGCTCATATGCAGTGGCAACGACATGCAACAGTTGTCTCGGATCAATTTGGAACTGACAGTGCCTGCTGTGAGTCTCTATAGTGTGATATTGAACTTTGAAACATGTTTTTGTTCTCCAGACAAGAATAATTAACTGTCGTCAGGTGATCTCCTGACTAATGTAAGCCTTTCGTGCTCGACGCTCCTCTGCATCAAGTTCTTTGACTTTATTTTCGACATTAAGTAGTTTCATTTTTGTGCGAGTCGGTTTCTCTGATTGGTCTCTGCTTGCAAATGTCTGCTCTATGTTAATTTCCTCGTCTTTTTGTCTTTTTTTATGTTTTGTTCCTTTTCATTCTTTGACTACTACAATTCGTTGCAAAATGTGGGTTGAAGCAGTAATAGTTGAACTGTTCCACTAAAAAAAATAAACAAAAAAACTGTGCCAAAATTTGTCAGCCAAATTGTGACTTGGTTAGCCGTCTACTGACAAACTGGAATTTTGTTGACCAAAAGATTTTGTGGACCGAAAGTTTCACCATTGTGCCTCAAAGGATCTATGGGGTCCACCATGGGCCATTAAGAATGCTACTGGTTGTCAAAGATGAGAATTTTTGTTCATAACATTCTGAGTTGTGGGTTTGTCACTCTTGTTCTTTTCTTTATCTTTTTTAGTAGGAGTGTGGCTTAAATATAGTATATTCATTTATAGTTTAACTTGCATTAACCCTCTTGCGGCTTAGCTTATTTTTACTCGGACGTCTTGCCATATTGTTCAAAAAATTATATTTAATTACTTTATGGCTATTAAAAAAGTTTACTTACTATTTTATTTAGCTCATTTCAAATATAAGTTTTTTTTTTTGATTTTTTGATTCATCGTGCCAATAATTATTGCCTGTGTATGATTAATATGGATGCATGTGTGACTAACCATTGGGATGTTTTCGACTCGCACATGGTTTTTGGAGGTGCGATGGCCTCCATACATTATTCCGTGTTGGATAAGTCCACGACGTCAGCACCGACTGGCTTTTCAGTGGTACCACTCGTTCCCTTATCCACCGACTGGCTGATAAACCTTCTGGGGTTCAGATTGTGGACACGTGTCAGCAAGATCCGAGAGATGTCCTTGGATATACTCCTCGACGTGGGGTTTTTGGATTATAAAACCCCCCACCTTCCAAAAGCTTCTCTTTTGAGCTGCGCTATCCTTGAGAGTAAGAATGTCCGCCTTCATTGGAAAGTATGCAGGTGACTGAATATAAACCCCACATCTTCTTTCATTGCGCTAACATGATTTTTTTTACAGCGACCATTGGATTTTATTCTGAAGGTTATATATATATATAATATATATATATATATATATATATTGATAATTTATTACTCTAGTAAGAAACTTTCTTTGAATTTTATACTCTGCAGACGAGCTGATCAAGACGGCCAGGTACATTGCCACTCCGGGCAAGGGCATCCTGGCGGCGGACGAGAGCACCGGCACGATCGGCAAGCGCCTGGCGAGCATCAACGTCGAGAACGTCGAGTCCAACCGCCAGGCGCTCCGCGAGCTCCTCTTCACCACCTTCGACGCCCTTCCCTGCATCTCCGGCGTCATCTTCTTCGAGGAGACCCTCTACCAGAAGACCTCCGATGGCAAGCTCTTCGTCGACGTCCTCGTCGAGCATGGCGTCGTGCCGGGCATCAAGGTCGACAAGGGCACTGTCGAAATCGCCGGCACCAACGGCGAGACGACGACGCAGGGCCTGGACTCGCTTCACGCCCGGTGCCAGCAGTACTACAAGGCGGGCGCGCGCTTCGCTAAGTGGCGGGCCGTGCTGAAGATCGGGCCGACGGAGCCGACTGAGCTAGCGATCCAGCAGAATGCGCAGGGCTTGGCACGGTACCGTAAAACAACAACAATCGTTTATTTCTAAAAGTTTAAACTGTCTTTAAATTCAATACTCACGTTTGGTATGTTTATGCTTGACAGGTATGCGCTGGTGTGCCAGGAGTACGGGCTAGTGCCGATCGTAGAGCCGGAGATACTGACTGACGGCGGACACGACATCAAGACGTGCGCGGCGGTGACGGAGAAGGTGCTCGCCGCAGTCTACAAGGCGCTGAATGATCACCATGTGCTCTTGGAAGGAACTCTGCTGAAGCCCAACATGGTGACTCCCGGCTCGGACTTCTATTAGGTTTAATTTTTGACTCAAATTATTTCCAGTAGAATATTATTATAATTTAAAAAGTTTGAGAGCTAAAATATTATTATACCCAATTCATCTAAGGGTGGGGTGCTATTTAGAGATCATTTCATAATTTATGAAGCGACTCTCATCTCACTTTATTTATTGGTATGGATTATACATCTTAAGAAAGATATTATAGCGTACACTTCGATATATATTTTATATTTTATTTATTTAATTTGTGAGGTATAATCACTGATCATTTGATGTCATTAGTGCAAAATTTTTATTCAATGTACACTCCGTTTCTCTATAAATTAAGAACATTAATTTAGGATTAAAGAAAAATTAAATTGAGTCAAACTGTAAGTGCTAAATTGAGATAAAACCGTCAAATATCTAACATGACCTGCACTCTCTGAGTTACAGGTGGGCGCCGAGGCGATCGCGGGGCGCTCCGTCGGACCGTCCCGCCGGCCGTGCCAGGTATAGTGTTCCTGTCCGGCGGGCAGAGCGAGGAGGATGCTACTCAGAACCTCAACGCTATGAACAAGCTGGACGTGCTTAAGCCGTGGACTCTGTCATTCTCCTTCGGCCGGGCCCTCCAGCAGAGCACCATCAAGAAGTGGGCCGGAAAGAAGGAGAACGTCCCCGCCGCCCAGGCCGCGTTCCTGGGCCGGTGCAAGGCCAACTCGGCCGCGACGCTCGGGAAGTACGCCGGCGGCGACGTCGACGCAGCTGCTTCGGAGAGCTTGCATGTCACGGGCTACAAATACTAATTGTTGTGTTATAGGGCTCTACATTAATAATGTTTCCCTCTTTTGACCTCAAAAATGTTGTAAATGTGGAGCTTGCTTAATTTCTGTTTGTAATGTAATTTCTCCTGTAATAGAAGAGAGCTTTTAGCATGGAATTAAGTTTAACAAGCATAGTTCCTTTTTTGCTCCAAAAATATAAAAACTGCATAATATGAATTTGTATCCTCAACGCATGTAATGGCTCCGTGTTCTGTTTTTAGTCTCAAGAGGTGAAGAAGGAAACGAGGGAACAACTAAGAAGTAAAAGGGAGAGGAGAAATTGTTATGGCCCATAATCCATTTGAGCGGGGAGGAGGTTCTTGGATTGTAGACCTTAATTATTAATTTAAAAATTTTGAGTTGTTAGAAATATGTAATACATATGAATTTAATCGAGTAATTAGAAATATGTAATTAATATGAATATGATCGGATTCAACTTATCTGACTGCAACTTATTAATCTAAATAGAAGAAGAAAAAGAGAGGTTGGAGGAGTGCTCCTTCTCTCACTTGGGGGTTGGGGGTGAGAAGCCAGATTAATTTTTTTTTTAAATTTTTAATTTTACTCATTATATCATTTAAAATAATATAAAAAAAAGTATTAAAAAAATATTTCTTATTTCTGATTTTATTTTCTAAAAGAATCAAATCAGATTTAGAATATATTTATTTTTTTCTTGTCCAATTTGAATGATGGGATCTGAGAAAATATAAAAAAAAAAAAAGAGAAAAAAATATGATAGTAAATTATGATTTTTTCGACAACTAATTCTATAAAATTAAAGATTTATGTGATAAATAATTTATTATTTTTTAAATAAATAAATAATTTAATTTTTTTTGAGGGATGTGTATATTCTTTTTGGATGTATATTTTACACCATCATATTTTGCAATGATATTATTTCAGTCATCATATGAGTGAAATTCATTGCACTTCAAAATGAAATGGGATGTAAGATATCCACCTCTAAAGAAGAGTATACTTATATACCTTTTTCTATACAAACTTCTATACTAACAATTTCTTCTCCCCCTCAAACAATTTCACATTTACCATCAATAAAAATTTCACAGGTGTGGGCTCCTTCCCTCTCTCTCTCTCGTTCTCTTTCTCTTTCTTTCTTTACACACATCCATGGCGGTGGCGTCGTCTCTCTCCTTCTCCTCCTCTTCTCTCCGCCTCTTCTCCCCCCTCCTCAAACCCTCCTCTTCCTCCTCCTTCTCCTGGTCCAAACCTTCCTCCGCATGGATCCCCTTCTCCTCCCCCATCTCCTTCCAACCCCTCTCCCCGAACCCTAAACCTTCCCCGATCCGATCCCACCTCCACCACCCCTCTCCTCCCTCCTCCTCCCTCGACACCTCCCTCCTCCCCCCGCAGCTACGCGACATCGTCACCCTCTTCCAATCCGTCCCCGACTCCAAGGCCAAGTACCAGCAACTCCTCCACTACGCCTCCAAGCTCCCCCCCCTCGACCACGCCCACAAATCCGACTCCAATCGCGTCTCCGGCTGCGTCTCCCGCGTCTGGGTCCGCGCCTTCAAGGACGGATGCGGCGGCGGCGGGATCTGCTTCGAGGCCGATTCCGATTCAGCCCTCACCAAGGGCCTCGCCGCGCTCCTCGTCCTCGGGCTTTCCGGCTCCCCCGCCCGCGACATCGCCCGCGTCCCCCCCGAGTTCGTCGAGCTTCTTGGAATCCGCCAGAGCCTCACCCCGTCGCGGAACAGCGGGTTCCTGAACATGCTCCGTCTCATGCAGCGCAAGGCCCTCGAGCTCGAGACCCTGGATGGCGGCGGCGGCGGCGGCGGCGATTTGAGGGAATTCGGCGTTTCCGAAGATAAAAATGCGATTTTGGATGAGAGAACTGGTGAAGTTGGTGAGATTGCGGCGAACGGGCATGCTAATTATGAGAAAGGAGAGCGTTTGTATGGTTTGGAGGGCGAGGAAGAAGATGATGGAAAGGTTGGTGTTGATTTTGAGGTCAATTCGACGAGCTCGAGCAGTGTCACTGGTGGGAGGAAGGAGAGGATAAGGGAGAGATTGAAGAAGAAGCTGTCCCCTGTTGAATTGGAGATCGAGGACATATCCCATCTCCACGCGGGCCACGCTGGAGTTGCGGGAAGCAGCGGTGGAGAGACCCATTTCAATGTGAGGGTGGTCTCGAAAGCGTTCGAAGGGAAGAGCTTGTTGAAGAGGCACAGGCTAATTTATGATCTTTTGAAGGATGAGCTCAGTAGTGGTTTGCATGCTCTCTCTATCGATGCGAAAACTCCATCGGAAGTCTAAGTTTTGCGGAGATATGCAGGAGGTAGTACAAGGTTTCGTTTCTTCGACTTGTTCTTTCGTTACATTTATTAACCTAGTTTTAAGTTGATAAGAGGTTGAATACATTGGGTCTCCTCCGCATGTGTTATACTTCCTTATATCTAATTGTTATGTCCTTGTAGATGTTAACATTCTACAGATGGAATATCAAATAAATTTTACATTTTACTATATAATTATTTGTGCCAAAACTCTACTGGTTCGATGCCAAATAAATTTGCTTGCTAGTTTGAATGTTTTTGTTTAGTGTTCAATTATGGTTTGCTGGTTTGTACTTCTAGGTTATGAGTTAGATAAGTTGTGGTTGATGTGCTGATTGAGTTTCTGAAAATGTTTCATGAGTAGAGCTGATCAATGGAAACACGGACAACTTTTACAGTGAAATCTCCTCAACATCTTCCAGTTGCAATGATAGCAATAACTTCAAATTGGTGCTTCTTGTCTTGGGATTGCAACTTGCTAACTCATTTAAGAGTCCCTCCATGACAAAAGCTTAAGATTTTTTGTTTGCCAAACACCTAGTTATTGCTTCTCTAAATCTAGAAATGAAGCCAAACAGGCCCTTAGTTTAACAAATGGCCTAATTTGAAATAAGTGAAATGCCGATGAGATGGTGTCTGCCACAGGTTTTCTGGGTGGATTTATGATAATATATTGCTTCCTGTCCTTTGTAGATCAGAAATGTGTAATTCTCTCAACTTTTCACTTGGACTGGGATTTTCATGTGTAGCACGAAGAGGTCTTTCACTATCTGTGATTGTTCTATGTAGGCATGAGTATCTAAATGCTGAACAGCACTTTTTTAGGCAGTCAGAATGATCGAAGACTTGTGAGCACTATTTTGGTATTTTTACTCCAATTGGAGAGTGGTGTAGAACCTACAATTTGTTTATGGAACTTAAGATTATCGTAAGGTTCGTTGCAAAATGAGTTATGGAACTAGCTAATAGAACAAGGGGTTTTACCCAACAAAATGGTCAATTTTCACTAGAAGATTGAATATTGTTTCAATTTCTAGTTTCATCATTTTTTCGAATGTTAATTCTAGTCAAATCAACTTTTAGCCCTAATACCACACTAGGTGAGGTTAGCCATATGAATACTCAAAAGAAACTACAGAGGATTAATCATGTGTATTCCCGTATTTATCTTGGTTTTTTCCTTCTCTGTTTCTTTTTCTCTTTCAATGGGTGTTGATTTGCTTAAACCTTCCATCGTTTTGTTCCAAGCTTGGGACTGTCGCTTCTGGTGTTCTATGGAGATATCAACTAAATAAATTAATTTCCTATTGTTCATTTCTTCTATTTTGTTTTCTTGTCTAGGAAGTTCTTGCATTCTCTTTTTCTGTCTCACAATAATCTTATTAGAAATTGTTAATGTTCTTTGTATAAGTGTTTTCCTAGATTTCTCCATTTTCCATTGGATTATCAGAACTCCTATAAATATTGGAGGTGTTGAGTGAGTTATCAAGAGTATTATATCTCTCTATTTTAGGTGAAATTTTGTGCTCTTTTCTTCTGATGAACCGTAGGGTTTTGTTTCTATCTTAAATGAGATCAAGCCTATATAATAAAGGAACAACAACAAGCATTTAATATGTGGAGAGAAAAAAAAAAAGCAAGCTCCAGGTTCACCATTGAAAATGGTGTAACAGTAATTTTTTTGATATTTTGGAGAACTTGAATGCTTAGATGCTGTAGCATCTGCTGATTGAGATGCTCCTGCAAATCCATGGTAGTCAAAATTTTCTGAGTTTATTGTGGAAGTATGAGAATGAAGTGTGCATTGATTTACGTTGAAAGGCGAAGAGCTTGAATCACGTCAAACCATTGCAACTATCCTTTGCTTTCAACTTTTGGCAACATTTGGATTTTGAATACTTCGCTGCATTCGTCAATTCAAACTCAGGAATTCTTTTCACTGGATATGCATTTTCAATTAAATGTTGTATTGAAGTAAATGTATCAGTGAAGCAATTAACGATTATTGTATCTGCTATTTTATCAATAAAAACATGATAAAATTTCGACGTACCCAATATCCGTGCATCATTTTATGGCAAAAGCAAAGGTAGCATGTGAAGCAAAGGACCCTATTCAAACTCTTGAGCTTCTAGGTGCATTGAGAAATTGTTGATGGGATTCTACTATAAGAATTGTTAGTTTCCTCGAACTGAATTACTCGTCTGGCATTTTTGTAGAAGCTCGAGCTGATCAAAATGGGCTCATGATTCCTAGCATCAGCACTCAAAGGTCTATAATTTGCATTGCTTTAGATTGACATTCTACAAAAAAAATTCCAGGAAATTTCGAGAAGATATATAGAGCAAATGGTTTGCCATTATAGATGCATTCGGCTGTGGTGAGAAGTTAGGAATTCGGTCATTAATTTGGAAAACTATTTCAAGTGCTTTGGTTAAATTAAAGATAGACATGCAGTGTAACCGGTGTTTAATTCTTACATAAATCTTTTGTCCCTTTAATTTCAGAATAATTAGAATTTAGAAATGAAGAACAATTTGTCAGAGTTGATGATGAAATTCTCGAAATATCTAGATATTTTACAGCTTATTCATTTTTCTATGTGATTATGTTGACATTGGTGCACTTGATTATAACACGGTCGAACATTTGAAACAAAAGTTTCTGAATATTTGAATCATTGAAAATTGTTCTTAATTTTTTTCTCATGTTTGCTGATGAATTTATGATTGGTGCGTTCGGTACTTTCTGAAGCTCATATAGTTTTTGTACCTGTTTCAGAGTTAAAAGGTGTTTATAGATTAGCTTGTAAAAGTTTGAACATTTTCTTTCTTTTCTGTTTAATTTATATACAGTCTTCCACTGTTTTCTCTCCATGGTGTGTTCAGTTGATTTGGAAAGGACTGGATATTGTAGCATATATATATTATTTTTCTTGAAAAGTTTAGAAACGATTTGCAAATAATGCAGATGTTTCAGGAGTGTGACAAATGGTTCCTTGTCGATTTCATTCATTTGGCAGAATACGCAATAAATATGTCCACATGTCACAGAATTATATCATCATCATACAGTGAATTACATACCTGGTCTCTTCTGATTTTCTTTCTGTGGGGCAATCGAAAAATCCCTCTAAATCAAAGATTTTTGTCTCCCCAAATCTTCCATAGCGTCAAGCAAGGAAAATTAGGGATGCGCCTGTAGTTCTATAAGCTGTAAGCCAGCCAGCTCCTTTCCAAGCTTTTTGTCAGATATTCCTACATTAGAAAGCTTTATACCTGCAGGATAATTCTTAGATGCCGAGCTCTCAATTCAAATACTGAACTCTAAATCTATCTGAAAAGTTTCCGTCTAGTCATATCCACAAACCTTGTGGGTGGACACCTGAGAATGCATTCCTGAACTAGTGGTCCTATATGGCAACCTTTCTCTTGTTTCACATACTAATTATGCTAGCAGTCGAATCCCCGATACTCTTTGCATACATTTGGTGCATGAATTGGGTCAGATGCCTGCTCAACAAGTATGACCAGTATGACCATAAACCATGGGACCTACATCTGTCGTCGGATTGGGTGCTAGCTAGGTCGAAATTCCAAATCCGACAATAAGATACAGATTTCGGTTTCACCTTTTCAGATATGATTCAGAGTCCCATAAGCTATTGGATTTTGTTTTTCATTTGAACTTTAGTATAGGGAGAATGGAGGCAGCAAAAATGGATTCAACCTGAAAGAATTGACCACATGATGATGACCTGACACCGATACAACCTGAAACATGAATCAACTGATACTCAAATAGTCGGAAAATCTTAGATCTGAACCCGGAAACAATTTGAACCCAAGCATCATCTTGAAACAAAATAATGCTGAATCCAAAATGACCTGATTGGAACCTAATCCGCCCCGACCCGACCGATCAACACCTCAAATAGAGCTAGGAATAAATTTCATTCTGATTAACTTCTGTTAGCTTAGCTTTTGCTACCTTATTCAGCTTCTAACAAGTTTAATACTGCCATTACCTCTCATGCTTGTCACTAAATTCAAAGTGGTCCAAATGTTCATATCACAATCATCAATTTTCAGACTGAAAACACATGTGCCCATAATTTTCTTCACCATACAGATAGGCCATCAGAATGAGTCCAAAGCTGCCCTACCTGCAAAACCCAGACTATCTTTTGGCTCTACTCATGGAACTGTTCTACTGCAAAGATGGAATTGGCCTTTCTCATGTCCTCCCTCATGGCCTCACTTTCCTTCCTCCTTCCCTTCCATAAACAAACATACTCTGAAGCTGAGTATTTAAAGGGCATCCAGGACAAGAGTGTTTAAGAGACCTAACAAATTATCTTTAAGAGAATCTTCAAGAGAGAAAGAGAGAGAGAGGCAGAGAATGCATTGTGAGAAGCAAGTAAGTTGAATTTGTGCCTCTTACTTTTCATATTATATAAAATTTTGAATGGGAGTTAGATGGTGATGCATGATTTTGGGTTCTCTGCAGGTTTGTTATGTGGTGCACAAATTATATTATGGGTTTTGCATGCATGCATGTTTGATATATGGTGAGGGTCTGCCTGGCTCCCTGAATGCCATCTGAGAAGCTTTTGTCAAAGGTGTTGATGAACTTGTTGGTTGGCATCAGGGGAGCCATGCAGGCCTTTTCTTTCTCCTTTTATTTTATTTTTCTTCCTTCTTCCTTAGTTTAGGGTCTGTTTGGTTCCCCTTGAATGGATGGTATAGGACAAGAGAGCGGTGCTGCGAAGGAGAAGATTTAGCAACTCGGAGGAGTCGGCAGTCGCCACAGGTAGGATATGACTTATGGGGTGATTTGTTTGAATCCGATCCTGTTCAATCTCAGCTTCTCAGGTGGGATTTGATAATCCCATCTTGATATAGTTATCTGATCTGATTAGATTTGATAATCCAATAAGACATCTGTGAGTTGCAAAACACTTCCTCTGCTCCAACTTCTATCAAATTCAATCTTGGTTGGAGAATGAGTAACATCCTTCCAAGAAAATGACTGCTAATTTCATTTACATTCTTACTTTAGAGGATGTTTGGTTCCTCAAAAGGCACGAAACCACTACTTTTCAATAAAATTTGGAACAATTTTTTCTTTCAGAAAACTGCCTGCTTTTTCTAGAAACCATATAGACAGAAAAGAAAACTATTGTTTGGGATATTTTTTAGGAAACCAAACTCTTTTGATCCTTTTTTTAAGTAAAACTTGAATTTTTTTATTTTTTTTTTATTTTTTAAGAATGAATCATTTGCAATTTCCACTTATATTCATTTTGTTCATTTTTTGTTCCTTTCTTTTGCTGAAAAATAATAATATTAAAAAAAAACAGGATGAAGTGTGCAAATCTTTTCTCATTGCAAAAAGATTTTTGGGAATAAGGAATAACCCTTCCAATTTACTAAAGCAAAGAGAGATTTGAACTTCCAATCCACCATGATTCTTTGTTTTCAAATTTGACCTTTGGTCACTGGTTAAAAGTCTAAATAAGCCACTCTCCTTTAAAGAAGCTTAGACCAACTATTAATACTTGGACCAACTGTTTAAACATATGTAAGCACATGTGTTCTATGTTAGTCTACTTTTTTCTATGTATGTATTCTTACCAAATCCAATTCGTATTCGTATTCTTATTATCATGCTAAATATTTTTTTTTTTTAGAAAAGAATTTCAATATAATATGAATATTTTTGTTTTGTTTGTATCTTAGCGTACCTACTTTGGTTCATCTACACATGTTCTTTACATATCTGGATAGTATCTGATTCACATGTGCTACATATTTAGATGCCAAAATAGAGTATACAACTATACATGCATCATTATTAAAATGTCATCCACACCACTGGTGGTGAAACCTATATGATTCATCCCCCCTAAAAAACGAAGGAAATAATAAACTGACATTGTTTTGCTTCTGCATTTCTGTGTTCCTAACAGTTGACAGCAATATATTGCAAATCATCAGAGAGAGAGAGAGAGAGAGAGAGAGAGGGAGAGAGTTCAAATAAGTAAGTTTTGTAAGGCATTCATCAGAGACAAAGGAATCTACTGTGAGCATCTAACTTTTGGTTTAGACTTCCCTGTTCCTGTCAACTGCACTGCAGTTGGCAGCACTCTGGTGTGTGTGGTGTGTGTGAG